>NW_004624802.1:10265304-10292948 GCF_000247695.1 Heterocephalus glaber | reverse complement strand
TTTTGGTACTGGGGATCGAACTTGGGACCTTGAGCTTGCGAGGCAGGTGCCGGAACCACTGAGCTAAATCCCCGGCCCCATAACCAATACCTTGAAAAAGTCTCTGATTCTGTAATAGACCTACAGAGAGAGATAGACTCTTTTTTTTTTTTTTGGTGCCAGAGATCAAACTTGGGACCTTGTGCTTGTGAAGCAGGTAGTGCAAGAGATAGAGTCTTTAGCTACGGTTACTCTTCAAAACCATCACACCTTAGTCTTATTAACAACAGAAAAAGGGGGTACCTGTGTCTTCCTCAGGGAAGAGTGCTGTTTCTGTGTAAACAGGTCAGGGGTCATTCATCAAGCTGTAAAATTCTCTGAGATAGAGCTGCTAAACTCTGGGAACAATTCCAAACTAGCAGGTTTTGGTGTTTCTCCTGGGACAAATGGACATCATTGGGTGTCCCTCTACTAGAGATTTCGGTCCCCATATTCCTGTTGCAGTTGTTTGGCCTTTGTCTGTTTAGGTGCCTCACAGAATTCCTCTTAGACAGGGTTCAGGCTCACACAAGACAGTTGGTGTGTCAGCTATTGGGATTATAATGCTGTAGCTACCAGTGATGCCCTATGAGGCAACACCTAAATAGGGGAATCAAAGGGGAGAATGATGGAGCAATAATCCACAGGGCAAGACTTTGCTTCCTCCCCCCATGCTTCTTCCATTAAATATTTTGTTCCAAAAAATAACACTTTGTGTGGCATGGTGCTCTTGCCCAATGTATCAAAACACGCTGAACTGTTCTGTTTTGCCACAACACTACAGAAACGCTTCTACATATTTTACTTAATGAACTCCAAGCTATGTTGTTATGAAAGGCAGGGTATCCTTTTTGAGACTAAATAATATTCTGTTGTATAATAAACCACACTTTTATGCATTCTTACAATGCTAAGTGCGATGTTCTGTAGGCTTTGTTACAAGGTAATTGGTTGTTTTGAGATGATGAGTAACAGGCAAGTTTTGAAATTCTTCAGGAATCTAACTCATTTTGTTTTAGAGGAACAAGATCACTAGGAGTATACTCTAGAATGATACATTTCATTCATCCTTGCCTATTTCTCTTTCTCCCTCTCTCTCTCCCTCCCTTCCTCCTCCCTGGTGCAATGAGGGTGGCCAGAGTTCCTCACCATGCCCCTATGTAATGATGTTTCTGCCTTGCCACAAGACTACAAGCAATGAAAGAGGTTGACCAAAGACTGAAACATCCAAAATTGAGCCACAATGCACCTATTCTCATTTCAAAGTGTCAGCTATTTTTTTTTATAGCAATTGAAAGCTCACTAACAGATCTATTGGAATGGATGTATGTTGTTTTCACACTATGCCTATTGAGAATTTTTCAATGCACAGGGGAATGCAGATATCTATTTTAGATTTTGATTTCATTTTTTTTTTTAAGGTGAAAATAATGTGTATTTAGAATTAGCCAGCTGGACTCAGTTTAGATGATCCCAATTTTGTTGGCAACATCCAAAGCATCATAATCAGGAGCCCGTCGAACATACGCCTTCTTCTCTCCATCAGGCCTGATTAGGGTATTGACCTTGGCTACAACAATGTCACAGAGCTTCTTCACAGCTTGTTTGATCTGGTGCTTATTGGCCTTGACATCCACAATGAATACGAGTGTGTTGTTATCCTCTATCTTCTTCATGGCTGACTCTGTGGTCAGGGGGAACTTGATGATGGCATAGTGGTCAAGCTTGTTTCTCCTGCGGGCACTTTTCTGGGGGTATTTCGGCTGCTGCTGGAGCCGCAGTGTCTTGGGACAGTGGAAGGTGGGTGACGTGCGGATTCTTTTTGTGGCTGTGGATGCCTTTCAGCACTGCTTTCTTTCTCTGTCAAAGCTTTTGCTTTGGCTTCAGCTTTGGGAGGGGCAGGAGCTTCCTTCTTCGCCTTCGGCGCCATCTTGGTAAAATGGGCTTGATTTCTTTTCTTTTTTTTTTTTTTTTTTGGTACCCGGGATCGAACTCGGGTCCTTGAGCTTGTGCAGTGGGCGGCCAAACCACTGGGCTAAATCCCCAGCCCTTGATTTCATTTTAATATGATTTCAATTAAATTCTTTTTATTTTCCTTCTACATTTTTGTGGTAATGATGCTGAACTCAGATTCTTAGATATGCTAGCCAAGTGCTGTGCAAGTAATTACTTCATCAGCACTCAACTCAAGTTTTTGAAGTGTAAATCTCTTAATATTAAAGCAAGACATTCTACATATTCAAGGATCTGCTAACAAAATGTTGATGCACATTCTATTTCTTTTTCTAAGCACAGGTGTTCAGACTCAGTAAATTATAAAGAAAGGCTGGGGATTTAGCTCAGTGGTTCCGCTGCCTGCCTCGAAAGCGTAAGGTCCTGAGTTTGATTTCCGGTACCCGCCGCAACAAAAAAAAGAAAAAAGAAAAGAGCTTTACTTCGTCTCACAGAATCACAAGAGCCAGTTAAGCCAATCTCACCAGGGCTCTTGACCACTGTCTCTTGTCCACTAGTGTTTCCCTCATATTTTAAGAACAGAACATTTGCAGTGCTGAGTCATTGCATTGATGCTGACCCAAATTTCACTCTTATTTACATTCATACCTTCCCACTGTTTAAGAGAACACTGGCTTCTATAATCAATCCCCTGTGGCAAACTATGTTTATTTTACTCTTTTCAGATTTTATGACAAGTTATTTCGTACATTTTTCTCTTTCTTTCATTGTGTGGCTTCAGGGTCTTCCAAAGTCCTTCCCATGCAATGTGCTGCCAGTAGAAGTCACAGAAGGTGGCCCAGCAAGCTGGGGGGCTCCATGAGATTTTTAAATGAAAAGAGTATGTACATATTAAATTTTAACAGTTACTGCCAAATTGTCTTCTAGAAAAGTTATAGAAATTCACATTTTCTCCAAATACTACATCAGCATTTTTGAGGCTGCCTAATATTCTTTTATAAAGATATACAATAATTAAAGTGGTTTGAATAGTGCTTGCTACTATTATTGTCATTATTACTAGACATTGTTACTTTTCTTTATGCTATAATATCATATTACTGATGCTTTCTTGGCATTTTTTCTATTTCTTTTTTATTATAGAAAAAAAAATATATAAAGAAATACATAGGACCAGGGATTTAGCTCAGTGGACCTGCCACCTGCCTCAAAAGTGCAAGGTCCCAAGTTTGGTCCCCGCTACCAAAAAAGAAACAAAAGAAATTTATATACATACTCATGTACACACACAAACTATAGTTTAAAGAATTGCAAAACTACCACTTGGTTTAAAAAATTAAACCTTGCCTTTTCCTTTGAAGCATTGTGTTATTAAGCTTAATTATCAATGGCAACTTGGGAGCTAACTAGGGGATTAGTAAAGCATACTTCTGGGAGTATCTGAATGGATCATGGAAGCATGACCTTGGGCCTATATGTGGGCCCTGGCCCCTTCCTCTCTGTCTCTGTTCCTCTTTTCTGCTTCCTGCTCACCACAGTGAGCAGCTTTGCTCTCCTACATTCTTCCACAGTGATATTTCTGCCTTAGAGTCAGCAGACCATGGATGGAATCCTCTAAAACCATGAGTCAAATTAAACCTTTCTTCCTTTAAGTTGTTGGTGTCAGATGGTTTTCTCCAGTGATGAGAAAGCTGACAAATACAGAAAATTGGTACCAGAGAAGTGGGGTTGTTGTTATACCTAACCATGGGGTTTAGAAGCCTCTGGAACTCATTTGTGGACAAATTTAGAAAGTTTAGAGAAGTGGGTTAGAAAAAGCCTAAAATGCTACAATCAGGACCTGCTGGGCAATTCTAGTTAAAGCTCAGAAGCGGAGAAGGCAGATGGAAATGTGGACAGTAAAGGTCAGGCTCATATTTTAGTTTGAAATGAAGTCTTTATTGGGAATTGGACTAGTGGAATTACACCATGGCAAAAATGTTCCCTATATTTTGGCCATGTCCTAAGACTTTGTGTGAGGCTTAATTTAAAGGTGGCAGACTAATTGATCTTAGTAGAGGGAATTGCAAGGCAGTCCAATGTCTAGACTGTGGCATGATTATTTTGAGATGCTTCTAGTCAGATATATAATGAAAACCAGGAGGAAAAAGCTGAGCAAAAATGTTTAAAAGAGTTAAATTTTGTTGAAAAAGAACGATATGTAAATTTCAGGCCAAAAAATGTTAGGTTGCTGAAGATATTAGTGCCATTAAAAAGAAACCAATTATTTTGAACTGAGACAAAAAGAAAGATAACCTGAGGATATCTCAGGAATCAGCAAGGCCCCACCCACTGCAGGCTCAAGGGTGTAAAATTGTAAATCTTTCATTTGAGAAGAGAACCCTTGCACCCCTAGAAGGGCCATCTAAGGAATTGGTTACCCAAGATCATTTCACCGTGCTCAGACATGAAAACATTCAGATGCTGCTACAGTTATGGTCCAAGAGTGCCAGCCCACTGCTCAAGCTGGTGGCAGGCATTGGAATCATTTGGGTGATGTTTTTTCAGATATGGAGTGTGCAACAGTTTTGAGGTCATGGAGGCTTCCATCCAGATTTCAATAGAAAGCCTAGGTGGCCAGGCAGTGTGGCCGTGAGACACAGGTGAGTGAAGCTATGAGAATTAAGGTAAAGGTGCAGTGGAAACCCCAGGAAGTTGGAGATGTTAGGATTATGGAATATGTGATGAGGAAAGCCTCCAGAAGTGAGTGGAGCCACCCCAAGAAAGAAGCTGTATAGGGTATAAATTTCCTATGATGAGTGTTATCATTATGTATGCCTAAAATGTATGAATAAATGTTTTGCCCACTGGCAAGGCCATGGGGTGGAGCAGTTCAAGCCCTGTGGAACTCATATCTCACCACCATGTGCCCTACATTCTGGACATGGTGCTACAGGATTTAACATTTGCTCTACTGGGTTTAGGTCTTGCTTTGGTCCTAGTGTTTTCTATGTCCATATTCATCTTTTTTGGAATGGGGATGTTTGCACTGTACCATTGTATACTGGGAATATGTGGCTTGCTTTTTGAACTTTCAGGGGTTTACAGCTAAGAGTTTACCTTAGGTCTTAGAGGAGGCTTTGGACTGGGAGTTTTAAACAATTCAAGAACTATTAAGACTTCAGGGATGTCAGGCAGGAAATTTAAGCTTATCAACTTGATTGGTTTAGGAGTCACCTAAGGAATTAGTAAATGCCCATTTCTGGGTGTGTTTGGGTGGGTCATAGAGGTATGACCTTGGGGTCTATATCTGGTCCCTAGACCCATCCTCTCTGGCTCTGTTTCCCTACTTTGCTTCCCAGTCACCATGAAGTGAGCAGTTTTGCTTCTTTTTATCCTTGTACCACAATGTTCCTGCCTTGGAGCCAGCCAGCCATGGACTAAATCTTTGAAACCATGAGCCAAATTAAAGCTCTCCTTCTTTAAGTTGTGGGTGTAAGGTAGTTTTTCTCAGTAATGGGAAAGCTGAATAATATAGTAACTGTTTCTAAAATGTGGTTGATGCACCCTTGAAGGTCTGAAGATCTCTGAGAACTTTTTATGAGAATCTATAAGGTCAAAACTGTTTTCATCATAATACTAATAGTGTTATTTGTCTTTTTACTGAGTTAACATTTAGAATGGTGAGTAAAACAATTGGCACATTGGCACAAAAGGTGCTGGCCCCAAACATATGATTGCCACTGTGTCCTGTATGGCAGCATACTGCAGCAAATAACATTTTCATTTAAGAATGTTTTTGATGAGGTAGTACAAACTAATAATTTTGTTAAACCTCCATTATTTTTTTCTTTTTCTTTTTTTTTTTTTTTGGTACCAGGGATTGAACTTGGGTCCTTGTGCATGCAAGGCAGGCAGCAGAACCACTGAGCTAAATCCCTGGCCCTAAATCTCCATTTATTTTTTTTTTTGGTTTTTTTTTTTGGTACCGGGGATCGAACTCAGGAGCACACATCTTTTGGAAATTCTGTGTGACAAAATGGGAAGTACATATAAAGCCTTTTTGCTGCTTACCAAAGTGTGGTTGTCTAGAAAAAAAGCATTTGTATTATTTATGTGCAAGCTGAAATAGCCTTTTAAATCTTACTTGATGCTGAGGATTCAAGTCAGTTCTTGTGCATGCAAAGCATGTGCTATACCACTGAACTATACCACCATCCTCTATGAACTAGGTTCTTCTTCTTTTTTTAAATGATCTCCATTTTAAAAAAATTAATTTGTACTATCCAAACTTGTTTTTTATTGATTAGCTGAACTTTACAACATTGTCATAAAATACTATTATAAACAGACCTTTCAGATAGAGAGGAAGAAAACCCAAATTTATATTAGCTAGGTTAAAGCATGTAAAAGAGCCAGTGATAAAGACATTAAATTAATAATATGATAATGATCTCTAATCTACCCACTGTAGCTTATTTATATTTGGGCAAAAAATTAGAAAATATCACCTTGAAATTTGGTGAACAGACCTGATTTCTGACTTCTATCTATGATATACCCTGTGCACTTACACAGTTAGTGGCTGTGGCATAGCACATTTAGAGAAACTTAGTACTGGCATCAATTACTACCCACGTTGGAGTCAACAATGGGAAATGCATTCTCCTAGTTTGCTCTGTGAACTTAAAATGCATTAATGGACTAACAATACAAATCACTGAGGGGGCTGGGGATTTAGCTCAGTGGTTTTGCTGCCTGCTGCGCAAGTGCCAGGACCCGAGTTCGATCTCCAGTATCAAAAATAAATAAATAAATAAATAAACAAATCACTGAGGTATCAAATTTCCTTCATATTCACATTCACTTTTCCCATGAAAAGCTTTAAGTGAAACTCTAATAAAAAAATAGAGTTCTCAAGGCAAACTTTCAGCATAATTTACAGAAGCAAATTTAAATAGAAGTCAATAACCAGTCTAATACTAAAAAAATACACATAAGTAGAAGTGATCTCAGCAACATGCTGAAATCCCATTAGGAGTCCCATATGCACAGGGAAAACACAGACCAAAAGAATGAAACTGTCTCTTTATTCACAAATTTTGACATGTTCAAATTCAAATTAAGGGGAGAGGAGAAGGGTTCATATTAATGCTTTGTTTGTTTGGAGAGGATCTGAATTACTCCAGTGACTTCAGAGCTAGAGTGGCCATTTACAGGATGATCAGCCCTGAATTTGAGGAAAGGAAATGAAATCACTCTACAAGTGCTACTGCTCCTTTAGCAAGTCGATGAGTCCATTGTGGAGAGAGTCAGGATGCTCCTGTTGTTGGTACAGAAAGGATCCGAGGCACTCCGAGATCTGCTGATGTGGGTGGGGCTACATCTCCCTATAGCCCATTCCAGCATTCTTCTAACATTCTCCTTCTGGGAAACAGCACATGGAGTCCAAGCACTTGACACTTGAATTTGTTTCAGTAAGCTGCACCTTTTCAGTACTTGTAGGATGGAGCCTTTGGTCAAATACCTTCTTCACAATGTCAAGAAATACACAAGCAACAACTATAAGGGTTATGGCAAACAAGTAGAACCACTTGATAGGATTTGAACAAATACAAAGTACATATTCTGGGAGCTCAAGAATGCCCAGGGCCGGGGATTTAGCTCAGTGGCGCTGTGCCTGCCTTGAAACCATAAGGACCTGAGATCAATCCCCAGTACCAAAAAAAAAAAAAAAAAAGGCCTGAGAATCTCACTATAAAATAAAGAAAATAAAAAATAATAGATTCCCAGGTAAGAAAATGGTTGATCCAAGTCTAAAAATGAGTTTCCAAAGCCATCTTTGCTGTGACTGTAACGACCATGACTGTGCAGACCAAAGTGCCAAATGTCCAATTTCCAAACATCTGGCCATTTCCAAGCAGAGGTATATCCTTCCCCATCAGAAAATAGGAGGATCTCCATTTTTATTTGAAACCATGATGAACTATGTTTATCAAGGCTTTGGTATTTATAAAAAAGATTTGATATTTGGAACATAGTTTTACATAAATTAAAAAAGTAAGAAAAACAATTTGGCAGTATTTGTTGCCTATAAAAAAATTGGAGCTTTGATGCTATAGTTAAAATTTTGGAAAACTTGTATTTGCTACCTGAGCTGGACTGTTTTTCAATACTTAAAGACTTTTCTGATAAGATTATTGGTAATCAGGCCAGGGATTTAGCTCAGTGGTTCTGGCGCCTGCCTCGAAGGCACAAGGACCTGAGTTCGATCCCTGGTACAAAAAAAAAAAAAGATTATTGGTAATATTAATGAATGTGATTTTTTAAAATGTTGTAGAGTGAGATGTGTCAACATTTAGAAGATCTGTACAACTCAGCAAATGAAGGAATGTCTTCCACGTGACCAATGTATAGTATTACAAAGTCATGCATAGGTAAAAGATCCAATCAAAGTACAAGATTACAGTGTTAGAGCACAAGCTTAACATGTGCAGGGCCCTGGGTTCAAGCCCTAGCACTTAAAAAAAAGTCCCAGGTAGGTTTTAATATAGCAAAATAGAAAAAGTTTATCAATATGATTTCAGATTCTACATTGCAACAAACTTTTTAGGAAGCAGATACTATTTGAGGTGTGGTGTAAAATTGAATAATATTCATAGTTACCTGAAAACCTTAACTACAATTGCATAGGCAAATTCTTTAAAAAATTCATATCAAAAAATCCTATCACAATAGATCTAATGGAGAAGCAGATGTGATACCTACCTATCTTCTATTATTAAGCCACACACTAAAGAGATTTTCAGAAGTGTAGAGGTGCCTTTCTTACTCAGTGTTTTTTGATAATACAGGTTTTTATTTTTTTTAATTTTTTGGTACCGGGGATCGAACTCAGGTCTTTGCGCTTGCGAGGCAGGCGGCGGAACCACTGAGCTAAATCTGTGGCTCTAATACAGGTTTTTAAAAAATTAAATGTTATTTATGTTTAAAGTAGTGGGCTTTATTATTATTTAACCTGCACTTATAAGAATAAATTTAAAATATTTTGAGGCGGCTGCGTCCAGCTGTAGGAGAAGATGGCGGTCTCCACAGGAGTTAAAGCTCCTCGTAATTTTCATGAGGAGAAGAACTTGTTGGAAGAACTTGAAGAAGGACAAAAAGAAGTAGGCGATGGTACGGTTAGCTGGGGCCTTGAAGATGATGAAGACATGACACTTACAAGGTGGACAGGCATGATTATTGGGCCACCAAGGAGAAATTATGAAAACAAAATATATAGCCTGAAAGTAGAATGTGGACCTAAATACCCAGAAGCTCCTCCATCAGTTAGATTTGTAACAAAAATTAATATGAATGGAATAAATAATACCAGGGAAATGGTAGATGCACGCAGCATACCAGTGTTAGCAAAATGGCAGAATTCATATAGCATTAAAATTGTACTTCAAGAGCTAAGATGTCTAATGATGTCCAAAGGAAATATGAAGCTTCCACAACCACCAGAAGGACAAACATACAACAATTAGTTTTAGTGGATCTCAAACTTGTCTTAAATCAACAACCTTCTACTCATATTAATGTCTTGATTAAATATCACAATGCAAAATACCCACACATTAAATAAAATTCCAGTTGGTAAACATGACCTGGACATTTGTAAGACTATACTTAATATATGTACACTCATTATGTTTTCAGGTAACAGGAGGAAAAATGTGGCACAATTTTTCTTTCTCTTATTTAGGCACTGTCATTTAAACACGAACCTGGAGTACTCCAAATAGAATTCAGGTTTACAAGATGAAAGCATGGCAAGAACTGTCAGATGTCAGTGGAAACACGTGTTTCTGAAAAGTAAAATCTCAAGAAGGAAAAACGGCAATGGCATGCTTATTCATCTTGCTTAGTGAAAGAGCTACAGTTTGAAATTGTTCAAAGTAGCAGATACAATGAATATTGTCACAAATTGTGTTAATTTTTGAAGCAGTGTGGGTGCTGACCACTAGTAGTATCAAAAATATGTTCAGGATTATTTTGATATCTGTATTTATAATAAAAAAATGTTGGGGGGGTTGATGAATTTCTGTCAAAACCTGTTCCTGTGTGTTACATGTAACAAACATGGTAAATATTTGTTTACGGTCTTTGTTAAATAAACCATGCATTTAAGTTTAGGTGAAGTCAACAGAAGGAAATAGGTGTATGGATATGTGATTTTGAGATTAGTCTCAAAATGTAGATAAAATGTGGAATGTGTCCTCAGAGACTGTGCCATTTCTATTACATTGATGTAGTATATGTACAGTACCTTGCCAAGGTAGCCCATTGTTTGCTTGCTTTATTAATTAATTTGTTTATTTGTTTATTGGTTTTTTGGGGGACACTGTCTCGTTACATAGTTCAGCCTGGCCTGTGAACTCACTATGTAGCCCAGGCTGGCCTTGAACTCAACATTGAGGTGATCCTCCAGCCTCAGCCTCCCAAGTCCTGGGATTACAGATGTACACCACCACATCTGGCTGAGAACCATTGCTTTAAAACTCCTAAATGATCCTCCCTTTTACCACTCTTTTCTTCTCCCCAAGTAACTACTATCTAGAGTTTTAGTTATTCCCTTTTTCCTTACAGTTTACAACACATCATAGAGAGAGTTTGTGGTCATATAAAATTATTTCTCATGGCCAGAAAGTGAAAGAGAGAAAGAGAAAGGGACCAGGATCCCATAATTCCCTGCAGGGGGGGTGTCCTCCATGACCTAAAGCCCCCCATTAAGCCCTGCCTCTCAAAGTTTCCATCACTTCCCAGTAGTGCAAAGATGGGAACCAAGCCTTTAACACATGGGCCTTTGGAGAACTTTACAGATCCAAACAGTAGCATAGGGGTTCAATATTCTTTCCTCATGGACTTTTAGCTGTCTCTGCACCATTTATTGAAAATTCTACATGCAACGATCTTCTGCCATTTTATAACAAGTCTCTGTTTCTGGGCTCTCTTCACTGTTCTATCTACTCACTTATCTTTATCTATACCAATAGTACACTGTCTTACTACTGTAAACTTAAAGGTTGTTTTGATACCTGGCAGGGTAAATTATATCATCTTGTGTTTCCTCTTTATGGAACTCTTAGGCATGCCTTAGAATCAGTTTGCCAGCATCAACAAAAATAACTGAGGATTAGACTGAGATTTCACTTTATAGAACAATTTTGGGAAAACTAATAAATTTTTAATCTTCCAGTCCAGAAACAGACAAATGATTAGCTTTATAGAAAGCCAAGTTTTCTAACCAATTGATTGTTATTGACTTGGTTGTAAATCAATAAAAAAAAGAGCCTCACAAAACACCATATGTTTGGAAATTAAAGAATTAACTCTTAGTAACTCAAAAGTCAAAAAGGAAATGAGTATCTTTTTTCTTTTATTTAGGTCTTAATGACTGAAAATAAAGTTCTATAACTGCCTCCACAGGGATCTTGTACGATTTTGTTAAATTTACTAGGCACTTTATGTTTTTATGTCTTTGTAAATAGCATCTTTTTAAACATTTACTTTTATAACTTTCTGCTGGAATATAGATATGTGATTGTTTTTTGTATTATTGTGTGTTTAGTGGCCTTCATAAAATCTCTATTTTATGAAATATAATGTAAATATATGGAACATACCACAAAATACGTGAAGCTCATGACTTATTCTAAAATGACAGTAACTACCATCCAGGTTTTTAAAAAATGGAACTTTGCTACACACTCTATAAATGAATCCATGTATTTTGTTCCAGTTGCAGCCCCTTCTCTCCCCCCAAAGTGACCATTATTCCATGTTTAAACTAATCACTTCTTTTTTTTTTTTTCCATTTTTTGGAGACAGAATCTTGCTATGTAGCCCAGGCTGGCCTTGAACTTGGATGGTTTTTATGTTAAGTTTATGTTTAACTTTTTAAGAAATGGTCACTTTTGCCATGTATGGACGGTGGCCCACACCTACAATCCCAACACTCAGGAAACTAAGGCAGCAGGGTCCCAAATTCAAGTCAAGCCTGGACTACATAGCAAAAATCCTGTCTCCTCTTTTTACAGTGTTGGGAATTGAACCCAGGGCCTCATGCTAGGCAAGCATACCACTACTATTCCAGTCTAAGAAATGGAGCTCTGAAGTACTGACTGTGGTCACTTGTAATCCCAGCACTTGAGAGACTGAGGTAGAAGGATTGTGCTGAGTTTGAAGCCACCCTGGGATACATAGTGAGTTCAAGGCCAGCCTGAACTAATAGTGAGATGTTGTCTCAAAAAAACCAAGAACAAAAAAAAAAAACAAAAAAAGAAAAGAAAAGAAATTGTCACTGTTTAAGTCAGTGTTTAGAGAAACATATAATACAAGATACATAAATATATACCAATTTACAATGGCCACCCACAGAGTCAGATGTGGAAGAGTGCAGAGGGTCTGTCTGCACACTGGAGCTTTGAAAGATCCAGTTGAAGGTCTGGAGCTCACTGCAGTATCCTGAGTCTGTATCAGGAGGCTGATGGGTCTGTGATGGAAAGGCTGAAGAATCTACACCATAAAGCTGAGGGATCTGCACCAGAAGCTGATCAGTCTGTGCTGGAAGCCAGAAGATGACATCCAAGGTAAAGGCAAAGACTGGAGCTCCTCTGAAGAAACAGAAGCAAATCCGTCCTTCTTCATTTCCCCTTTATACCATCCAGGTGGCAAGCCACCCTAGGGTGAGTCTTCCACACCCTAGAGTGTTGAATTGCTGAGTCAATTTAGTTGAGCTTCTCTTACTCAAGATGACACAATTAACCATCACAGTCACTTTCTAAAGTGATTGTACAATTTTACATTTCCACTAGAGATATGAGTATTTTAGTGTCTCTGTTGTAAATGCTATTATAAATAACATTTGTTATTGTCTTTTTAATTATAGTAATTCTTATGGTTACATAGTGGTATCTCATTGTAGTTTGAATTTTCATTTCCCTAATGATTCATGATCATTTTATTTGCCTGTTAGCCATTTGTTTATCTTCTTTGGTAAAATTACTATTCAAATCTTTTATTCACTTAAAATTGAATTGTCTTACTATTGAGTTAAAAGAGGCTTTAAAAAATCTGTTTTGGTTATGAGTCCATTATCAAATATATGATTTGCAAATTTACTCTCCCAGACTTTCGTTTCCTTTTCTTAATGGTGGAATGCTTCAAAATGTGCAGCAGGCTCACCGGGGAAGTTCTAGATACTACCCCTGGGAATGAGACACCACTGGGCTAACACCCTAACGCTGCAAGTGAAGCTTTCTAGGGACTTGCTAGGAGATAACTGACCTTTGGGCTATGTCCTTTGTGAGATCTTTGTTATTCCATTCAGCAGTCAGTGCAACCACCATGGCCACCCAACAGAAACCCTTCAAGGCCCTCTGCAAGTGTTATAAGCAACAGAATCGCTTTAGACTTTCTGGGAGGAATGTATACTTGTCAATAAGTACACAAGTACCTGGATAAACACCTCCATTGTTGCTGAGACACAAATAGAGGAGATCTGAAAGAAGGCCCACTGGCTACAGACAGGGAGCCACCTGAAGGATCCTTTTCTGACCCCTGTGACATCTTACCTGCATCACTATAACCTGGGCTAGGTCACTACATTGGGCAGGTTGGACTTCCCTGCTGCTGGTGATGGTGGTAGAAGTAGTAGATGACTCTTCTGGACCCAGTAAAATGTGCTCTGTCTATGTATGACTTGATGGTGTTTAACCAAGATTATATCAGTGAAAGTGTCAGATGGATCTGACAAGACACACCTTTGCCTCCAGCTCCAGGGAGGTCAGTGGGTATATAAAATGGACCAGCTTTGATAAGGGAATATCTGGGTGGGGAGTGCTTGGCATGATAGTTCTTCAGTAGCCTTGGGCCAATGCATTTCTCTTTCCTTCCTGGCTTATAGTTCTCAAGAATAGCTATAGAAAGTGCTAGGGGTACAATATCCTGAAGTATGAGAACTACTCATGACAGAAAGTTAGCTATGCTGCAACATTCTGCCACAATTATTAGTGCATTCACATAGAGCACTTCCAGCTCCCTCCCATACACAGGATGCCACATCTTCACTCAAAAAAACCCAGGCCTGGGGTTATTGATACACATGGTGACATTAGAATTGCTGGTGCAATTTACTATTGGCAAGATGAGAGGGATAATGTGGTGGGTGACAAAATGAGGTCTGGGGTGCCAGATTCAGCCCTTCATCGGGTCACCCTCAGGGGTCACAGCTTGGGAGAGCCTAGTGAAAGTGTTATGCTTCCAGGCCTCTGCTGTCTTGTCCTTGTAGATAAACCAGGTTACCAGGTTATGCCCCAGTCCTGCCCTCCCAGGATCTCAGATGTTCCGTATGTATCAGATATGGCTTGGGCACAGTGGCTTCGTTTGATTGTCCTTGTCCTGAAGCTACTTCCTCTGTGGGCATCGATAACCCTTGTTGCTTGATCCAGATCTTTTTAGCTTAGTCATCCAGTCTAGGAAGACAGCTCACATTTTTCTATACAAACTTGATGTCTCTGGAATGTCATCCACTATAATGGAAGGATCAGATGTAGCAGCATGGCATTCCTTGCTCTTAGTATCATGATATTTGGTTCTATCCTTCACCCTATGGGATCCTACAGAGGGCAGGCAAAGTGAGGGGGAAAATATCACTTTAGATTCGACTTAGGTGCCCTTGTCTGGGGTACTATGGTGGCCTGCACTGCAAACTTCCCCTAGAACATACATTCTAAGGGGCAAAAGGAAACAGGATGGTTGGGAATGCTGGGATTTCACAAGGGCAGACTAATCAGATGCCTTTCTGGTCTACCTCCACCCCCACAAGCAGAGTGTTTTGCACCACATTTATGACAGTGCCACGTTTGCCTTGCACAGGAGGGCAAGGCTTAGGGTACATTCTGCCCTAGTCAGGCAGTGATGCCACTCTACTCCAAGGTCATCTTGCTCTCCTTTCTTTGGTTACTCTGTGAGTTGGCTGTTCTATCATTCAAAGGGTCCAGTGGCCTATAATAGGATGTACTGTATCACATTCTATGAGAGTGTGCCCATTGTCATGTTGTTCGGGCAGTAAGGGATGCTTTTTGGTCAGGGTGAACTCTCATGGAGTATCCAAAACATGACATGTTTCTCTCAAGGATTGTCACCATAGTCCCAGTGACATATTTTGTCCCTTCCAGGTACCAAGCTGTTGCCACAGTCCCTGTCCTCACATTGGGGTCCTCCAGTAGTCCAAATTCTCAGTTGCCATTTTCCTGTCTAGATAGCTGGGCTGTTGGCAGCAGCTCAGGAGTCAGTGGCAATGTAGCAAGATATGGTGGTAAAGGTGGCCTGCATGGCCATCACTACTGGATGTAGTTTGGCACATAGTTCTGCCACTGGGAAGAAAATACATGTATAGTCTCAATCAGAAGACTGAGGGCAGCCACAGGTGGTAGACCTCATGTGCTTACTGTTTTGCAGATCTATCAATGTCATTGTCAGTAGACATGTCCCTGAGTCTTGGGATCCAGATGGGCACAGGAGCTAAAACATCTCTTAGGGGTTGCTTTATCCCTTCTAGTAAGCTAGCCATTTGTTCATGGATTCCACTGGTCTCTTAGTGTCTTGGCTGGGACCAGTCTTTAATGTACCTTTTCCATTTGATAATTGAAGGCTGCACAGCCTGTCCAGTTTTATTGGTGAGGTTTGTAAGCATGAGATAGACAGAGAGAGAGAGCTGGCAGTCTCTAACACATGTGGCGCTCTGGTTGTAAGATGTTGTTTTCACCAGTGCTTATCACTCATCTGGGTATGGTAGAGCACATCTGAATCCTAGCTACTTGGGATGGCAAGATTGAGGTCAGCCTGTGCAATTTAGGGAGTCTTTTCTCAAAATAGAATTTAGAAGGGGCTGGGAATGTTGTTCAGTGGTAGAGTGTTTGCCTGGAATGTAAAAGGCTCTGGGTTTGATCCCCAGTACTGAGGGAGAGAGAGAAGGGAAGGGAAGGAATAGTGGTGATAGGTATCAGTTGGCTGGCATGAGCCTGTAGTCCCAGAAACTTTGGAGGCTGAGGTGGGATGATCACTTGAGCCCAGGAGTTCCAGACAAGCCTGAGAAATGCAGGAAGATGTAATCTTAATAAATAAGTAAATAAATAGTTAAAAACAAAAATTTATAAAGGATATATCTAATGATTGTCTCAAGTGACTTACATACCCAAACTGTGAGAGGCTAATGCACTCCAGTGGCAGTTTTCTGTCACCAGACTCCAGTCATCAGGCGTGGGTTTGCCAACTCATGTAATTCTCACTGGCAGGCTTCAAATGTTTTAAAGGCAGTGCCTTGGCCATGGCTTGTTAAATGGCTTTCAAATCCAGCTGTCTTTGGAGTGTCCTGCCCAAAGCTGATGACTTTATCACCTTGACCAGAGGAGCCAAAAGAGAATGCCCACTTGAAGTATATGCTGTCCTCAGTACCCAGGAGTCTATCAGCTGTTCGTCCTCTTTTGTTTGTTTGGTTTTTTTGGTACCGGGGATCGAACTTGGGTCCTTGCCCTTGTGAGGCAGGCGGTGGAACCACTGAGCTAAATCCCAGGCCCTTGGTTCTCCTTTGTCTCATGGGTGCTGTCAGCTTTAAACATATTTACTTGACTACATCTGGGATACTGTTTGGCTTTTAACATGTTCAGCCTACCACATTCCATTGTTTGTCTCCATTATGGGAAGTACTTTTTGTTTGTTTGTTTTTGAGACAAGGTCTTGCTGTATAGTTCAGGCTGGCCTTGAACGCACTATGTAGTCCAGGCTGGCCTTGAGCTTGCAGTATCCTCCTGCCTCAGCCTCCTGAGTGCTGGGATTACAGGTGTGTGCCATCACACCTGGCTATGGGAAGTATTTTTTGACCAGTCAAATTAGGCTATTACCTTGTGATGGATTACTTCACAACATGCGATATTTTTATCAGGTGCAGATTTTGAGTTAACCAAGTAACATCCTGGGGCATGAGCCTATAATGGCAGCTGAGGCAGGAGAGTGCTTGAGCCCAGCTTGGGCAATATAGAGTGCCCCCAGCTCAAAACAAAGCTTTGTTTTCATTATGCAGTAGCGCCTTTGTTGAATAACACATAGGGGTTTGGGGAGCAGGTGGAAGGGGATATACTCCACTCTTGTGGCTTAGATTCTCAGCTGTGAGGAGACATATGGCATATGTCTTCTGGTGGTGATGCTCTGTACCACAAGCACCCAAAATGATGGTGCCTATAATTTGTTCAGTAATAGGAACCACAGTCACTGGCACTCAGAATGGACCACAGATCCCTACCCATAAGCAGAAAAACACAAGCAGATAAATAAGCATTATTGTGTTCATCCCAAAAGTTCTACATGTCATCAGTTTGCTTTTTTCCTCTAGCTGGCTGGGGTGGCGCATGCCTGTAACCCCAGTACTTGGGAGGCCTAGGCAGAGGGATTACTGAGAGTTCAAGACCAGCCTGGGCTAAATAGTGAGTTCAAGGCCAGTCTCAAGTACATAGGGAGATCCTGTCTCAAAACAACAACAACAACAAAATTTTTTCTTCTAAGGAAGTTCTGTCACGTGACTCTAATATCTAAGAACTTCAGAAAAGTCTGAACTTTTTTTCCATTTATTTTGACAGGAGTACAGAACTATTGATCTCCATTGGGTACCTGGAGACCTTGGTTCCTTTCCTGGCTGCACCATTCAGGCTGACACATTTGGATATGCAGTGTCCCTTTACCATGCAAACACAGCAGCCAGGCTAGATGAGACTGCCTGAATTTCCTCCAAATCTGCCTTCAGACAGTGAGTCTCCTTCTGTAAAGGCCCACATTGCTTGTGTTGGTTCCCTCTCAAATGCCTCATCGGAGTCCCTCTTACCCAGACCTCTGGATCTGAGTACCCACTTCCTGAACCGTAGCAATGAGGATCACATAAGTCCCCAACAAACAAGGGATCATGTACCTTGCTCCCCCGTTTCCACGATGCTGTCTTTCTGCCTCAGTCCATACAGCTCTCTTGTGTCTGTGGGGGAATAGCTAAGTGTGTGCCCTATGTCCCATGTATCATCCTTCTGTACCCTGAATCATCCAGCTGTATGTACAGCCCCTATGCCCCTAGGCCGAGGGCTCCAGCCTAGCCCGGGTACTATGGGTCTAGCACCACCTCCCCTTGACAATAAGCCATGGTCTGTCAGACCTGCCCTGCTCATTGTGCCAGTTCCGTGAAGCAGACTCACTGGGACTAGTTATAAATATGTCTGAGTCCAGCGAGACCAGACACATTCATACACAACAAGGTACATGAAACAGATTACAGATGTATTACTTAAAATATAGGCAGCAAGGGACAATAGAAGTCTAGGACCCATTATGAGCCCATCTCCCAAGATTCAAGAAGGCTGCCTGGGTTCAATTCCCAGCACTGAAAAGAAAAGAGAAAAAAGCAAGCTACCAGGCATGGACAGAGGCTTAATTGTTTCCTATTTTCACCAAAGCAGAGGGACCTAGATAGTTAACTTGCCCTGGGTTACATACCTCAGTGGATTAGTCGTTTTTTCATTATGGTGACAAAGAACCTCAGAATATCAACTTAGAGGAGGAAATACTAATTTTTAGGGGGGAAGGGTTTGAGGCAGGGTCTCCCTTGGTAGTTCAGGCTGACCCTGAACTCACTATGTAGCCCAGGGTGGCCTTGAACTCATGGCAATCCTCCCAAGTGCTGGGATTACAGGTGTGCACCACCACACCAAGCTGCTAGGAAATACTATTTTGACTCACAATTTCAGAGGCTTCCACTCATGATTGGCCATTACTTTGGGCCTGTAGTGAGGCAAAACGTAGTGGGAACATGGTGGAGGGAAGCTTTATAGAAGCCAGGAAAACAGGGTGGTGGTGGGGGGGAGAGGGAGATATCCGTGATTAGGGACAAGATACACCCTTGAAAGACAGGCTCTCATTGACCTAATTGCACCAGCTGGGCTGTACCTCCGGATAGCCCATCAGCTATGAACTCATCAATGGTTTCATCCATCAGTGAGGTCAGCACCCTCATGATCCTGTCACCTCTTGAGGCCTCACCTCTGAACATGGCTGCACTGGGGACCAAACCCTCAGCACACAAGTCTTTGGGGGACCCTTCATATTTCCACCATCACACTCCAGATTCATGCGACTCACTGCGCAAAGCTTGAAAAGACGTCTTGTTTCCAGGGGAGAGAGGGAAGAGCTTGGACTATTCCCAATACTTCCTCCCCAACTCAGAATGCTCCACTCCTTGGGAGGGAAAGAAACAAGGCCCAGCTGTGTCAGGCCTTTGAGTTCCTCCCTGTCTTAGGATATTGTGTTCTCAGCACATTCGTCAGTTATTCTGGAGAACACAAGCAAGAAGTCACGGGGAGGGTGAGAACTGTCCTGCACAAAAAATTAAAATTTATATATAGTCCAATTTATTAATATTTAATTTTAGGGTTATATTTTCTGTCATATCTTCAAATTATTTGCCCAACCCAAGGCATGAAGAATTTTTTCTACAAGTTTTATTGTTTTGGCTTTTACCTTTAGGTCTATGACCCATTTTGAGTTACTTTTTATGTGTAGAAAGAGTCCACATTTTCCTTATGGAACCTAGCACCATTTGTTGCTGAGACTACTTTTCTCTGTGGGGTGGAGTTGCAGCTCAGACGCAGAACACTTACCTAGTATGCATGGGGCTCTAGGTTCAATCCCCAGCACAAAGAAAACAAAAACAAAAACAAAAAATCAAAACTGACTTGAACTTGAACTGACTTGACCCCTTTGGCCAAACTGAAGTGAAGATTTATTTCTGGACTCTCAAATCTGTTCCATTGGTCTATGTGCCTAGTTGTATTCTGCATCAGTCTTTGTGTGTGTGTGTCTGTGGTGTTAGGTGTCTGAGCAGGGCATTCTGCATGCTAGGCTATAACCCTAGTCCACATAGAATAAGTGCAAATGTTTGGGAACGGAGAAATTTCTAAAACCCAATGTAGGGGGAGAGAAGAGAGTAAAAGGAATAAAAAATGATCAAACAATGTCATATTGATGTACCAGTTCCACAAAATGAATGTAAGTATTATGTATCACAAATATGCACTAACAAAAAATCCTAGTTAGTTCAAAGTAGAAATTGTAAAGTAATTAGAGCATGTATGCAATGACAAATAATACTCCCTCGTCTGGGAGTGCTAGAGCCTATTTATCCTTTCACCTACACAAAGACATTTTGATTGTTTTCAAGTCTTGACATTTAAGAAAAAGCTTCTATAAATATCCATATGTAGGTTCTTTTTCTCTTTCTTTCTTTCTTTTTGATTTTTAGAGACAGGGTTTCACTATGTAGCCCAGGCTGGCCTCACACTTGTGGTGATTCTCCTGCCTCAGTCTCCCAAGTGCTGGGATTACAGGCATGGGCCACCACACCTGGCAAGATAGGTACATGCTAAATTGCTAAACCGGCCAGGCTGGGCTTGAGCTTGTGATATTCCTGCCTCACCTCAGCCTCCCAGAGTACTGGGATTACAGGCATGCACCACCACACTTGGCCAAACTATTGAGATTTTATACCAAATTGTGAAAGGTAAATCCTCTGGACTTTTTCTTTTTAAAAATTATTTTGGGAGGCTGAGGCAGGAGGATCACAAGTTTGAGCCCAGTCTGGGTAACTTAGTGAGACCCTGTCTCAAAACTAAAAATGTTAAAAAGGGCTTGGGGTGTAGCTCAGTGTATAGGCTTGCACAGCCTGCATGAAGCCCTGAGTTCAATCTTCCATACTGGAAAAGAGTGGGACAGAGGGAGAGGGAAAGAGAGGGAGGGAGAGAAATTTGTGTTTTATTGTAGAATAATACAGCCACTTTGGAAGACAATTTGGCAATTTCTTACTAAACTAAATATACTCTTCCATGTGAGTTGGCAGTCCAAAGGAGTTGAAATTTATGTTTGCACAATGCACACGGATACAAATAGATGCTTTAGTGGTCAAGATTTGAAAGTCAACCAAGATGCCTTTTGTGTGTGTATGTGATGGTGCCTCAAAATGTACCTTCTACCTTTTTGAATTTTAGAGATGAGGATCTTTTTTTTTTTGGTACCAGGGAATCGAACTCAGGTCCTTGCACTTTCGAGGCAGGCGGTGGAACCACTGAGCTAAATCCCTGGCCCATGAAGATCATGATAATTAAATTATGGTAGGTGGAGGGATAAAGAGTAGATAAATAGGTTGTAGTACATCCAGACAATGCGATATTGTCCCATCATTGTATATATGTTTTAATTACATGATTTCTACTTTGAACCAATTGGGTTTTAGAAATTTCTTCTTTTCCAATCCTTTGCATGTATTTTAGTTATCTGTTACTGATTTCTAGATTAATTATATTGTTGTCAGACAACTTGTTCCTTTTGATTTGAGTCTTTTTAAATTTGTTGAGACTTCCTGTAATGCCCAATGTATGTTAGTTCCTGTGTATTGCCTTATGCTTTTTTTGTTTTGTTTTGTTGTGGTGCTGGAGATCAAACCCAGGGCCTCACACATGCTAGGCAAGGGCTCTACCACTAACCCACAACCAGCACCTCTTTATGCCTGAAAAGATTGGGTATTCTATTATTGATTACCATGTTGTCTGTATGTCCCTTAGGTCATGATTATTAACCATCCTATTCAAATCTTTTTTTTTTTTTTTTTTGGTACTGAGGATCGAACTTGGGACCTTGTGCTTGTGAGGCAGGAGCCAGAACCACTGAGCTAAATCCCCGGCCCTATTCAGATCTTTTGTATCCTTTTTTTTTTCAGTACTGGGAATCGAACTCAGGAGCTTGTGCTTGCCAGGCAGGCGTGGCACTGCTGAGTTATATCCCTGGTCCGTTTTGTATCCTTTTTGATTTATTTTGTTTTGTTTTGTTTTTTGTCCCCTCCTTTTTGATTTATGTCACTCACTATAATTATGGACTTGTCTATATACATTATTATTCTGTCACTTGCTGCTTTATGTATGGGAGTGACTTATTCATTTATTCAACAAAGATTTATTAAGGTGCCTTCTATGTGCCAGACACTGTTCTGGTTGTTAGGGGATACAGTAGTGAACTAAATACAAAAATTCCTGCAGTAATTAGGAGAGTTGGGGGACTATAAGCAAGATAAATAATTGCATTCAATTTTGAAATTGTCACCTTTCTCAAAAGTGGGAGCTTTGAATATTACTAAGTGACCTCCATCTTTAATATTTTTAATGTAAACTCTAATTTGTGTGTTGTTGGGTTTTTTTGGTACCGGGGATCGAACTTGGGTCCTTGCACTTGCAAAGCAGGCACCGGAACCACTGAGCTAAATCCCCGGCTAATTTGTGTGATGTTAATATTGCTATAAGAGCTCATAGTAAGTCACTATTGTTTTTAAATATTTTGTAATCCTTTTCCTTTCAACTTTCTGTATTCCTATGTCTTTTTTAAAAAATGGTTTAAATTGACACATAGTAATTGTACATATTTACGGAGTATGGTTTGACATTTCAGTGTACGTATACACTGTATAATGATCAGATCAGAATAATTGGCATAGCTATTATCTCAAACATCATTTCTTTGTGGTGGGAACATTCAAAATCCTTTCTGCTAGCAAATTTGAAATAATTCATTTTTGTCAACCATAGTTATCCTAGTGTACTATAGAACATTAGGAGTTATTCGTCTCATCAGCTACACCCTGTACCTGTTAACCATTCTGTCTCAAGCTCCACTCCCCACACATTTTCCATGCTCTGGTGACCACCAGTGCATTCTTTACTTTTATTAGATTACCTTTTTTTTTCTTTTTTTTTTTTAGCTTTCACATATAAGACTAAGCAGTATTTATTTGTCTTTCTGTGTTTAGCTCATTGCACTTAATAATTTCCTCCATTCCATTCATTTTGCTACAAATGACAGAATTTCATTCTTTTTATGGTTTAAGTAATACACCATATTTTCTTTATTCATTTTTCCATATATCTTTGCTATAGTGAACAGTGCTGCAACAAATACGTTAGTACAGACATTTCTTCAACATGCTGACTTTAATTCCTTTGGATACATACCCCATAGTGGCATTACTGGATCATATGCTAGTTCTAGTTTTTTAAGGAAACCCCACAGTGTTTTCCATATGGCTATACTAGGTTAAATTCCCATCAACAATGTGTAAGAGAGGCTGGGGATTTAGCTCAGTGGTGCTGTCACCTGCTTCGAAAACACAAGGTCCAGAGTTTGATGCCCGGTACCAAACAATGTATAAGAGGTCTTTCTCACCAGAATTTTCTTGTTATTGTTTTGTTTTTGTAATGTGGGGAACCAAACCAGGGCCTTGTGCATGCTAGGTAAGTAGTCTATCTCGGAGCTACAACCCCAGCTCAGCAGTTGTAATTATTTTTTTTTTTATAATAGCCATTCTAACTATGGTGAGATGATACTTCATTGTAGCTTTGATTTACTTTTCCCTGATGATTAGTAATGTTGAGAATTTTTCATATGCTTATTAGCCATTTGTATGTCCTCTTTTGAGAGATATCTATTCATATCATTTGCCCATTTAAAAAAATAAATGATGATGATGGTTTTATGCTTGAGTTAATCCCTTGTTGGATGAGTAATTTGAAAATATTTTCTCCTATTCTGTAGGTTCTTTCTTCATTCTGCTGATTATTTCCTTTGCGGAATAGAAGCTTTGTAACTTGATGTCAATTTTGCTTTTGTTGCCTGTGCTTTGGGGATTGTACACAAAAAAATCTTTGCCAAGACCAATGTCCTAAAGCATTTTTCCTTTATTTTCTTCTGGTAATTTAATAGTTTTAGGCCTTATATTTAACTCTTGGATTATTTAGAGTTGGTTTTTTTTGTTTTTGTTTTTGTTTGGTACCAGGGATTAAACTCGGGACCTTGTGCTTTCAAGACAGGTGGCAGAACCACTGAGCTAAATCCCTGGCTCCTAGAATTTTTAATATAGTGAGAGATAAAAGTCTAGTTTTTTCTTCTTCGTATGAATATTCAATTTTCCCAGCAGCATTATTGAAGAGATTTTCCTTTCTCCATGTTTATTCTTGCTGCCTTTGTCAAAAATCAGTTGGATTTAAATACATGAGTTTGTTCCTGAGTTCTTATTCTGTTCAGTTGGTCTATGTGTCTGTTTTTATGCTAGTACAATACTTTTTTGGTTGCTATTACTTAGTAGTATGTTGAGGCAAGATATTATAATGCCTCCTACTTCATTCTTTTGCTCAGGAGTGTTTTGGCTATTAGGGAAATTTTGTGGTTTGGTACATCATTTTTCTTCCAGAACCTGGAATGAACTGAGAGCCTTTGCACTGAACAATGCCCATCCCCCACCGCCACTTTGAGACAAGGTCTTGCTAAGTCACTAAATTGTGCACAGATTGGGCTCAAACTTACAATATTCCCTCCTCAGTCTCTCCAAGTGCTGGAATTACAGGCCTGCGCCACCATTCCCTCATTATCATTACTGTTTGACAGGATTATTTCAAGTAGTGTGAACATTTTAACCATATTAATTCTTCTGGTTCATTAATATGGGATGTCTTTCCATTTTCTGGGTCCTCTTCAATTTCTTTCATCAGTGTTTCATAATTTTCATTGTAGCAGTCATTTACTTCCTTGGTTACCTTTATACCTGTGTATTCTATTTATTTAATTTTTTGTAGCTCTTGTGAATTGGACTGCTTTTTAAATTTCTTCCTCAGCAATTTATTATCTATATATTTTTTAAGTGACTGACTTTTTAAATTTTGATTTTTGGTTGTTTGGGGGTTTTTTTGAGACAAGATCTGGCCATGTAGCCCAAGCTGGCCTTGAAGTCATGGAGATTCTCCTGCCCCAGCCTCCCAAGTGCTGGGATTACAGGTATGTGCCACCATGTCCAGCTTGTATGTTGATATTGTATCCTGCAAACTTACCAGATTTGTCTATGAGTTCTAACAGTGTTGGGGTTTTTCTTTTTAAAATTGTTATATAAATATATTTGTCATATTATATAAACATGTGTCCAATACATAGTCTTAGATTTAAAGAAAAAATTCTTTCAGTTATTTAATGATTTCTTTCTTTCACTCATTTTTTTATTGGTTATACAAATTAATTGGTTTTATTTTGGCAGATTAGTACATGTACATAACATACTTTGATTGTTTTCACACCTGTCATTCCTTGCCCTGCCTTCACCTCTAGTTTCACATTTTGGTGGGGGGTTCAATGTGTATAATATATTTTGTTCATATCCATTCCTCCTAAGACCTGTACAGTACTATATACCCCCTCTTCTTCTCTATTCCCTTCCTCTTGTCTAATAATAGTCTCCCTTCTATTTTCTTGCCATCTTTTTTAGGTCCCACATACTATCTTCCTGAGTCAGTCTTATTTCCCTCAATGCAGTGGTCTCCAGATTCATCCACTTTCTTGGAAGTGACAAATTTTTGTCCTTCCTTGTGGCCGAATAGTACTGCATTGTGTATATATACCACATTCTCTTTGTCAATTCATCTGTCAGTGGTCACCTTAGGCTTGTTCCATATCTTGGCTATTGTAAATTGTACCACAAAAAACATGGGTATGCGGGTACTATCCCTATAGTATGCTGATTTTAATTGCTTTGCGTATATACCAAGAAGTGGTATAGATGGATCAAATGGCAGGTCTAATTTTATAAGCAACCTTCTGTCTTAGTTACTTTGTCACCGATGGGACAAAATACCTGATATCCACATGTTAAAGGAGGAAAGGTTTAGTTTAGTTCATAGTTTGTAGAGGTTTCAGCCCATAGTCAGCTGGCTCCAAGGCAGGGTGGCATGGTAGAGAGGCATGGCAGAAGAGAAACAGTTCATTGAGTGGCAGACAGGAAGTGGCGAGCCTTCTTTCTTCTTTTTTTTTTTCTTTCAATTCCATCCAGACTGCAAGCCTATTGGTTGCTGCTTCTCACATGCTGGTTGGGTCTTCTCTCTTCAGTAAATCCATCTCCCACATCCAGAATTATGCTAAACCAATCAGTAGACTAATCCAGTATCACATCCATGATCCAGTTAGTCACAGAAGCCCCACCTTGGCGTACATAAGGCTTTGAGGGGACATCTATATACAAGCCATAACACCTCCATACTGACTTTCACAGTGGGTGTACAAATTTACAGTCTATCAGCAGTGCAGAAGGGTTCTATACTCCCTACACCCTCACTAGCATTTATGGTTGTTTTTTGTGTTCTTAATGGTAGCCATTTAGATTGTGGTGAGATGGAATCTCAGTGTAGTTTTGATTTGCATTTTTCCAGGTTTTTCTACATGTAAATCTTGTCATCTAGCCAGTGTGGTGGCATATGCCAATAGTCCCAGCTAATTTGGAGGCTGAGGGAGGAAATTTGTTAATTCAAGGTCAGCCTGGGCAAAATAGGCAACATAATGAGACCCTGTTGCCACCTCCCACCCCCAACCATGTTATCTGCAAAAAGCATAATTTGACCTCCACCTTTCCTATTTGGATGTCCTTTATTTCTTTTTCTTGCTCTATTGCTCTGGCTAAGATTTCCAAGACTATATTCACTAACAGTAGTAAAGAGGACAACTTTATTTTGCTTCTGATTTTAAAGGAAATGATTTCAGCTTTTCTCCATTTAGTATTAAGTTGGCTGTACGTTTGTCATATATAGACTTTATTGTTGAGAGGTACATTCCTCCTGTATCTTTTTTTTGTTTGGTACTGGGGATCAAACTCAGGACCTTGCACTTTGAGGCAGGCGCTGTACCACTGAGCTAAATCCCTGGCTCTCCTGTATGTATTTTTTGATGGATTTTTATAATGAAAAGATGTTGAATTTTACTGAGCACTTTTTTTTTGCATCTATTGAGATGATCATATGGTTTTTGTCCTTCATTCTGTTAATGTGATATATTGTGTTTATTGATTTATGTATGTTGAACCATCCTCTCATTCTTGGGATAAACTCCATTTGATCATGGTGTTTAATCATTTTGTAGTACTTGGTATGGGACCCAGGGCCTTGTACATGCTATGCAAGTGCTCTCCCACTGAGCTACATTTTCAGTTCTTTTTAGTCCCCCCATACCATACCCATACTCCATACTCCATACCACCCCCAAACCTCCATGGGATTGAACTCAGGACCTTGTGTTTGCAAGGCAGGTGCAGCGCCACTGAGCTAAATCCCTGGCCCTAGTGTTTAATCATTTTTATGTGCCATTAAATTTGTTTTGCTAGAATTTTGTTGAGAATGTCTGTATCTGTGTTCATCTGGAATGTTGGTGTATTTTTCTTTTTTTGTCATGTCCTTATCTAGTTTTGGTATTGGCAATAGTGGCCTTGTAGGATGCCTTGGAAGAGTTCCCTCCCTCTCAATTCTTCATAATAATTTGAGAAGAATTGACATTAGTTCTCCAAAATCTTGGTAAAATTCAATAGTGAATCCATTTCGGCTGGGTATTGTCTTTTTTTTTTTTTTTTTTTTTTACCGGAGAGCAAGCTCAGGACTGGTGCTTGGATGGAGCCCGCCGGCACTTGCCGACCAACACCTGAATGGAGGAGTGAGGATGAAGAAAAAGAAAGGCAAAGAGACAGAGTCGGGGGAGCTCCCAGCATCCGAGCT
>NW_004624802.1:10254807-10265204 GCF_000247695.1 Heterocephalus glaber | reverse complement strand
TGTCCTTGTGTTATTCTTATCACTTTCTCCTATGCCTAACTTCTTCAGAGCTGGGCAGCAAGTTCTATAATATTTCACTTAACCCTTTCATAGGAAATCCAAGTTGTCCACCTTAATACTTATAGAGCTGTTGGCTCTCCACAGTGCTTGGCAAAGCAGGTGGTGAAACCACCGAGCTAAATCCCCAGCCCCTAGGCATTGTCTTTTTTGGGAGACTTCATTCCTGATTCAATTTTATTACTTGTTACTGGTCTGTTCAGGTTTTCTATGTTCTCGTGGTTCAATTTTGATAGATTATGTGCATCTAGAAATTTGTCTAGGCTTTCCAATTTGTTGGTATTTAATTTTTCATAATAGTCTCCAATGATTCTTTGTATTTCTTTGGTATCAGTTATAATGCCTCCTCTTTCATCTCTGATTTTATTTAATTTGGTCTTCTTTCTTTCTTTTTTTCTTTGTTAGTTTAGCTAAAGTTTTGTTGATTTTTTCCACAAACAACTCTTGGGGTTGGGGATTTAGCTCAGTGGTTCTGCTGCCTGTCTCACAGGTGCAAGGACCTGAGTTCAATTCCCAGTACCAAAAAATAAAAAATAAAAAAAGAACTCCTTGTTTCTTTGATCTTTAGGAATTGTTTAGTCTGTATTGTTTATTTCTGCTCTGAATTTTGTTTTCTTTCCTTCTACTAATTTGGAGCTTGGATTTTTTTCCTATTTCCTTGAGTTGCATCATTAGGTTTATTTGAAATCTTTCTTGGCTGTAAATATAAATGCTGTAAACTTCTCTCTTAGTAATACTTTTGCCATATCCCATAGATTTTATTATGTTGTGTTTTCATTTTCACTTGTTTCAAGAAATTTTAAATTTTCCCTTTCCATTTTTTCTTGATGCATTGGTAATTTAAGAGAATGTTGCTTAATTTCTATGTATTTGTACAATTTCTAAAGTTCTTGTTGATAATATTTAGTTCTATTCCATGTAGACAGAGAAAATACACGTCATAATTGTGATTTTTTGAATTTGACTTACTTTGTGTCCTAACATGATCTATCCTGGAGAACAGTCTGTTTGCTCATGAGAAGAATGTGTATTTGGTAGCTGTTGGATAAAATGCTCTGTAAATGTTTGTTAGGGCCATTTGGTTATAATTATTCTTTTCTTTTATTTTTTGATTGTTGATTGCAAGTGTATAAAAATAAAATTTTTTGGTATTGGGGATTGAACACAGGGCCTTCACACTGAGATACACACCTAACCCCCAGCCTCCCCCGCTTTTTGAGACAAAAGTCTTGGTAAGTTGATAAGTTGCTCTGGCTAGACTCAAACTTGAGATCCTTCTGACCCCAGTACTACAGATTTTTTTAAAAAAAAACAAGAACAAAATATGTGTATTCTGTTGTTGCTGGATGTCTGTTAAGGCTAGCTGGATTACACTGTTTGAGCTTTATTTAGTTGCTGATTCTCTACCTTGTTCTATCCATTATTACAAGCTAAGTATTTAAATGTCCAATCCTCATTGTTGAACTGTCTATTTCTCCTTTCAATTCTGTCAGTTTTTACTTCATACCTTTTGGAGCTGTGTTGTTAGGTACATATACATATTTATAGCTTCCTAAAGGATGGATCCAGTGGTAAGCAGTAGAGAAAGTCTTTCTGAGATTTGATGTTCAGACACTGGAATATAGCAACATGAGGAAGATGAGAAGGAGGGAAGTGGGACTCCGGGAACCAGGAAGGATCTGAGGTGAGAAGTGAAGCCCACAAGGAGTGAGAAGAGAGATATCTCAATGAAGAAGGAGGTGCCAGGTGGCGTTTTCTCCCTGAGCCCAGATTCACTGTGTGGGAGGGGTGGCTGGAACCTGCAGATGCACAATGATAACTGATGACCCCAGAGGCCTCCACAGAGAAATGCACCAGTGAAACAGAGCAGTGGATGCAGTAGACTGCAGTGGCTAGTGAGTTATTTGGGTTCAGATGTCCCCCAGAAGAGGGAGATTAGCTGGTAGCCATCTTAGAAAGGAGCCAACTGAGCTTTTTTTTTTTTTGGTACCAGGGATCAAACTTGGGTCCTTGCACTTGCGCAGCAGGCGGCTAAACCACTGAGCTAAATCCCTGGCCCTGAAGTAGTAATTTCTTAAGGGTTCTAAATACTAGCAAAGATACTCATCATAAGCAATTTAAAGCATCAACCCAGGAATTACACTTTAAAAAATAGAAAATGAGAAGACACTTAAACAAGATGCAATCCCAGACTTTCGGCTCACCAAAGGCAAACCCAGGGGGCAATGAGGTGGAACAATCCAAAAGCCACCCACCTAGACTCTCTGAAGTGGTAAGAGTGAAAATAACCAAAGCAGATGAATGAGTCTTTAGAAAAAATCAAATCAGAAATAAGAGATGCAAATTAAAACAATGCTAAGATTCCATCTCACTCCAGAAAGAATGGCTGTTATCAAGACCTCAGCCAATAACAAATGCTGGTGGGACTGTGGGGAAAAAGGAACCCTTCTCCACTGTTGGTGGGAGTGTAGACTGGTGCAACCCTTGTGGAAATCAGTGTGGAGACTCCTCAAAAAACTAAAACAAGAGGTTCTGTTTAACCCAGCTATTCCCCTTCTTTGTATCTTCCTGAAAGAAATAAAAGCATCATATCACAGTGATATATGCACACCCATGTTTATAGTGGCACAATTTGTCATAGCTAAATCTTGGAAACAGCCCAAATGCTCATCAACTGACTAATGGATAAAGAAAATATAAAAATCCATTTTTAGACTGAGGATTTAGCTCAGTGGTTCTGCTGCCTGCCTTGCAAGTGCAAAATCCCAAGTTCGATCCCTGGTACCAAAAAAAAAATCCATTTTTATACAATGGAGTACTATTTTACTCTGCCATAAAGAAGTGTAAGTTTGAGACATTTCTAGCTAAATGGATGTACCTTGAGACCATACTCTTAAGTGAAATAAATAGGACACACATGTTTAAATACCACGTTGTTTCTCTGGTGCAAGAAACTGAAAGTGGAAATAAGGACCAAAATGTATAACAGATATTGGGAAATGGGAAGACAATGTTCAAACAGAGGGGGAACAAGGTGGGGTGGAAGGAAAGAAGGAAGAAGAATAAAAAGAGAAAATAGAAGGAAAAATGGAAAGAAGGCTTTTGTAAATAATGAGGAGTCAAAAGGGGACAAATAGGAGAAAAGAAGAAACAATCATGTACAGGTGCAAATTCCGTAGGGTGAATGTTATCATTATAAATATCTAAAATGTACCAACTTTAAAAAGGATAGATCCCTTTATCATTATAAAGTGTTCCTCTTTATCTCTACAAATATATTTTGTTTTCAGCCAGACATGGTGGTGCACACCTGTAATTCCAGCACATGGGAGGCTGAGACAGGAGGATCACCATGAGTTCAAGGCCAGCCTGGGCTGCATAGTGAGTTCAAGGGCAGCCTGAACTACAAAGCAAGACCCTGTCTCAGAAAACCAAAAACAATATACGCAGTTGTGCTTTCAAGTCTATTCTTTTGAGTGTTATCAGATTTCTTATGGTGCTCTTTGCATGATATTTCTCTTTTCATTCTTTTACTTTTAACCTACTTGCATATTTGAATCTAAAGTGTCTTTGGTATATACAGTACAGTATATAGTTGATTTTTTTGGTAGTACTGGGCATTGAACCCAGAACCTCACACAAGATAGTCAAGCACTTGCCACTGAGTTACATCCTTTTTTTTCCCTCCCTGGTACTGGGGATTGAATTCGGGACCTTGTGCTTGCGAGGTAGGCAGTGGCACCACTGAGCTAAATCCCTAGTCCCTACAGCCTTAATTTTATTTTAAGATAAGGTCTCTGTAGGGTTGCTCAGGCTGTCCTCAAACTTGGTGATCCTACTGCATCAGCTTCCCAAGTAAGTAGGCTCACAGGCATGCACCACCATGCCTACTAAATTTTGGGTTTTAAAGTCTGATCTAACAATCTCTGCCTTTTGATTGGATTGTTTTATCCATCTCCATTTAATGTTGCTATTGATTTAGTGAGATTTATCTCTATTGTTTTATTTATTTATTTGTTTGTTTGTTTATTTTTGGTACTGGGGATCAAATTCAGTACCTTGCACTTATGAGGCAGGTGGTGAAACCACTGAGCTAAATCCCTGGCCCTCTATTGTTTTATTTTGTGTTTTCTATATGGCTCATGTCTATTTTCTTACTTTGCTCTTCAATTCTTTTTTTTTTTTTTTTTTTGGTACTGGGGATCGAACTCGGGTCCTTCCACTTGCAAGACAGGTGACAGAACCACTGAGCTAAATCCCCGGCCCTTTTTTTTGTTGTTGTTGTTCAATTCTTTATTTTTCATTAAGTGAATGTTTTCTAATATAACACTTTAATTTCTTTAATGCTTTTTACTGGGTTTTCTGAGTCATTTCTTTAGTGGTTGCTCTATGGCTATATATACCATATATATCTTAACTGATTCAGATATATTTCATAATTATGCTAACTTAATTCCAGCAAGATATAGCACTGTTTGGGCTGGGGATTTAGCTCAGTGGTTCCAGCGCCTGCCTCAAAAGTGCGAGGTTCCAAGTTCGATTCCCAGTACCAAAAAAAAAAAAAAAAAAAGATATAACACTGTTACACCTACATATCTCTATTCGGTTTGTGTTCTATTATTGTTATGTTTATTACATCTGTATATGTTACAAGCCCAACAATACATTGTGATGGTTATTAATTTGTGTAATGTTATGTATGTCTTGTAAGAAAGTTGAAAGAAGAAAGGAGAACAAGTATATACTTACAGCATTTGTTGTAGTAACCTTGTTATTTACCATTTCTATTTTCCATTGTTCCTGTGGATTCGAGTTACCATCTGGTTTTTTTTGCCCAGCCAAAATAGCTTTGTTCCTCCCTGCGTCTTTTGCACTTTGACTGACAAACCTATTATATTTCTGAGCTTGGCGTGGTGGCACGTGCCTGTAATCTCAGTACTTGGGAGGCTGAGATAGGATGATTGTAGTGAGTTTGAGGCCAGCCTGGCCTACATAGTGAGTTCAAGGCCAGCCTCAACTGCATAGCAAGAACCTGGCTCAAACTAACAAACAAACAAAAAACCCTATTATATTTCTATATATCAGAGGCTAAGGCACACATTTTGATTATAAAATTTGTCTCATGTTTATATTCTTTCCATTCCTTGGTTTATTTATTTATGTAAGTATTTTTTGACATGGGGTTTCACTCTGTTGCCTAGGCTAGCCTTGAACTCCTGGGCTCATGTGATCCCTCAGCTTTCCCAGTAGCTCAGGCTATAGGTGCAAGCCACGGCATCCAGCTTATATTTTTAAATTATTTCACTAGTTTGAGAGCAAATTTAAAATATATTGGCCAGAAAATAGAATATATTAATTAATTATATATAATATATATTATATATCTCTAGTAGTGTTTTTTGCCCTCAAACCAATTTTGTGTGATGTTTGTATAGATACTCCAGCAGCACATGCCTGCATTAATATTACATGATAACAAAAGTAACACCAGTGATGAAAACAAATATCCACAATTCTCAGAGGTTGACATAAAATTTCTTCCTTGCCAAGTCTAAAGGAAAATGGTTTGTGGAGGATTGAGCCCAAACTGACAGAAACGTCCATCTTTGATTTGTGGTACCGAAGTCATTTCACGTGTTAACAAACAGAAGAAAAGAGAGAATGTGGATGATCACAAAGGATATTTACATGGCCAGGCCTGAAAGTAGTGTACATCACTCATTCACACGGCTCCACCTAACCACAGCAGAGACTAGGAACAATGGTTAAGCTGTGTGACAAGGAAGGAAATGAAATGAGTTTGGTGAATAGATGATGTGGGTTCTTCCAGAGTGCACCCTTCTATTCACCAAATATTCATTTTATTTTTACCTAACACATGCATAACACACTTCAAAGGGAGAAAGCTCAGATTCCCATCTAGTCCTTGCAGCAACTTCAAAGCCAAATCTCAAGTTCTGATCTGAACAGATCTGAAGTTCTGTTCCTCAGTTCTAGATGTGGCTCCTCCTGTCTCCCCTCCACCCTCACCAACACAAGGTACAAGGGCAGAATATAGCAATAAGTACCCACACTCAGAAAAAGGAAGAGTGGAAAATCAACTGCACCATCATGATCCCAGGAGCCCACAAGGGGGGTGCTGTAAAATTTCTTACTTTCTTTTTTCTTTTGGTACCGGGGATCGAACTTGGGTCCTCCCGCTTGCAAGGCAGGCGGTGAAACCACTGAGCTAGATCCCCGGCCCTGTAAAATTTCTTGTACAGTGGAGAAGGCCTCTGGCTAGATGCTGGCCCTGGTATGTGCATCTACCCTCGATGTGGGTGAGAGCTTCCTTATTTCCTATTTTCCATGATCACATCTCAAGTGAACTTTAGAGAATGTTCCCTCCAGAGACGCTATAAAAATTTTAGAGCTTCCTTCTAGTATGTGCAAATTTGGGAGCTTTATAAGTCAGGGCTCTTCTCCAGAGAAACAGAACCAACAGCATATATAGACAGATTTATTATTCAGGATTGGCTCACATGGTTACCAAGATTAACAAGTTCCATAATATGCCATCTGCAAACCAGACGCCCAGGAGAGCCAGCAATATAGTTCTATCCCAAAATCAAAGGCCCAAAAACCAGGGAAGGCAATGATATGTCTTAGGTGCTAAGCCTGGAGGCCCAAGAATTAGGCATGGTTATGTATCAGAGAAGGAGAAAGTAGATACTCCAGTCAGTTTTGCAATAAAATAAGGGGATTGAACCCAGGACCTTCACTGAGTTACATCCTGGGCCTTTTATTTTTAATTTGTTTTGAGATGTGGTCTCATTGAGTTGGTAAGTTGCTCAGCCTGGGTTCAAACTTGTCATCTTTGTGCCTCAGCCTCCCAGAGTGCAGATATTGTACGTGTGGACCACCATGCCAGGCTCTTTATCTTTTTGTCCTGTTCATGTCTTCAGTGAACCCATTGAAGATGCTCACTTGTTTTGGTGAGGGCCAACTGCTTTATTCACTTTAAGAACTCAAATTCTAAAGTCTTCCAGAAATACTCCAGCACCCAGAAATATTTCACCAGCTATCTGGACAACCCTAAGTCTAGTCAGATTGGTGCATGAATTATCCATTCCTAAAGCATTTTTGTTGTTTAGCATTTGAGCTGTCAGAGATATTTTTAGTACTTGCTTGTGTTTTTTTGTTTGTTTTGTTTTTTACAATACAGTGCTTCTAAAACTTAGGGGAAATTTTTGGAAGCAACAGATTTGTTCATTTTTTGGATCGTGATTATGGTTTCATGTGCGTATACATGTGTTTCATACATGTATGAAAATGTCACAATGAAACCTAGTATTCTGTATAGTTTATATGCTCTAGAGAATCAAATGGTAAACATTAAGTCAATTATACCTACATAAGATTGTTAAAACAAACAAACAACTCCTACCTTTGGGAGTTTATTTCAACTTAGTTCCACTTCCTGTTTATTTCAAGTTAGTTCCACTCCCTGCTAACAATATCCAGAGTTCTTTCCTATTAAGAGTACTTAAATCTTCCTTATTTCTTTGCTGCCCCATTTCCATGCTGCTCTCTATTAAGAGAAGACATATTTGCAACTGATTATTTGCCACAAGGCTAAATATTAGTGAGCTTTATGGCCAAAGGCTTTCTTGAGTTTATTCCCACTATTTTGTGTCTTGGAACAATTGTGTTTCCAATACTTCAAGGTCCAAAATTTCTAGACATGTGATCCTCTTTCATTTTTGCTGGGAGAAAAAAACCAATTCCCTCCTAAGCTCATTTCTTTTTTGTAATGCAGCCAAAATTTGCCAATATATGTTGGCCATTTGATTCTTTTCCAACCCATTTCCCTAGAGCTCCAGGCTCAAGAGCATATGGTGTACTCTTCAAATTATTACAGGCACTCATTTACCAAATATTTTGTCACTGAACAACATGATGTTCCAGACAGGGCCTCTGGTGTTTTCTCAGTTCAACATTTATTCTTTCAGAACATCTTCCCTACTGTTAAGTAGAAATCCTGTAGTTACATTTTTTAGATGTCCTAACAACTTCATGTTTTTCATTTCTAGAGCCTCTGTTTTAAATGTGCTATATTATGTTTACAGTTTCTTTTTATAGTTTCCAATATATTTTCAAGTTTCTATTTTATTTCTTTAAATAGAGTTAGCATGATTATTTTATAATCTGTCAGATAATAAAAGTGCAGCAGGAATCTGCAGGAGATTCCCAGACAGACCACTCAAACACGGAGCTAGGAGCAAAAAGCGACTTTAATGCTGACAGCTCAAAAGGGGCTCGGTGGGGTCACCTCATGAGCAACAAATAGAAGTTTGCTCTTGGCCAGGGATCTAGCTCAGTGGTTGCACCACCTGTCTTGCAACCACAAGGAAAGAGCAAGCTTTTTTTTTTTTTGGTACCAGGGATCAAACTCAGGACGTTGCACTTTCGAGGCAGGCATGGTGCCACTGAGCTAAATCCCCGGCCCTGCTCTTCTTTATATACTTCTTTTTACATCTATGATGCTTAATTCCTTTGGAGTTTCCCTGAGCATATACCAAGCAGGATTCACACAAAGCAGAGTAGCAGGGGGTGGGGGGCTGCGGCAGAGTTCTGACAGGACTTTCTTAGTCCTTGAGCTCTTTTGGTAACAGATTACAGAAGTTATCATGGTTACCCAGGTGCATTCTACAAAGAGCATAGTTACCTAGTTAACCTATAGTTGCCTAATAACACAGTTAATCCATAGATGCCGAATTCTATACAGAGAGGTGGTTTCCTCTCTCAACAGTATCTGAAGTGTTTAGGGCTTACCTTGTCAAAGTTTCTTTTGGTTATCTGTCATTCATGGTGTTCTTGCCTTGTGTGTTTAGATTTTTAAAATTATGAGCCACTAGGTCTTTTTGAGAAAGTAGCTCTTTGGTGCCTAGGATAAAAGGACACTTGTCCAGGGTGGATTTGCATTTGTTTCTGGCAGGATTGCACTCTCCTCTTCAGGAGCATTTTAAATGTAGATTGAAGGGTTTTGGCTTATTTATTTATTTATTTTCCAATCTAAAAGGTTCTGTTTATTTGTAAAATAATATTTGTAGTAATCAAATCCAAGCAAAGATTTAGATGAGGTTTTTTTTATTAGTTAATAAATGTACAGTTTTAAGACATATAATTGAAAGCAGAATCAAGCAACATTTGTGATATGCAAATAGGCAACTGTGACACTATTTCATGCCTTTTCTTGTTATGCAAATACTGATAGGCAGTTTGAAATTGTACTACAAACTGGAAAGTTTAAGAGTTAGTAACTAGCTGGGCGTGGTGGCAGATGCCTGTAATCTCAGCACTGGGCAGCTGAGGCAGGATTGCCAAGAGTTCGAGGCCAGCCTGAACTACACAGTGAGACTGTGTCTCAAAAAAAAAGTCAGTCGTTGTTGTCATTTATGTTTTTGTCTCTGTTGCAATCTCTTAGATATATTATTTATTCAACCTGTGACCTGCATTTTGCTCTTACATTCTTCTATACTGGCTTGGGAATTCTCTTGTCTTTTTTATATAGGGCATATGATACATGGACCTCCAAATAATATAAGGGAAATGTTATTGCTGAGACAGCTAAGTTAATTAGAAATATTATAGGCAGTCAGGCAGGGCTGGCCCCTCAAAGAAGCAATACAGAGAACATCTGTGGCTTAGTTGTTTTAGAAACACCTGCCATATTGAATAAAACAGAAATCTGGTTTTTTTCCAGTTTCTTTTTCCAGTCCAACTTTTTATTGTTAGAATTAATCACTGTCTTTTATTCTCCTTAGCTTTCCATGTATTTATTACTATACTCCAAAATTCTTCTGTTATGTATCTCTTCTCCGTAAGTTCAAATGAATTAAATATCTTGTCAATTTATATTCTTGAAAAAAAATTACTCCTATCCTTTTTGAACTGCTCTAACTTTGATGAATGGATCTTTTGTATTATTGAACAGCTTGGTATTTCCCTTTACCTTTGCCCTGGGGATCCCTTTTGTCTTTCTTTGGTGCTGGATCCTGATTCTTGGATTCCACACATCTCTTCTTTGACATATTGGTTTGTCTTGGTATAATATAACCTCTCTTATGTTTCTGAAAAACAATGCATGGACTTTCAATATTTTGAGACCTTGGATATCTGAAATGGTCTTTGTACTAGATACACAATTAAATCATAGCTTGGCTGAGTGTAGAATTCTAGTTTGAAAATAATTTCCCTCAAAAATGTGAAGGCAGGGCCCGGGGATTTAGTTCAGTGGTTCCGCTGCCTGCCTCCCAAGCGCAAGGTCCGGAGTTCGATCCCCAGTACCAAAAAAAAAA
>NW_004624802.1:10231993-10254182 GCF_000247695.1 Heterocephalus glaber | reverse complement strand
TTTTTTGGTACTAGGGATCGAACTGGGGTTCTTGCGCTTGCGCAGCAGGTGGCGAAACCACTGAGCTAAATCCCCGGCGCTCAAAGAAGTTTTTTTGAGGGGGGGTTATATGAATAATAGTTGCTTTAAAAATATCTTTCTGTTATTATTTCTGTGCGAATATTAATGAAGTGCTTTTTAAAAAATTTCCCTTGCAATGTTTCCTCTAATTTTCTTTTTTTTTGCTTGCTTCTTTTGGTCTCTTTTTTGTATAGTAAAGGGTTTCCTTAATTTTCTGATGATGCTTGGCTGTCTGCTTACCTAAGAGTGACGACATGAAGAAAAAGCTGATCAGAACGTCCGTGCAGGGGCTGCAACATACAGGCCAACGGCTTCGACAACAGAATTCACTATTTCAGTAGGAGAACCCTGAAGAGGCTATCTGTGGGATTTTTCTTTTCTTTTCTTTTCTTTTTTGAAGTAAAATATTTATTGGTACATTTTAGATATACATATGATAACACATCATAGGGAATTTGTACCTGTACATGATATATCCTGCCTCTTCTTTTTTTCTCATTCCCTCATCCCCTCAACCCTCTCCCCATTCTATATACAAAAGCTTTGTTTCCATTTTTTTCCTTCTATTTTCACTTTTTTTCCCCTCATCCCTTCCTTCCTTTCCCCTCCCCCTCCTTTGTTCCCCTTCTCACTTGAACATTTTCTTCCCATTTCCCAATATCATACATTTTGGTCCTTATGTACACTTTGGTTTCTCACATCAGAGAAAAAATGCAGTATTCAAAAAGTGTGTCCTATTTATTTTACTTAAGAGTATGGTCTCAAGGTGCATTCATTTAGCTATAAATGTCTGAACCTCATCCTTCTTTATGGCAGAGTAGTACTCCATTGTAGTAAAAAAAAAAATCACATCTTCTTTATCAGATGGGCATTTGGGCTGTTTCCAAGATTTAGCTATTACACACTGTGCCACTATAAATATGGATGTGCATATATTGCTGTGGTATGATGTTTTTAATTCTTTCAGGAAGATACCAAGAAGGGCAATGGCTGGGTCTAATGGAATCTTTAGTTTTAGTTTTTAAAGAAATCTCCACACTGATTTCCACAGTGGTTGCCACAAGTCTACACTTTCTGGGGGATTTTTCTTTGGGGCTTGTAAGACTCCCCATAGAAGGGTTTGCAAAGGTATATTTATGCTGTTGACTTTGTTTAGCAATCAATTTTCTCGTCACCTTTTTTGTTTCCAAATTGTTGCTCCTGTTGTCTTGCCTCCTTTTGCTTTGTTCTTACAGCTTTCTACTTTATCGCCTGACTTCCCCGGTTCTTTTTAACCAGAAGCACCTCCTGCTGGGGACTGAACCCAGGACCCAGTGCGGGCTCCTGGCTCCTCCAGCTTTCTAACACGGAGCTGCATTCCCAGTGTCTCCAGCATCTCTCCCGCCGCCTTCCTTTTTTAGGGGTGTAGGAGGGGACGGGGGTTGAGACAGGGTTTCGCTAAATCGTTCAGGCTGGGCTCGAACTTGAGATCTTCCTGCATCAGGCTCCCAGAGAGCTGGGATTAGGGGCGTTCGCCACCATGCCTGGCCCCTATCTTTATTTTTTCGCTAACAGTCTCACAAAATTGCCCAGGCTGCCCTCAAAATTTGCGGTCCTTTTGCCTCAGTCCCCAGAGTAGCTAGGAGTACAGGCGTCCGCCACCACCCCGGCCCCCATTATTTCTTTATAATTTGGGGGGTAAACAACTGCAGGATAGTGTAAGAAGATTTTGACACAAATTACCTGATTGTCCTAAAGTAACGTATATTTGAGAAAGATTGAGCTTCTGTACAGTAATAGTTCTGCAAAAAGCATTAAATAACCCTCAGGGGTATCCCACACCGCCATCCGTGCACCTCAATACTCCGCCCAGCGGGGACAGGACGCATAGCAAGGAATGTCTGAAAAAGTCATCTGTAGAGGACAGCATGAAATCTCGGGGAGGACACAAAAGTTGCTTCAAAGAACGCAGCGCATGGACTCTGCCTCTGGGATTGTTGGAAAGTGAGGGAGGGGACTTAATCTCGTAGATGATTGGTTGATCTCTCTGACCAATCACACGCAGCTATTGATTTGCTAATTATCATGGTCTACTTCCCCGTAGGTTCTGCAGCTACGTTTACAAATGGAAATGGGATTCGTAAGAGAGGCAGAACATAAAGCCAATGAGATCTTGCGAAGGTAATGGGCGGAGTGAGGCCGCTGCCAGGTTTAGGGCGGAAGGAGTGTCTCCGGATAAGAAGGGGAACGAAAAATGGCGGCGAGAACTCCGCTGTCCAGCCTGTTGTGGCTGCTGTTCCTCGGTTTCCTTTTACCTGCAAGTCTGACTGGTGGTGTCGGGAGCCTGAACCTGGAAGAACTGAGTGAAATGCGTTATGGGATCGAGATCCTGCCGTTGCCTGTCATAGGAGGGCAGGTGAATAGACATAAAAGGGGCGAGGGTCCTGAGCAGAAAACGAAGAGAGGGAAAAGTAGAGGAGGAAGAGCAGCTGTGGAGTCTGGGGCGGGAGACTAGAAAACTGGAAAGAGTAAGTAGGGCTTTTTGGTGATCTCTGGGGACTGCAGACAGACCTATTCCTTGAGAACTAGGCACTGGGAGGGTTGGGCCTTCTGGCTGTTGGCCTTCAGGTCCCCAGGCACGTTGAAAATACCCAGACCCCGCCCCCCAGTAACTTCTCCCCCATCCACCCAATGCAGATAAGAGAATTTACGGCTTATTCTGTCTTCGACTAGGCTCTTCCCCAGGATCTGAAGAGGTATCTCGTTCTCCCTGAACCCAGCCTCTCTTACCTTCCTGCCCCTGACCCTCCCTTCTTTCCCAGAGTCAAGCTTCGGACGTAGTGATTGTCTCCTCTAAGTACAAACAGCGTTATGAATGTCGCCTGCCAGCTGGAGCTATTCACTTCCAGCGTGAAAGAGAAGAGGAGACACCCGCTTACCAAGGGCCTGGGATCCCTGAATTGTTGGATCCAATGAGAGATGCTCCCTGCCTGCTGAAGGTGAAAAGAACTGGGATGGATTGGAATAGGGGGGATTAGGAACTAGCAGTGTGAGAACTGGAATGCTGGTATATAGGGCAATCTAGGGAACTGTAGGAGTTAAGAGGTCATTGGTGGACCAAGTATATTATACAGACAGGAGAGAAGCGAAAACTCCTGCCACCACTGATGATAATTTGCAGAATGTAGGGGGCGGTTAGGATAGAAGATCTCAAGAGTAGGTTGAGTCAAGATTGAGGTACCTTAAGAGGTTAGTGTGGGGTAGGAGGGTCAGATTTTCCTTAGGGAAGTCTACCTGATAAAGTCACCACCTGCCCCATCACTCTCTGCCCCAGAATCCTTTATTTTCATCATGGAACTCTTCAGGATCTGAAATCATCTTATTAACTGAATCAGTTTGTTTATTTTTGGTCCGAATTCTAGTACTAGCTTCATGAAGTTAAAGAATTTATCTTGTTCAAAGCTGTATTCCCAGAGACTAGAAGAGTGCAAGGAATGTTGTAGAAGTTCAATTAATGTCTGATTTTGGGGTCTTCTCTGTTTCCTCAGTCTGAGTGCTACAAGGATAATTTTTTTAAAATATCTTTTAAAAAGGGGAGAATGAGGGCCGGGGATTTAGCTCAGTGGTTTCGCTGCCTGCTGCGCAAGCACAAGGACCCGAGTTTGATCCCCGGTAACAAAAAAAAATAAAATAAAATAAAAAGGGAGAATGGAAAGACCACAGGTGGAAGAAGTCAGATTTTAGAGGTATAGCTCCAACCACAGAATGGAAAACAGCTGTCCCTGCTGACTGAGTATCTGGAGGGTGAGTGTAGAAGTAGAAGGAGTTGAGAAGTAGATGACAGATTGTGTGTCTTGGAGCCAGAAGACTTTGGTTCCAGGAAGAGGCACCTGCACTCTGTCCCTCTGATTGTTCATTTTTTAATTGTCAGACCAAGGACTGGTGGACATATCAATTCTGTTATGGACGCCACATCCAGCAGTATCACATGGAAGGTGATTACTCTTATGTTTTCCCTAAGCCCTCAGCATTCTGTCATGGAAAATGATCTGCTTCCCCAGTCTCCTTCCCTCCTAGTCCTCTTAGAAGAGAACAATGTGTTGCTTCACTGTGGTTTCTCTTGCAGATTCAGAGATCAAAGGTGACATCCTCTATCTCGGCTACTACCAGTCAGCCTTCGACTGGGCTGATGAAACAGCCAAGGTAGCAGTAGGGAGGGCTTGGGAGAGGGAGGGGTCTGGCTGCAGATGGAGAGCCTAGACAAGAAGGAGAGGATTGGGATTACTTGATGTGTGTCTTGGGGCTCAGTGGCCATCAGGACAGATTCCCTTGGGGCCTGGCTTCCCGCAGTCACAAGGTCCCTTTGCTGGTGCAGTGCCATTCTTCTGCCTTGCTATCTCACATGCCCTTCCTCCTGCCTATGTCTTCTCCAGGCCTCCAAGCAGCATCGCCTGAAACGCTACCACAGCCAGACCTATGGCAATGGGTCCAAGTGTGACCTCAATGGGAGACCCCGGGAGGCTGAGGTTCGGGTGAGTCTTGAGAGAGGGAAGCTGGTACTTCCTGAACAACAGTCCTTGTTCTAGGTGGGGAGGGCAGGATTACATCATATAGTTGACAAGTTGCCTCCCAAACCCTGAACCCACCTAAGGTTTAAGACTCTTTCCAATGCCAGCTAGACATTATTGCCTGGATATTCAGAGGCACTTCAAGTTCATATTTCCCAAATCCTTTTCTGTGTACCCCAACCACATTCAAATCTTTTCCACATTTCTCCTTGTTATCATCTAAGCTGTAAACCTGAGTCAGTCCTTGACTCTTCCTTCTCCTCCACATTGTCCCTTTATTCTTTTTTTTTTGTACTGGGCATCAAGCTCAGGATCTCATGCTTGCCAAACAGGTACTGTGCTTCTAAGCTACATCCCCCACATCCCCTCATTCTTCACTTAACTCTTTAGTGAGATCTTGCTCACATGCATTAAGGCATTGAGCTCAGCTTGAAATACAGTGATAAGCAAACAAGCAGCACCTGCCATTGTGGAATGCACAGTCTAGAGGGGAAGACAGATGCTAAAAAAAAATCACAAATGAGTTTATGGTCTAAGGAACCAGTTTTCTTAGAGTAAATAACAAAGCCCATTCATTCTACTTATATAGGTATCTTTTTAAAAAATTCTCTCCTTTCCTATGCTTGGTTCCTTCATCTCTCACCTGCATCATTCATTCTTAGCTGAGTGGAGAAGGCAGATAGGCAGATAGGCAAGCAGCTATATGTAGAAAAAAGTTTGTCAGGTGATTCTAATGTATACACAGACAGCTGTAGAGAACTAGGCGATGCCTACCAGAGTAAACTTACTGTAGTGAAGAGTTCCACATGCAGATGTGTGCTAGTAAGTATTGAAACTCAGATCCATGGGATGGGGAGAAGCATTGAATTGTAATGTTTCCTATTATCTGGGGTATACATACTCCCACCATGCCCAAATGAAGCTATCAGTGTGATGGAAAACCATCTTGCAACTTTGCCCCAAAATTTCCAGTTGGTTCTTGTGAGCTTTTGTCAACTCTGGCCACTTCACCTGCTATGAATCACTTCTCTGCCCAGTCCTAGAAAACCTTCAGTGATTCTTCTTTGCACAAAGGATGAAATCCAAATGCTTCAGCACTGTCCAGGGTAATAGCAAGGGAGGTGGTAGGAGACAGGCAGATTCCAGATGTATTTTGAAGGTGCTGCTGCAAGATTTGTTGATGGATTGGAAGTAAGACAGAGTTATGGATGACTTCAAAGTTTCTAGCCTGAGCAACTGTAGTGATTGAATTGTCATTTACTACAATATTTAGAAATAGGATTAAGGAAGAAAATTAGGTTGGTTTTGGACACATGAAGGTCGAGATGCCTGTTAGACACCCCAGTGGTGATTTTCAGTTGGCAGTGAGCTCTGATTATGGAATTCAGGGACAAGATCTAGGCTGGAGATAAAAATACTCATTGTGTTTCTGCCACACTGGCCTTCTTTCTGTCCTTTGAACCAATGGATTTTATTGTTCCCTGCCTAGGACAGTCTTCCACATATCTTTTAATAGCTGGCTTCATCCCCTCATTCAGGTTTTATTCAAATGATACCTCTACAGGGAGATTTAATACACAAACACACACTCCCACTACCATCCTGGTAAACATTACAGTTTTATATTCTTCAGAGCACATATCATTACCTGATATTATCTTATTTAATTTTAATATCTGCCTACCTCTGAGCTTACTAAAGTAAGCTCCAGGAAGGCAGAGACAATGTCTTTCTTGTTTTCTGCTGTATCCTCTGTGCTTGGAACAGTGCCTGGCACCAAATAGGTCCCAGATTACTCACTGAATAAATGGAGTGAACGATAAGCCAATTTAAATGTCACCTTTCTTGACTAAACCCAGAAGGTTAGCTACTTTCATTCAGGGCTTCATATATAGACACCCACATCTCTGTCCCCGCAGACACCCATACATATATATATGGTCTGTTATAGCACTTACTTCGTCGTCTTCCAGTTATTTCTTTGTGTGTTTATAACTCCAGTAGGCCAAGAACTAAGGGCAAAGACCACATTTTTCTCATATCTGTGGAACACATGCCCTGTGCACTGGGGATAAAAGGGTGAGGAGAGACCTAGTCCTGCCCTTAGGAGACAGATGTTTAAACAGCACAAGAAGCAGGACAAAAACTGTGACAGGTGAAGTGCACATCCCAGGGGAATACACAATAAAGGAGCTGAGCCTAGGGTACAGGGAAGGCCTGGTGGGAAAGTGACCCTTGAACTGATAGTTGAAGGGGCTGGAGTGGGGAGAAGAGGACATGCCAGGTGAAGGAGCGGTAAGTGCAAAAGACTTGGAGCAAGAGGCAATGACTGATCCCAGGAACTGAGGGACATAATCTTGGGACAGGTCACGGGTCATGGAGGCCTCTGTTGCTGTGTTGAGGAGTCTGGACATCCACGGAACAGTGGACAGCCAGTGAATTTTTTTTATTTTGTTTTGCAGTACTAGGGAATCAAACCCAGAGACTTCACACTGAGCTACATTCACAGCCCTTTTTCTTTCTTTTTTTTTTTTTTGGTACCAGGGATCGAACTTGGGTCCTTGTGCTTTCGCAGCAGGCAGTGAAACCACTGAGCCAAATCCCCAGCCCTCACAGCCCTTTTTGAGACAGGGTCTCATTAAGTTGCCCAGATGGAACTCTGATTTGGGATCCTCCTGCCTCAGCCTCCCAAGCCAATACAGCATTGTAAACAGAATGGCAACATACTCAGTTTTGTTTTTTTTAATTTTTATTTATATTTTTTTGGTTCAGTTTTGGTTTTGAAGGCTTACTCTGGCTGGAGTCTAGCAAATGACTGAGAGATCAGTTAGGTATTGCAGTAACCCAGGTGAGAAATAAAGGTGGCCTGGTGTTGATGAAGTATGAATTTCTGGAGAGAGATACAGGGGTAAACCCAGCAGTATAAGAGAGAGGAGTCAAAGATAATTCCTGGGTAGATGGTGGTTCCTGTTACTGAGATGAGGTATAGTGGGAAGAGGAATAGATTTGACAAAGGAAAATGATGAGGAAGGACGTATGTCAAAGAGAAAAAGGGGAATGATATTAACTGCATCTAAACCTAGGAAGAGGATTGAAAACAGCTTGTGCATTATCATAGGGGTTATTTTAATAAAAACAAAGCATGCACATGGAAATAAAAAATTCAGATAGTAGGGAAGAGAATCATACAAAAAGCATAAATCCTTTACTTGAAGTTACCCCACCCAGCTCATTGGTTGGCCTTAATGACGGAGGTCCTTGGTAATCTTTTGCAAGAGCAACTTCGGTGGAGTGAACATAAGGTATTGAGGCAAGTGGGGAGGAAATGGGAATCTTTTAAGAAGTCTGGGTGTGAAGGGGAAGGAAAGGTCAGCACTGCTTAGAGGTGCTAGGGGGCTGGGGGACACTCTGTTGTTGATGTGTATTTTAAGATGGAATAGTCTAATACACAAATATTTAAGTGCCATATGGTGGACATAGCAGAGAAGAGAAGTATAGGAGAAAGAATGAGAAGAGAATATGAGCAGGGTTGAGACACAGAACATGGAAAGAGTTATTAACCTGAAGAGGAGGGCTCCAAAAAGAAATGGTGGTGCAGGGCTGGGGATTTAGCTCAATGGTTTCGCTGCCTGCTGTACAAGCGCAAGGACCCAAGTTCGATCCCTGGTAACAAAAAAAAAAAGATAAGGTGGTGCACTTGCTAGTGAGTCTGTAGCTTTTGGTGGCAAAAGTTGAAGCTGTTCTGATCTGGTTGCTTTTCATTATTAGTTTTTCTTTTCTTCTTTTTTTTTGGTGGTGGTAGGGTCCTGGGGATTTAAACCCAGGGCATTAAGCAACCTAGGCAAATGCTCTACTACTGAGCCACAACCCCAGCCCTGTGTGTGCGTGCGTGTGTGTGTGTGTGTGTGTGTGTGTGTGTGTGTGTGTTTGAAGAAATGCTAATGATGCAGTTAAAGCCCATCCTCTCATTTCTTCCCTCCCTTTCCTTTCCAGAAACAGCCACAACTGTTATCATTCTTGTTTGGTGCTTTTATTACTGACACATATATCATAGACAGTTTATATTGTTTTGTGTTTTAAAATTAAACATGGGTGGGAGTGTAGTTCAGTTGTAGAGCACTTGCCTAGCATGTGCAAAGCCCTGGGTTCAGTCTACAGCACTGTAATAAAGGAATGAAGGAAGGAAGGAACGAACATAATTATACATCAGTAGTATCACCTTCCTTTTTTATTAACCAATCTGTAGCAATGACACAGAGCTTTAGCTCTGTGATTAACATGGCTATATTGTGTTTCATTGCATACTTACACCCCTATTACAAAAGAGGTAAGGACTAGGGATTTAGCTCAGTCGTTCCGCTACCTGCCTTGAAAGCACAAGGTCCTGAGTTCGATACCTGGTACCAAAAAGAAAAAAAGAAACAGTTAAGTGCCAGGCGCGGTGGTGCACACCTGTAATCCCAGCACTCAGTAGGCTGAGGCAGGAGGACTGCAGTGGGTTCAAGGCCAGCCTGAGCTACATAGCAAGACCTTGTCTCAGAAAACAAAAAGAAAAGAAAAGACAAAAAGAAACAGTTAAGCACCACTGTATTCTCTGTACTCTGGGAGACTGAAGCAGAAGAATCATAAGTTCCAGTTCAGCCTGGGTAACTTAGTAACTTAGTGAGACTCGGTCTCAAAATCAACAACAAAAAGGGCTGTGGGGATGTAGCTCAGTGTGAAGGTTAAATCCCCAGTACAGGAAAAAAGAAGTTGAGATTTAACTCTAATGTTCTTATACACGATGCTACCATGTAGGTCTCACTGTAAATATGCAAGAGCTTTTTCAGGGAGTATAATCATTGGGTTACAGGAATGTGTGTTTTATTAGTAAGCTTGGTCTCTTGCTCATTTTTCAATGTCTTTTTCAGGCATATAAATGTTCATTTATTTTTATTTATTTAGTGACATAAAAATACGTAACACAAATGTTACCATCCTAACAGTCTAACTGTACAATTTAGTGTGACTAAATATAATCACATTGTTGAATCACCACTATTCCCAGAACTTTTCCCATCATTCAGTTACAAATGACAGCTAGGGATTTAGCTCAGTGGTTTCGCCGCCTGCTACAAATACAAATGATATACTCATTAAGCAGTAATTCCCAATTTCCCCCTCCCCCATCCTTGTTTTACTTTTTGCCTCTTCTAGGTAACGCATAAAAGTGAAATTATAAAATATTTGTCCTTTTTGGGTCTGATTTATAAGTGTATTGTTTTCAAGGTTCAACCATAGCATGGCATTGATATCAGTTTTATTTTTTATGGCTTAATTATATTCCATTCTATGTAAATCCCACTTTGTTTACCTATGAATGTATACTTGGGTTGTTTCCACCTTTGGGCTATTGTGAATAATGCTGCAGTGAGCACTGGCATGTAAGTATCTATTTGGGTCTGTTTTCAATTCTTTTGGGTCGATACCTAAGAGTGGAATATGACTTATTTGATATGGCATATTTTAATTGATTCATTTTCAGATGTTGAAACATCCTTATATCCTTGAGGTAAATCAAACATAAATCATGATGTTTTTAATATACTGTTACATTTGGATTGCTACTCTTTAGGTGAGGAATTTTGCATCTATATTTATAAGGGATATTGGTCTGTAGTTTCAGGGTTCTGTTTTTCATATTTTGGACTACAGTGAAAATTTATTTTAACATACAGTGTAAGGCTGGGACCTAGATGTACCTGTTTGACTAGTCTACACTTTCCTCCCTAAAGTATAGTGTGCCACCTTAGACATTTATAGCATTTTCTTCTTGGCTTCCATTTTGTTCCAATAGTCTGTCTATCCTTTGGTCAATACCACATTGTTTAAATTATTATAGTTTTCTAGTAAATCTGGGAATCTGATAGAATGTATTTCTCTTTGTTCTTCAAAACCATCTAGATTGCTGTAAAAAGTCCTTTTGGGGATTTTGATTAGAATTAGATTGAATTTTAGATTAACTTGGAGAGAATTAAAATGTTTTATGGAATTGAATCTTCACACACTATGAACATAATTTATTCCCATTCATTTAGTGTCTTCTACTTTAGTAAGGTTTTAATTTTCTCTTTAACACTCTTGTACATCATATGTGAGATTAGTCCTAGATATTTTATAGCTTTTGTGTCTTGGATCTATATGCAAATGTTTCAGACATATGAGTACCTTATAGTTTTTGATGCTATTGTAAATTTGGTCTTTTAAAAATTACATTTTCTGGTTGATTGTTGCTTGTATATGATCACACTGATTTTATGTATTGATCTTGTATGCAGAACTCTGCTGAACACTTTCACGTCTATTAGTTGCAGACTCTTGTGAATTTTCTCTGTTAATTTTCTCTGATAATCATGTTATCTACAAATAGGGACAATTTTGGTTTCTTCCCTTGTTCTTGGTACCAGGTATCGAACTCAGGACCTTGTGCTTGCGAGGCAGGCATGGTGCCACTGAGCTAAATCCCTGGCCCCAGTTTCTTCCTTTTTAAACTTTGTGCCTTTCATCTTTCCTGGACCTCTAGTATAATACAAGTGGTGGTGGTAGGCCTCCTTGAGTTGTTCCTCCTTTAATGCTACTGAAGTTTCACTGTTAGCATGATATTTTCCTGTAGGCTTTTTTTTGTCAGGGGGTAACTAGGGATTGAATCCAGGGTCTTCACACTGAGCCACATCCCCAGATGTTTTTTATTTTTTTATTTTGAGATAAAGTCTTACTAAATTGCCCAGTCTGGGCTCCCACTTGCAATCCTCTTGCCTCAGTTTTCAAGAGTGAGATTGCAGATGTTCAGTACCATGCCTGACTCCTGTAGACTCTTTGTAGATACTCTTTTTGTAGAATAAAGTTGCATTTTATTCCTACTTTGCTGAATATTTTCATCATAGATAGTTGTGGAATTTTACCACATGCTTCTTTTGTATCTAATGAGATGGTTGTGTCATCTTTAAATTTTTAAGTATAATGAATTAATTACTTTTCTAAGGTTTTTAAATCCTTGCATTTCTGTAATGATGCATGTTCATGATTTTTTTTGGTTCTTTTTCAAATAAATAAAAATTATAGGGTGGGGGATTTAGCTCAGTGGTGCCCATGCCTACATCGCAAGCTCAAGGTCCTGAGTTTGATCCCCAGTACCAAAAAAAAGAAAAAAATGCATAAAAATTGTACATATTTATGGGGTAACACATGGCGTTGGAGTATAGGTATACATTGTATATTGTGCGATCAGGGTAAACAGCTTGTCAAACACTTATCATTTCTTTATAGTGAAAACTGTCACTATAAAAACCATACTCTCTCTCTCTCTCTCTCTCTCTCTCTATACACACACATGTATATATATACACATGTGTATATATATACACACATACACACACACATATATATATATATCACTCACACACACACACACACACACACATATATGGCGTGGTGGTACACCTGTAATCCTAGTATTTGAGTGGCTGAGGCAGGAGGACTGTAAAGTTAAGCCCAGTCTGGGCAGTTTAGTGAGAGCATGTTTCAAGATAAAAAAAATAAAAAACTCGGGCCGGGGAGTTAGCTCAGTGGTTTCGCTGCCTGCTGCCCAAGCCCAAGGACTGGAGTTCGATCCTGGTACCAAAAATAAATAAATAAATAAATAAATAAAATAAAAAGCTCTGGGGATGTAGCCAAGTATGAATTCAGGCCCTTGGTTCAATCTCATTACTGCAAAAACAAAAAAAAAGCTGGGCATGGTGACACACACCTGTAATTCCAGCTGCTGAGGAGACTGAGGCAGGAGGATCACAAGTTTGAGCCAGCCTAGGCAATTTAGCAAGGCCCCATCTCAAAATAAATAAAAAAGAGTGATGGGCCGGGGATTTAGCTCAGTGGCACTGTGCCTGCCTCACAAGCGCAAGGTCCTGAGTTCGATTCCTGGTACCAAAAATAAACAAATAAAACTAAAAAAGGGTGAGGATGTAACTCAGTGGTAGAGCTCCTGCCTAACATGAGCACGTCTCTAGGTCCAACCCCTAGTACCAAAAGTATGTGTGTGTATGAATATGTTTATACATGTCTTTATAAATGTATAAATTGTGTATGTACACAGTACATTATGATCTCTAGTCTCTCTACTGTCTAGCAGAACATCAGAGCTTGTCTCCTGTTTAATTAGCCTCCACCCTTCGTTCTCCACATTCTCTCCAGCCTCAATAATTACTGTTCTACTCTGAGTTTCTATGAGAACAACTTTTATAGATTCCACATTTGAGTAAGAGCATGATGTACTTGTCTTTCTGTGCCTGGCTTATTGCACTTAACATAATTACCTCTAGTAGCTGGGCATGGTGTTGAACACCTATAATCCCAGCACTCTGGGAGGCTGAGGCAGGAGGATCACAAGTTTAAGCCTTAGCCTAGGCAGTTTAGCAGTTTAGCAAGACCATGTCTCAAAAAGAAAGGCTGGGGCTATTCCACTAAAAAAAAATTTTTTTTACCTCCAGTTCCATCTATATTGTAGCAAATGACAGAATTTCATTCTTTTAATAGCTAATAGTATTCCATTGAGTCTGTGTGCCACAGTTTCTTCGTTCATCAGATGACAATACTTAGGTTGTTTCCATTTCTTGGCTCTTATGATGTACTGTAATGAACGTGGAAGTATAGCTGTCTCCTTGGCATACTGGTTTTATTTCCTTTAGATGTATAACCAGTAGTAGGATTGCTAAATCATATGGTAGTTCTGTGTTTAATTTGTTCTGTGGAGCCTATGTACTGTTTTCCATAATGTCTGTACAAGTTCATAGACCCACCACCAGTGTGCATAGGTACTGTTTTCTCTTTAACCTTGTCAGCACTTGTTATTTTGTGTCTTTTTGATAAAAGTCTTTTTTTTAACTGAAGTGAGATGACTTCCACTTGCATTTCCCTGATAATTAGTGATACCGAACATTTTGTATACTTGTTGTCCATTTGTCGTCATCCCCCACCACCACCACCAGGGATCAAACTCAGGACCTTGCGCTTGCCAAGTAGGCACGATGCCACTGAGCTACATCCCCGGCCCAATATTTTTCTCCTTGTTGTCCATTAGTATGTCTTCCTTTGAGAGATGTCTCTTTAAATGTATTGCCTATTTTTTAATTGGGTTGTTTGATTTGCCTTGAGTTGAGTTCCTTCTATATTCTGGAATTAACCCCTTGTCAAATGTATATCTTCTCCCACTCCATAAACTGTTTCTTCATTCTTGATTGTTTCCTTTGCCGTGCAGAAGCTTTTTGGTTTGAGGTCATGAAGTTTTGTTTTGTTTTGTTTTTTGGTACCAGGGATCGAACTCATGTCCTTGCACTTTCGAGCCAGGCAGCGGAACTACTGAGCTAAATCCCTGGCCCTATGAAGTATTTTTAATAGTTGCTATATTCAGTATCCTAATATTTTAATTGACTTTTATAGCTATTTTCATAAGTAAATTGGTCTATAATTTTCTTTTCTTGTGTTGTCCTTATCTTTTGGTACCAAGTTACATTAACTTTGTGAAATGCCTTGATTAGCTTGGGTTTTTTCCCCCCATTCTCTGGAACAGTTTGTTGTTTTGTTTTTTGTTGTTATTGTTTTGGTACCAGGGACCTTTCCGAGGCAGGCAGCGGAACCACTGAGCTAAATCCCCGGCCCTGTTTTGGTTTTTTGAGACAGGGTCTCTCTGTGTAGTTCAGGTTGACTGGCTTGTTTTGTTTTGTTTGGAGTATCTGGGATTGAATTAAGGGGCACTTTACCAAGGAGCTATATCCCCAGCTCTATCTCTGTCTGTCTGTCTGTCTGTCTATCTATCTATCTATTTCAGGCTGGCCTTGAACCTGCCCTGATCCTTCTACTTCAGCCTCCTGAGGCTGTGAGTATAGCAGTGTGCCACCACACCCAGCTGTTTTTTATTTTGAGAAAGTCTTTCTAAGTTGCCTAGGCTGGACACAAACTTGTAATCCTCTTCCCTCAGCCTCTTGTGTAGCTGGAATTACAGGCATGCACCACTGTACCCAACTGAGGTATTCTATTCTTTTATTTATTTATTTTTTGGTACCAGGGATTGAACTTGGGTCCTTGCACTTGCGCAGCGGGCGGGGAAACCACTGAGCTAAATCCCCAGCCCTCTATTCTTTTAAACTCCAGTTAAACTCTATAAAGCTGTCTCAGACCTACAATATACCACAAAACTATTGTAGGGATGATTTTTTTCTTCTTTTTTGGTGACGGGGATGGAACTCGGGACCTTTTGCGTTCAAGGCAAGTGGTAGAACCACTGAGCTAAATCCCCAGCCCTGTAGGGATGATTTTTACTACTTATATAATGTAGTTAATGATTATAAGACTTTAAGTTTGCTATATCATGAGGCTTCAATAAATTATAATTTCATAAACCTTTATTCAATTGCTTAAAGTTTCAAATGTATTAGTATAATATTTTCTTATTTTAATAATCTGTTTTTTATAGATATATCTGCTTTTTCATTCCTAATGTTGACTTTACCTTTTCTCTTTTTTGTTGATTTGTGTTGCCAGATACTTGCCTGCTTCACTAGTCCAAGAACCACATTTCAGTTTTGTTTATCCTCTCTGTGGTCTGTTTACTGTTTCATTAACATTGCCATCACTTATTATTTCTTTCCTTCTTTCTCTGTTTATTTTTTCCTCTTTCTAACTTCTTAGATTTTTTTAATGGTCAAAATATTCTATATTTAATTTTTAAAATAGGTATTACATCCATGTAGTTCAAATATTGAAATGCTTAAGAAAATATGAAGAGAAAAATCTCAACATAGCTTGTCTCTCATTATTGTGTTCCCATCCTCATAAGAAAGGTACCCATTGCTATTTTCATGTGTGTGTGTGTGTGTGTGTGTGTGTGTGTGTGTGTGTGGTGCTGGGGATTGAACCCAGAGCCTCATGCATGCTGAATTCATACTCTGCCATTGAGCTATAGCCCCAGCTCCCACTGCTAGTTTCTTTTTATATTCTCAGAGACTTTAAAAAGTTTACTTGTAAGCATATATCTTTGAGCTCTTTCTAAATAAATATATAAAAGCTTTCTTTCTTTGGTACTGTGGGTTTACTCTAGGGCCTTTGCACTGAGCTAGATCTCTAGTCCTTTTTTAAATTTTGTGGGTTTTTTCTTTTGTACCGGGGATCAAATTCAGGACCTTGCACTTAAGAGGCAGGCGGCAGAGCCGCTGAGCTAAATCCCTGGCTCTTTTTAAATTTTGAAATAGGGTCTTACTAAGTTGTCCAGGCTAGGCTCAAATTTGTGATCCTCCAGCTCAGTCTCCCAGAGGGCTGGGATTATAGACATGTGCTACCACATTGGGTTTATTTTAAAATAGTTTTATTAATACAGTAGTTCTGTAGTGAATAATCTATCTATAGAGTATATATAGATTAGTTTCTGGAAGTAGTAGACTTGTATAATTTTTATATGTATCACCAAATTACCCTGGTTAGATGTATTATTCTCCTTCCAGCAATGTGTGAGACTGCCAGTTTTTGTACAGCTATGACAACCTGGTATATTTTTAAACTTTTGGATTAAAAGATCACAGTCATCTGCTAGGATCAGATAAAGAATTATTTCCTAGTGGCTTTAATTTGCATTTCTTTTGAGAAAAGATGTGTAATACTACTGATTTAAGAGCCATTTGTCTCTTCTTTTGTTTTTTCTTTCAGCCATCTGTAGTCTTTACTCATTTTCCTAATAGTTTAATGATCTTTTTCTTCACAGCTTATAAGGGCTGGGGATTTAGCTCAGTGGTTCCGGTGCCTGCCATGCAAGTGCAAGGTCCCGAGTTCGATCCCAGATACCAAAACAAAAAAAACCCACACAACTTATGTAAGAACTCTTTATATATTAGATTCATCATCTTTTTGTCTGTATCGTTCTTTCTTTCTTTTTTTTTTTTTGTCTGTATTATTCTTGTAACTGCTTTGTTTTGTTTTGTGCTAGGGACTGAACCCGGGGCCTCTCACATGCTAAGCATCTACTCTGCTACTGAATTACACCCAGCTCCTACTCCTGTGCTTACATCACTAAATTCCAGGCTTTCTTCTTTCTTGATTATGCATTTAGGGCTATTTATTTCACTCTGGGTACTATTTTGGTTGCATCCTTCAAATTTTGATATGTAGTGTTTCATTTTTTACTATGATTTCTACCTTGCTTCATAGCTTATTCGAATCAGTCTTGTTGTATTTCTATTTTTTTGTTTTTTGGTACTGGGAACCAAACTCGGGTCCTTGTGCTTGTGAGGCAGGCGGCGGAATCACTGGACTAAATTCCCAGCCCTCTTGTTATATTTCTAAACAAATGTGTTTTGCTTTTTTTGCTTTTATATGATTGCTGTTAATTATTAACGTTGTGACATTGTGTGAATGATTCTTTGATGATTGTTGACTTTATCGTAAATTGTTTTTAATTTTTTAAAATTTTTTGTGTTTGAAGGCATGTTTTCTCTATTCAGTTCAAGACGCTAATCAGGTTCAAGTGCTGTGGCCTATGCCTATAGTCTCACCTGCTCCCAAGTCAGGAAGATGACTTGAGTCCAAGAGTTTTAGCAACATATAGCCTGGGCAACATATAGAGATCCCAATTGCAAAATAAACAAGACTGTAATCGTATTGTTCAAATTTTCTACTGATTTTATCTTGAGTTGGCCAAACATTATTGAAAGGGTTATATTAAAATTTCCACTATGGGGGCTGGGTATTTAGCTCAGCGGTTTCACCACCTGCTAAGCAAGTGCAAGGACCCGAGTTCGATCCCCGGTACCCCCCAAAAAATAAAAATAAAAATAAATTTCCACTATGATAGTGGGTTTGGCAATTTTATTTTTCTTTTGTATGTTCTGAGGCTATTTTAATTTGAATTAAATAATTTACGGGTTTTTGTACATTGACCAATTTTTCATTCTTGAGATGGACCTAACTTGGTCCTATATGTTGTCTACTCCTTTTGAAAATCCCAGGATTCAATTTGTTAATTTCCTAAAGGACTTTTGTACATATGCTCAGGAGAGATGCTGACCTGTAATTTTCCTTCTTCTTACTTTTCTTCTGATGTTTGTTAAAAAGGGCATACTAGGCTCAAAAGTACATTTTAAATGTTCTAACTTTTTATATATTCTGAAGACTATGTAAGATTGGAACTTTTTATTCTTTGAATGTTTGTTCAGATTCACCTGTATAGTCACCTTGGCCTAGGTTTTCCCTGTGGAAAGATTTTAAACTACTGATTCATTTTCTTTGGTGGTTTTAGGAATATTCCAAGTTTTCTATTTTTACGTGGGCCAGTTTTAATAACTTGTATTTTGGAATTTGTCCATTTCATCTGATTTTTCAGATTTCTTGTCATAGAGTTGTCCCTGATATCCTTCTATTATCTTTTTTTTTTTTTTTTTATTTTTTTTTTTTTTTTTGGTACCGGGGATCGAACTTGGGTCCTTGCGCTTGCGCAGCAGGCTGAGAAACCACTGAGCTAAATCCCTGGTGCTCTATTATCTTTTTAATCCCTCCAGCATCTGTAATTAAATTCTTCTGACTTGTTTTTTTTTTTCTCCATCATTTGTCATTTGTCAGTCTCACCAGAGATTAGTTTTAGTCTCTTCAGAGAACCAACCTTTGGCTCTGTTGATCTTCTCTGTTTTATTTCTTTCCTATTTTATGAATTTCCACTCTGATCTTTATATTGCTTCCTCCTACTTTTTTTTGGTACTGGGGATCGAACTCAAGACCTTGTGCTTGTGAGGCAGGCAGTGGAACCACTGAGCTAAATCCCCGGCCCTCGTTTCCTTCTACTTTTTGCTTTTTTTGAGACAGGATCTCCCTATGTAGCCCAGACTGACCTTGAACTTGCTCTGATCCTCCTGCCTCAGCCTCCCAAGTGCTAGGATTACAGGCATGTGCCATCATGCCTGGTTTCCTTCTACTTTGTTATGCTTATTTTTGCTCTTCTCTATTTTAACTTTTTGAAATAAATACCTACCTCACTTATTTCCAGCTTGCTTTTTTCTAGTGTTATCTCTTATAGATTTCACCCCCAAGTACTACTTATATGTCTCTGACAAGTTGTTCATGGCTATTTTAAATTCCTTATCTGATTATTAAATAGGTTTTATTTTCTTATGATACCAAACACTGAAACTATAAAAAGATGCATAGTGAAAAATCTTCCTCCCAGACTTGTCTCCACCTGTTTATGTTCCATCCTGCTCTTGTCCCACAGTCAGTCCATGTCCTTAATTTTTTTGTATTTCCTTTCAACCTTTTTGTGTGTGTTTCTAAACAACTATGAATAATAATTGCTTTTTCTTTTGTCGCCTGCCCCAGAAGCACAAGGACCCGAGTTCGATCCCTGCTACCAAAAAAAATTGCTTTTTCCTTTATTTATACATAAGATGTAGTGTATTCCACACATCGCTCAATTCCTTGTTTTTATTTCCTTTGACAGTAATTCCTAGAGTTCTTTCTGTGGCAGTAGGACTAATGCTTCTTTGCTTTTACAGCTACAGACTCCATTGCATGTATGTTTCATCTTCTTGTCTCCACTAATGAACTGATTGAAATAGCCCTCCTCCCATCTTTTCTTATTACAAAAGATAAGTGCATAAAATATAGGTTTAAAGAGACAGAAATTCTGATTACCCTGATTTGATCATTACGTATTATTTACATGTATCAAATTATCACACTATACATTCTAAATGTGTGAAATTACTGTATCAGTAAAAAATTTTAACCAGACACACAGTGGGACATGCTGGCAGTCCCAGCACTTTGAGAATTTGAGGCAGGAGAATTCCAAGTTCTAGTCTCACTTGGACAATTTAGCAAGAGCCTGTCTCAAAATTTAAAAACTAACTAAATAAAGAACTGGATTCTAGCTCAGTGAGAAGGCCTGGACTTCTCAGTACTGACAGAAATGTAAGTTTGGGCCAGGGATTTAGCTCAGTGGTTTCGTCGCCTGCTGCGCAAGCACAAGGGCCTGAGTTCGATCCCCGGTACCAAAAAAAAAAAAAAAAAAAAAGTAAGTTTATTTTACATATAGGCAAGTGTAAACATATCTTAAGTATAATTTCTTTTTTTTCTTAAGTATAATTTCTGAGCGTAGGTTATATATAATTTAAAGCTTGTCTTTTTAAAAAAATTATTATATAAAATCAAGCTAAGGGGTGGGATCTAACTTAGTAGTAGAGTCCTTGCCTAGCATTTGTTACATGGCTTTGATCCCCAGCGCTAAAGAAAAAAAAGTAGGGGAAATCTATCTAGTCTGGCACTGAAGCACATATCTGTAGTCCCAGCTACTTAACAAGCTGAGGCAAGAGGATTGTTTGAGTCTAGGAGTTTGAGGACAGCCTGGGCAGCATAAGTTCCTTTCTCAAAAAGAAAAAAGTCAGGCATGGTGTCGCATGCCTGTAATCCCAACATACAGGAAGCTGAGGCAAGAGAATCAAAAGTTCGAGTGCAGCCAAGGCTACATAGTGAGTTCAAGGCCAGCCTGAACTACATAACGAGAACCTGTCTCAAAAAGCAACAACAACGACACTTACAAAAAGCTTTGTAAAAATTTCCCCCAGAAGTCTGGGGATGTGGCTCAGTAGTAGAGTGCTTGCCTAGGGTATGTAAGATTCTGGGATCAATCCACAATACTGTAGCATAAAAAGAGAATTAGAAACATATATACAACCAAAGATAATTGTATGGTTAGCCCCTGTATTATCACCTACCTTCAGCAAATATGACCAGGCTATTCCATCTATCTCCTTGTCTGCCTCCCACCAGATTATTTAGAAGTGAATCACAGACAACAGATTATTTCACCCCTAAATATTTCTGTATTCCTAAGAGCTCTTTTAAAATATAGCTAAATGCCATATCACACTAAAAAATTAACAATTTTATTTTTTAAAGGAGGGGAGTTTATTTTGGCTCATATTTTTAAAAAATGGAAAAAACCCTATTAATCCAGCCATGGTGGCACACACCTGTAATCCCAGCACTTTGTGAGCCTGAAGCAAGAGGATGGAAAGTTCAAGCCCAATCTGAGGAATTTAGTGATTTAGCAAGATCCTGTCTCAAAATGAAAAAAGGTCTAAGGATGTAGCTTAGTGGAAAGGCTCTGAATTCAATCCCTGCTATTACACACACACACAATTTCTTATAATCATCAAATATTCAGTATTTCTAACTTTCTCTGATATCTCATATCACACACACACACATACATATCTTCTTTGACCCAATCCACATAAAGTCTATGTGATACATTTGGTTGTCATGGCTCTTAAATCTCTAATCATGGATAGCCCCTTCATCTTTTCTTATTCCCCTGTAATTTATTTGTTGAAAAACAATGGGTTTTTTTTTTGTTGTTTTGGGGGGGGTTTTTGGTCCCAGGGATCGAACTTGGGTCCTTGTGCTTGCACAGGAGGCAGTGAAACCACTGAGCTAAATCCCCGGCCCTTTGTTTTTTTTGCTATTGTATTGGAGTTTTTTGTTTGTTTTTGGTTTTGGTACCAGGACCAGATCGGGTCATTGTGCTTGTGCAGCAGGCTACGAAACCACTGAGCTAAGTCCCTGGCCCTCTCGGTTATCTTCTGTTGATTTCTTGCTTAATTACATTGCAGTCAGAAAAATTATACCATTTAATTTGAGCCCTTTTAAATTTGTTATATGAGGAAAAGGGGGAAAAATGATTGAAATGTGTTATGTACATGCACCAATTCCCCATGATGAATGTAATCATTATGTACTGTAAACATATTAATAAAATTTTTTAATCTAAAAAATAAAAAAATAGGGCCATGGATTTAGCTCAGTGGTTCTGCTGCCTGCTGCACAAGCGCAAGGACCTGAGTTCGATCCCTGGTACCAAAAAAAAAAAAACATAAAGAATAAAAAAATGCATTTTTTTTTACAAAAATAAATTTATTGGGAGCCGGGGATTTAGCTCAGTGGTTCTGGTGCCTGCCTTGCAAGCACAAGGTCCTGAGTTTGATCCCCGGTACCAAAAAAATAAATAAATAAAAAATAAATTTATTGTATGGTCCTATATACATCAGTTTCCGTGGATGATTCTTTGTGTTTAAAAAGAATGTGTAGTAAAATGTCAACTCCTGTGTAGTCTATGTATTTTAGGTCATGTTTGTTAATTGTCTTGCTCAAATCTTTTTAACCTTATTGGTTTCTTTCCTACTATAATTGTGGATTTGTGTATTATTCCTTAATAATTTTCCAGTTTATTCCTTCTTACACTGTCAGTTGTTGTACTTTGTATCTTTGGGCTATTTATTCATTTATTTAACAAATATTTATTAAGTGCTCCTCTGCCAGACACTGTTCTGGTTACTAGGGATATTTAAGTGACCAAAACAGACACAAATGCCTGATGTAAGTTAAGAGAGACAGACAGTAGCAAGATAAAAAATGCCGTGCAGTTTTAAAATCAACTTCCCTGAGTCAGGAGGCCAGCCTGGACCACATAGCAAGACCCTGTCTCAAAAAGCCAAAAAATAAAATTAAAT
>NW_004624802.1:10189130-10228363 GCF_000247695.1 Heterocephalus glaber | reverse complement strand
GAGTATCAGAGTGTTCCATCTCGTTTCCCTTTGGGGTTGCTGTAGGTGATCCAGAAGTCTGTTTTTGAGGCTTGTTTACGTGTCTTCTCATTTCCATGGGGGGGGTGCTTCTGGTGCCCGTGAAGCTCAGCTTCTCTGCCCTAGGAGCCTGGGATGGCGGCAGGGGAGCTTCCTTCCGGGTGCTTGGACCAGCTCAGCTTCTCTGCCCTAGGAGCTTGGGATGGCGGCAGGGGAGCTTCCTTTTGGATGCTGGGACCGGCTCAATTTCTCTGCCCTAGGAGCCTGGGATGCTGGCAGGGGAGCTTCCTTCTGGGTGCTGGGACCGGCTCAGCTTCTCTGCCCTAGGAGCCTGGGATGGCGGCGGGGGAGCTCTTTTTTTTTTTTTGAGACAGGGTTTCCCCTTATGTAGTCTGGGCTGGTCCTGAACTCACTAGTCCAGGTTGATCTCAAACTTGTGGGGATCTTCCTGCCTCAGCCTCCTGAGTGCTGAAATTACACCACCTTCATTCTTTCACATGCAGATATCCACTTAACCCAACATCATTTACATAGATAAAAGATTGTTTCTAACTGGGGGAGGTGGCACATGCCTGTAATCTCAGCACTTGGAAGGCTGAGGCAGAAAGATCACCATGAGTTCAAGGCCAACCTGAACTACATAGTGAGACACTGTTTTAACAAAAACAAAAACAAACCAAAAAGCCCCCCCACCAAAATAAATTTGTTATTTGTTGTATGTTCTTATGAAAATTTCCAATGACATTTTTTTTTTTGGTACCGGGGATCGAGCTCAGGACCTTGCGAGGCAGGTGCCGGAACGACTGAGCTAAATCCCCAGCCCTTCAATGACTTTAGATGTTTCATTTTTTTAATTTTTTCACTAGAAGTGGATCAGTCATCCCTCTTGTGCTACTCCAGAAGTAGGACCTCTCTTTCATTTTTTTCTTTTTTGTTGCAGTGCTGAGGATCAAATCTAGGGTACTGTACATGCTATGCAAGCACTCTACCACTCTGCTGCATGCTCAGCCCTTTCTTTTAGTACGTATTTGGAAATTATAATGGTGCATTATCAAAAGCCAACATTAATCATTACATATACTCTCTGAATGACATAAGGACCTTAAAACTATCTGAAGTTGTTATTTATCAAATGTATGTATTTTAAAATAGATATGTATACATTTAAAAGTAAGTATATTGCCATATATACTTACATATATATGGCAAGAAAGTGAAACAAACAAATTATCTAATTACCTATAGTTAAGCTGACTGGGTTCAATTGCCATTTTTAGCACTGGTCAGTCTGAACAATGCCTTAATTAACTTCATCAAACCTGTTTCTTGAGCCTCAAAGTTGAGACCCTAATTCTTCCCTCACTGGGTCTTTATGACAATTACATGAGGTGATCTGCATAAAGTGCCACATACTCAGCATGCACAGTGCCCGACACACAGTAAGTGCTTAAGAAAAGATACTTGTTCCAAGAAGGAAAGCCAGTTATGCGTGGTAATTACAATTTATCCTCCTCTTCTGTCCTGGCAGTTCCTCTGTGACGAGGGTGCAGGGATTTCTGGGGACTACATTGACCGTGTGGATGAGCCCTTGTCCTGCTCCTATGTGCTGACCGTTCAGACTCCTCGGCTCTGCTCCCACCCTCTCCTCCGGCCGTCACCCAGTGCTGCACCGCAGGCCATTCTCTGTCACCCCTCCCTGCAGCCTGAGGAGTACAAGGCCTACCTCCAGCAGCAAGAGGGTGAGCGAGGAGAAGAATGGGGATGGGAGGCAGGCAGAAGGTAGGACTGTCCCCCTGTCCTACTCTCACACTGTTTTCCAATAGACTCAAAGCAATATGAAAATAAAATCACAGAGAAGCTACAAGACCTGGACTCCCAAATATGGAGTGAGACCAAGTCTGGAGTGTCGCCCCCAAAGAGAGAAGGTAGGACCTGTTTTCACCCATTCCACCAAACTGGCCTCTACTTCTTCCATTCCTCTAATCTTACAGTCCTGTACTGACCGGTGGGGCTGGGCCAGAAGGTTACAGTGGACCCGAACCCCTTGGCAGTAGGGGAGGAAATATACTCCATCCCATTCGCTCCCTTCCTTTCTCCTTGCTTTCATTGTCTCTCCTGTTCTTTTGATCTCAGGTGCAACCCCAGCCAAGGATGACAGTAAAGAATCAGATTTCTGGAAGATGCTTCATGAGCCAGAGGACCAGGCCCCAGCAGGGGAGGAGGTACAGGCAGAGGTGAGCCAGATTCCCAGCCACTTTTCTGATGAGGTTAGGGGCTTTGGGGTTGGGTGGGTCCTTCAAGTGGAGGTCACTGTGAGGTGACCTTATCCGTCTACAGCTGTAAGGGTATCCCCAGAACAATTGCCTGAAGACCATGGTAGGCATGCAAACTTTGTGCTTGAGTCTGCTCTTTCTTCTCATCAGGAACAGTACCTAAACCTTGAGGCTGCAGCAGATCCGGCTCCAGGCCCTCCAGATGGTGAGTCAATCCTTCATGTCTCCTTCACTGCCGGAATGTATTTTAGGGCTGGCAGCTGTGGGGATGGTGGGTAGAGCTAAACACTGGAGGGAGGTTAGGCAGTCAGGCCATCGGGAAATTCTGTCTCTTCTTGTTGTGCTGGGGATTGAGCCCAAGGCCTTATTCATGGTAAGCAGGTGCTTTACCATTAAGCTACATTCTCAGCCCCACGGAATTTATTTTTACCTGAGTTAATAGTATTTGTAGATAGCAACATTATTTGAGGGAGGTAGCAGAGCACCCAGGCTCCACCACTTACTGACTTTGTACTCCAGAACAATTTCACTTACCCATAAAATGTGAGTAATAAAGCTGGGCATGATACACATGCCTATAATCCTAGCACTTGGGAGACTGAGGCAGGAGGATAGCCGAGAGTTCAAGGCCAGCCTGAACGACACAGTGAAACCCTGTCTCAAAAAAAAAAGTAATAGTCACCAACATAAGGGGTTGTGACATTAAATGAAAATGCATCTATAATTTATAACAGAGTGCCTGTAACTTAGTAGACAATGAATGGTTAGTATTTATGGGAGCGATAGAACAGGATCCAGGGAAGAGAAGACTTTAGCCCCAGAATCTCCTTTATAGTCCTAAAAACTGGAGATTTTTGCCAAAAGGACCTCAGGAAAGCACAGAAGAGTGGACCCCTTCACTCTTTTTAGCATGCACCTCCCCACTGTGAGCCACCTTGGGACAGGGCTTTCTGTTGTTAGGTGTTTGCCCCACCTCACTTACCAGACAGGTAGCCTGGAGGCAGAGACCATGTCCCTCCTTGGTTTCTCTATGGCCTCTTCTTAGGAATCAAAAGAGAATTTAAAACACAACAAGTCCATGGCTATTCTCTCATCTCAGATTTTCAGAACAATGTGCAGGTCAAAGTCATTCGGAGTCCTGCAGACTTGATTCGATTGATAGAGGAGCTGAAAGGTGGAACAAAGAAGGTATGGTCCCTGTTCAAAGGAAGGGTGGGACTGCCTCCTGGCTGGGAGCATTTGAAGAACCTACCTGGGACAAACAGGACTGACTGTCCACTCTTTCTGGGTCCCTTGCTTCCGCACCCTGCCCCTGTTTTCATCCCACCATATGTGGTTATGAAACCCCAAAATTGCCTGTCTCCTTCTCCCCTACCCCTGCCAGGGGAAACCAAACACAGTCCAGGACCAGCCTGGAGATGAGGATGCAGAGGCCCCTCACAGGGAGACAGAGGTGAAGGAAAAGAGTGATGCAGAGCGTCAGAGTGTGGTGGAAGAAGAGGACAATGATGAGGATGAAGACGAAGACGCAGATGAATGGCAGTTACTGGGAGAATTCGAGAAGGAGCTGGAAGGGATACTGCTCCCATCAGACCGAGAGCGACTCCGTTCCGAGGTGAAGGCTGGCATGGAACGGGAGCTGGAGAACATCATCCGGGAGGTGAGCATGGTGCTGGCTCCCTAGGTTCTGCTGCCTGCTCCTGCTGGGTAGGACCGGAACAAAGGCAGGACCTAGCACAGCTCAGGACACCAGCGTGGTGGTTTTTTACCTAATTTGACGAGGGGCTGTGGGGAAAGGGGATTGGCTATATGAGACCCAGACACTGACTAGCCTATGAGGTATGAACCACTGCCCTCAACTGCCCAGACCCTTGACTCCACCCCAACCTGGGCATTCCAGACAGAGAAGGAGCTGAACTCAGATGGGCTGAAGAAAGATTCAGAGCGCAACCGGGCAATGCTGGCTCTGACATCCACTCTCAACAAACTCATCAAAAGACTGGAGGAAAAACAGAGTCCCGAGCTGGTGAAAAAGTACAAGAAGAAGACTGTCCACAGAAAGCGTCTCCCATCGCCCCACTCTGCAGGTAAGGTCAGACGAGGAGGAACAGCTGGGTCAGTTGTCTTTATCCCTCAGCTGTTGCTGTTCCCAGAGGGCACTGTGTTCTCTCTGTTGCCAGAGTGCGCATTCTCTTCCTGCCTCCTGGAAGGAACCCTGTTCTCACTGTGGCCTTCTTTCCACCACCAACCTTCCTGTGTTGGTCACTCCTAGTTGTCCTTTTGGAAATCAGCTTTTCAAGTGGGCCTGTTGTGATTTCTGGTTTTTCTGTGCCCAGTGCCTGGCACTCTGCCTGGCATATAGATATAGACTAAATGGTGATGAGCCTAAGTGCTGGAAACCACAACTCTGACAGATGCAGCCATCAACAGCTAGGACTTTGCCCTGGGAGAGGACCCAGTTGTGAGGGTAGCCAGCCACACTTGAGCCAACAGCCTGAACACACTTGAAGTTACTCCTTCTTCTTGCATGCCTTTATGTCCATTCCACAGGCTTCTACAGGTGTGGAGATCAGAGATTCCAAATGGAACATTCCAGTTTCAGATCTTCTATAAACATTGAAAAGTCTTTAAAGTCACAGCATATGGGGGACCAAACCAGTTTTCCAACCTACTCCTTAAAACTTCTTTGTTGGTGCAGGTGACCTAGTTATTGCTTTCAGAAAACAGCCATTTCCTTGTAAGTGATGAGAATTACTGAGTGGGATGCAGTAAAAGGCTTCAAATAGTGGCAGAGGCATTTTTTTATTTCAAGCTCCGGTTCACATATGTGTTGAGATGGAAGAGCCACTCAAACTAACTGATGACTTAGGGAGAGGTGACTGCCACAGCCTCTAACTCTGGAGTCACGGCTCTGCTTTGTCTCCCTGTGTGTCTCCCCCTCTAAGAGGAGGATCCTGAACACAGAGTCCGGGTCCGGGTCACCAAGCTCCATCACAGAGGCCCCAATCAGGATCTGACTGTCCTCGAGATGAAACGGGAAAACCCACAGCTGAAACAAATCGAGGGGCTGGTGAAAGAACTGCTGGAGAGGGAGGGACTCACGGCCGAAGGTGGGCCCTGGAGGGCGGCTGGCTTAGAGCTGTTGGAAGGGCTTGCCACTGACGTGGAGGGGCTGGGTCAGAGTGGACTGGAAACCTCAGCTGAGGACCTGGGGGGCAGGGCACCTGCCTGAGGCTCCCAACATTCCCCTCCTCACTACCCATACTGCTTCTTTCTAGGGAAGATTGAGATCAAAATTGTCCGCCCTGGGGCTGAGGGGACTGAGGAGGATGGACGTTGGCTGACTGATGAGGACACAAAAAGCCTCAAAGAGATTTTCTTCAATATCTTGGTGAGGCACCCTACCCCGGTCCTGGACCTCCAGCCCTCCCAGCCCGAGCCTGCTGAGAGTCCCAGAGTCCCAGGGGCTCATCCCAGCCTTGCTGCATGCTGAGCTTCAGTATCTTGCCAAGGCAAGGCCAGTGTTCTGTCAGCTCATGGGCTGCCACTCAGCAAGTGCTCCGTAGGAGGCTGGGTCCTCCATCCTTGCCTTCCCCAACCCAGTCCCAGCACCTCCCTGGATCCTGAAGCGTCTGGGACTTCCCTTGGTCCCCATCAGAACTCTGGCTCACCCCTACCCTCCCACCAGGTGCAGGGAGCTGAAGAGGCCCACAAAGAGCGCCAGCGGCAGAAAGAGCTGGAGAACAATTACCACAGGGTGTGGGGCTCTCGAGACGGTGAGGGCACTGGAGACCTGGACGAATTTGACTTTTGAGATACCACTGCAACATGTTCCTGACTGACCCTGCCTCCTCCTCACCTCACCTCACCTCCGGGTCTCTGAAGGCAAAACACCAGAGAACAACAGAACAGTGGGCCTCTGCGGCCCCAACTCTGGGGAGTAGAGGGCCCTGGGGTAAGCACTGCTGCAGCTGGCTAGAGCCACCTGCAGACCTCCCCAGGCCTGTGGCTTCTGCTCTCCTGGGCTCTCCCTGTGTGCCCTTCGTTTCCTCCTCAGCTTTTCCTGTTGGTGTCCCCTAACTTGTTGACTCTTTCTCCTTTCCTAGAGACTTAATAAGATCCTGTGTGTGGGCCAGGCAGGGAAAGTGGGGTAGTTTAGTAGGCCCTAAGAAAGCAGGCTGCCCACCCTGCCCTGTGGCTGTTTGGAGTTACTTTACCCTCTTCCCTGGGATCGCCTTGGATTTCCTTCTCCCTTTCCCTGTTCCCACTGACCCTACAATCTGTGCTTCTGAGCTGAGGAGCCTTCACTTCTATTGCTGAGGAAATGGGAAACCATTGCACATCACTTCCAACACAATCCCAGCTGAAAGGGTGGGGTGCAGAAGCATCGCCACGTTCTCCAACAATCAGGTTTCTAAATAAAGAACTGGACCACCAATCCATCTGCCTTTTTGGGGAGGGAGCAGGTGGAGGATACTCGTGGGAAGAAGGTTTGTGCTCTTTTTAGGTGGAGGGCACACTGATCCTGGCTCCAGACCTCCCAGGTGGTCAGGGCGGCTGAGCTGCATGCAGACACCAGACAGCTGAACAAACTGACTCAGCAAGGCTTGAAAGTCCTTGGCAGGGGTCCTGCCATCCCTCCTGTTCCTCATCTGTCTGTTTCTGTTCCTTCCTCTTTATTTTTAAAATTTTATGCAGTGCTGAGATCAAACCACTGCCAGGCAAGGACACTACCCATGAGCTACACCCTCAATGCAGTTCACTCCATCCTCCACCCCGTCACACCCAGAATGCACACTAGAGTCACCCCATGTGCGCTGTCCCAGCATCCTTTGCTGAACTCTCCCTACAGCCATGTTCCAGATTCTATCTGCCAGCCACACCCCATGTCCACCCAACCATTCTCCATTCCCCAGAAAAGACCCGTATTTGGCTGTGCTCAGTGAGGACTGCTGCCTATACATGACAGATTCTCAGTCTGCCAAGGGCAAGTGTGGGTCCCCCAATAGACTTCCTTCCTCCTCCCATTGTAGAGAACTCTGGGCTCTCCCCTGGCTCCCAGCTTGGAGGTGTGCGGCCTTCCCGCTGAAGACTCCATTGGCTCACAAGACAAGGAAAGGGACGGAGGACGCAGAATGCCTTGTCTCCAAAAGTAGAAAGCAAGGGATTCAGTTGTTGAAGGAAGATGCATAAGACTAATCTTGCTTAATGTGGACTAGTGCTTATAGTGCATTATGTTTAAATTGTTTGTTTATATTTTCTTATTTTTGTGGTACTAGGGATTGAACTCAGAGCCTTTGCACATCCCCAGCTCTTTTTTAAAAAATGTTAAGCGCTTGGGCCGGGGATTTAGCTCAGTGTTTCCAGCGCCTGCCTTGCAAGCACAAGGTCCCGAGTTCAATCCCTGGTACCAAAAAAAAAAAAAAAATTTAAGCACTGGTCTTGCTAAGTTGCTAAAGTGCCAGACCTAGGCTTGAACTTGAAATCCTCCTGCTTCAGCCTCCCGGAGTACTGGGAGATCCATGTTTCTTGAGGAAAGGGATGGTTCAGCTGGGCAGGAATTTAGAAACAGCCTCAAGGGTGGCAACAGGCCAGGTGCTAGTTTAAATCCTCCCCTTTTATCTCCCTTCAGTGGGGCCTTGAGCAAGTCATTTAGCTTTTCTTTTTTTTTTTTTTTATATTAAATTCTTTTATTGGTACATTGTAGGTATACAACACAATTATATTTCTCATTGGGAATTGTACCTTCATTTAGCTTTTCAAATGCCGTTTCCTCCTTGGTGCCTAAGAGCACTGGTCTTGTAGGGTATTTGAGAGGATTGAGTGAGACACAGTGTGTCATGCTTGTCAGAGGACCTGGCCCACAGTCAGTATGCACCAACTCATTATAAACCAGCTGCTGAATCTTGGAGAGATGAGGACTTGGAGACGAGTCTAGAAGGGATCCCAAAAGGTCATCAGAAACAACTGAAGCATTTGGAACAGGAAGCAGGAGAGGTTGGGCAGGTGGTTCTCTTTGGTTTGACAGGGACAGCGTCTCAGCATGGTTAGAGAACTGAATCCTGGAAACCTCACTGTATTTAATCATTTTGTACTTTTTTTTTTTCATTTTGTACTTTTGATAATAAATTCCTTTTTATTTTCCTTTGGCTTTTGGCAAAACGCCCATGTAGGTCAGTCTACTCTAGCTGTACTAAGGCAAACAAAAGGAGGGGAAAAGGGTGTGTGGCAGATGGCAACCAGGAGGGGGTAGCGCAAGGGCCAAGGGATGGCAACAGGAACCTCAGCAAGGAAACCCAAGGCATGCTGGGGGGCTGGCATGGATATAAAGGGGTAGTAGCTCTCCTTTACCCCCAGAGACTCCCCTTCTAGAGTCCTGATGTAACCTGGAGGGCCTAATGTTCTGTCACCCCTTCCATCTCCTACAAGACCAAAGATGCAGCCTATTTAAAATAGGATCACGTGGATTACTTGGCAGTAGAATTTGACCATTTTGTTTGTTTTGTTGTTGTTTGCTGGCTAGGGATTAAAGGAACTTCCCACTGGCCTGGTTCCCTTCACAGGTGACTTCATTCACAACAGTGTCCATGTTTCCTCCCCACACTCAGATTTGGAGCTTCTAAGGAAGAGAGCCAGCTTTTGTCAAGAGGAAAGAGGGTGGAGATGAAGTGAGGGAATCCAGAGTCTGAGCTGAAGGACAAAGAGCCAGGTCCTCCAGTCAGGTCCTCCTAGTATTCCCTCTCTTCCTCTCACTTTGCCCAGATCACACACCTGCATCTGTCGCTGCACCCGCACACTTGAATCCACCTCCCCCTGGGTCATGCTGCTCTTCTGGGTGCCCAGTCCCAGGCTGTGCAAAGCAGCAGCCTCTGTGTGCATTGCACCTCATCCTGGTGCTGTAGCCAGTACTTTTTGTCAGCTTATTGTCACACCTGCAGCTTAATGGCTTGGGGCTCGGCGTTACCAAGGGTTGGAACCAAGTCTACGAAAAGTTGTTGGTGCCTCCAGCTGATTCATCAAGGTGGATGACAACATTTGATGCTTGTGCCCAGCCTGCACTGGCTACTCCAACCCCACCCTGCCCAGCTCCTCTATCAGTCCAGACACTTTCAGCTGCACCCAAGAAATGGGACTGGCTATGTTCCCAAGCAGTGCGGCAGCTCGGCCACTCTGATCAGGGTGATGACAAAGAGATGAGCTGGCATAGAGCTTGTGAACATCAGGGACCTGCAGCCAGCTGAGAAGGTTCTCTGGGAGATCGTCCACCCCTACCCTACTCAGCACCCAACCAGGCCCAAAGGAAGGAACTCTACTGTAGTTACCTCTTTTCTGGTACCTGGTGCTCAAAGGGAGTAAACTGGCTTAGAGCAACCCTCCCTGGGGCTGGAGCACCTACCAGATACCCTCTAAGCAGATAATGTGGGGATTATAAGTAAACAGATGCCACTGAGGGCAAGTGCCCAAGGTCTCTAGCTAGGGAGTAGAGGGCCAGGTTTCAAAATCAGATGTTTCTGTTCTTAACCAGAGTGACCTCATCTCACCCTGGCCCCACAGGTGTTTCCACTCCTTTAAATACCACACCCTACTCCCAGAACCGGAGTAGACTTCTCTGCTCCCAGGATCCTCATATATGCTCCCACCTGTCCATCTATGTCCATCATATGAACTCAGGACTCTTGTACAAGATGGAATCACCACCATGCCCATGGGCACCTCCAATTCCCACCTCGACCAAGGCCATTCACTGACCTGCCTCTTCAAGAACAGACCAGCGGCTCATCTCCTAGACAAAATCACTTCCTCTTTAATTGCTGTTGAAGATTCACACCACCTGCCTCTGAGGAAATGAGGGGGCATCCCCCCTGCCCTACCCTACTTCCCTCCCCAATTACCTGGTCTTTTGTAAAATATTTTAGAGGGGGGGAGACCGGAAACCACTGACACAGACAGCCCAAGGGCTGGGTTGGTTGAGGGAGGCACAGCTAGGCCAGGTAAGTCCACCCCACCACCCCCTTTTGGGAAACGGGGCCTGGAAAACACAGCCACTGCACACCCTCTCAGCACGGGCTGGAGGGAGCATGAGGTTGCAGGAAGGGTCTGGAGCTGCTCCAGTGGGAGGGAGGGGCTGGACAGAAAGAAATAATGGGGGAGGGGTCCCATTGTAGGGGTGCCCCCTACCCCAGATCACCACGGGCGCTGCACAGTCACAGGTACGCAGTCACAGGCACAGACACAACCCGAGAGCACCCCCACCCCACCCCACCCCCTGCCCACCCTTGGCTTCCCCTATCCCAAAACACCCTCCCCACGCCCTGCCCACCCCACCCCCATGTTGGGGAACAAAGCAATAAATTACAAGGCCCTTCCCAACCCCTTTAGCCTGCTCTTGCTTCATCCCTCCCTCTCCCGAGATTGTAGAGGAGGGACCCAGGCTCTTGGCTCCCCCTGGTCCTTTAGCTTCCATCCATGGGTAGGTGTAGGGGAGCCTCCTGATTTCCACTACTCTTCGCCCCTTTCACGGAAAGGGTTAGTGTTGCCCCCCACCTCCATGGGCAGCAGGGGTCCTGCCCCTTGCTGCCCTTCACCCCTTCATTGGGCAGTGAGATCAGCGTGGAAGGGGTGGGGGTCCCCGTACTGGCCCCAAGTACAAGGGCTAGCCCTCCACATACCAACCCCTCCCTCTGGCGTGGCGTCGCCCCAGGAGCCAGCCTGGGTTTGGGCTCCCGCCGTGCGACAGTCGAGCAAAGGCAGGACTGGGTCTTTTTCCCGCCTCTAGGGGCGCGAGCGGGCAAGTCCATGAGCCAAGGAGCCCGTACCAAGGCGGGGGCGTCCCTTCTGCAAATACCGGGCGGTAGACCCAGAGCAGTCCGAGTGTGGAAACAGTGGAGAGGGGGCGTTTCGAACGGGATCTCCGTGCCTCGTTGGGGAGAGGGAGGTGAGTTTGTGTCTTCGGGGGAGGCGTGGGGTCTGTGCTCGCGTGAGGGTAGGAAGTGCTCCCGTGGGGCGGGGTGCGCATCGGAGAAGTGAGTGAGTGCATCTGTCCGGCGGTCCACCCATGTGGTCGTGCCCGGCCCGCGCGGGGTGGGGGTGTCTCTCCCGCTGCTGGGCAACTATACCAGCGCGACCGGGGCGTCGGCGCGACCCACACTGGCGGCGCTGCTCCGGCGGCGTGGGCTGGGCGTGGCAGTGATGCTGGGCGTGGTGGCTGCGCTGGGTGTGGTGGCAGCGCTGCCGCCCTCGCCCGGGCAGCCGTGCTGGAGGAGGATGTCGGCACACAGCTGGCTTCCAGCCTGGCGCGCGTAGAACAGCGCCGTGCGGCCCTGTGCGTCGCGGGCCGCCACATCTGCTCCATACTAGAAGGCGAGAGGGCTGCGTGACCGCGCGTCCCCGAGGAGGCCACACGCACACGCCACCTCCGCAAGACTTCCAACCCCACCGCCAGAGTCCCTCTGGAAATACCACGCCCTCTCGCGTACCCACAACAGTAGCTGCGTGATGACGACGTGGGCCAGCTCGGCCGCCAGGTGGAGTGGGGAGCGGAGTTGCGGGTCTTCCCCGCTGGTGTCGAGCGGCCCGTGTCGCGCGTGGGCCAGGAGCAGGAGCACAGCGGCCACGTCCTGGGCCTGCACGGCGGCCCACAGCTGGCGACCCAAGGGCTCCTCCGTAGTGCCCAGCGGCGCCAGGAATAGCAGCTGCTCGTACTTGGCGCGAATCCACGATTCCCGCTCCTCCCTGAAAGACAAGGAACCAACTAAAAGGGGTCTAGGGACCCGGCCTCCAACCCGCAAGCCCTCTTAGGAGCTGCACGTCCCCTGATATGTTCCTTCATACTACCTGGAAGAGTCCTTCGTGGGCTTGGGGCGGCCCCGAGTGTCACTCTCCCACACGCGGTTGGCCATGTCGTTGCCAATGGCCGTCAGCACCAGGGTCAGCTCCCTCGGCCAGTCGTCCAAGTCGAGTGAGCGAACGCGGGACAGGTGTGTGCCCAGATTCCGGTGGATGCCAGAACACTCGATGCAGATGAGTGCGCCCAGGTTCAAGCTGGCCCACGTTGGGTCTGGGGACGGAGTGCGAAAGTCAGTTCCCAATTGGGCGGTGTGGACAGACAACCTCTTATTCACCGACTCCAGCAAGCCACACTTCCTAGCCAGAGGTGCCATCTCCCATGCCCTTTTCCTGCCCTCTTGCACTTACTGGGGGCCCCGCAGTCCACGCAGATAGAGTTTCCCTTGGCGTTCCGGATCGCCTGGATGGCCACGGCTTCACTCTGGCTATCTGTACGCAGCTGCAGAGGGGGGTTGAAGTCAGTCCTGGCTGCTCTCAGAACAGCTCCCTCCTCCTCTTCTTAAGACACCGCAGCTCTCTTCCCACCCACTCAGCCCCGCCCCCAAACCATTACCTTGACCTTGCTGCTCTCACAGCACTGCAGACTAGCTAGGATCTGACTCTCGATGGCCTGGACCCAGGCATCCCGCTCCTCGAAGCTGGCTGCCTCAAAGTGCCATGTCTGACCAGTGCTGGATACGATCAGGAACTCAAAGTTTTCCTCTGGGTGGGGGGATGGGATGGGGTTGGGTCATGAGGCACAAAGTTCAAGCACCGGCCACCTTCCCCAAACCCTTCCTCCCTGATGTCCATCCCGAGCCCCTGGGAATGGGGCAGTAGGGGGAGGGGAAGCAGAGGGTGAGGGAGAGCAGGAAGCCCGAGCACATGCAGGGAGAGGCGGGGCACCCCCCACCCCTCTGCACCCCAGCTGAGCGCCCTTCCCAGCTCCCCACTTGTTACCTGCTTTATAAATATTTCTTAAACTACCAAAGGATTTTAGTTTCCACATTTTGCGCTTGGCTGGTTTCCCGAAGCAAAGAAGATAGAGATAGAATGGAGAGCAAAACAGAGAGACCAAGAAAGGAGGAGAAAAAGGCAGATGGAGGGATGGAGAGAGAGAGTGACAGAGAGTGCCAGAGACAAAGCAAGACAGACAGATGGGGAGAGAAAGCAGAACTAAAGTCAGTGGCCCTGGAGCAGAGTGGAGCGGAAGCCAAGAGCCATGAGAGTAGGCAGATCTGGAACCCGGGTCTGAGCACCCGGCAGAGAGCAGGGGCATGGGGTTATCACAACCAGAGAGAAGCCCAGTCTCCGCAAGGAGAGAGAGGGTCTGGATCTGAGTGAACATGGGGGAAGGGGACCGGAGCTGGGTGGGGGCTGCGATGAGAGGGCCCTGGGGCTCCGGAGGAGTCACTGGAGCCTGGGAAGGTCACTGGGAAACGGAAATGGAGATTACTATGTTCAAGGATTGTTGGGAAACCTGGCGATCACTGAGAGTTATTGGGAGAAGGAGATGGGCGGCCAAAGTCCAAAAGTCAGGGTGTCTGTGGACTGAGTCACCAGGGACAGGGGTGCAAGGACTGGGGTCATAAGTGGAGATAAGGGCAGGAACAGGAACTAGAGAGTCATCAGGAGGGAGCAGAAGCTACAGTTTTACTGGTGTCATTTTTCCACTAACGTGTGTGCAGCGGTAATGATAGCCAAGCACTCAGCTCAGGCATTTCCTCCTGCTGCAGGAGTTAGCCCAGGGACCTGACATTAGGTGAGGGTCCAGGTCGGGAGTGGAACTGCCCACCAGAGTCTCACCTTCAGCCTGCACAGCTGCACCTTCAGTCTTAGATGGTGTCGTTAATTTTTTTCTCCTCTGCTTCTTCACCATGGGAGAAGGAGGAGGTTCCCGACTCAGGGGGCTCAGGTCTCCAGATGGGGTACAGTCTTAGGGAGAGAGACACAACTGCCTCAGTAGTGCCCTCCACAGATTTCCTGATTTCTTGATAGCCTGTCTCTTCCCCTGAACTAGCTTTGGCATTTTAGGATGTCCCTCCTTAGCTGTCCAGCTCCAGGAGGTCCCCCTGGATCATCCTTGGGGAGGTGGGAGGTGGGGTAGATGAGTGGTTTAGAGTCAGACCTGCACTCAGATCTAGGCTCTCCCACTTACTGGCTTTCAGACCTTGAGCAAGTCACTTAGTCTTCTGAGCCTCAGTTTCTTCATCCCTAAAATGGGGGATAATAATCTTGACCTGATAAGGTTGTTGTGATATTACAATGCTACTTGCTATTATACTATGCTACATTTCCAAACATTCCAAACACTGATGGCTGACAATATGCTGGACAATATTCTCGGTTTGTTTAAACCTTGAAGTAATCCTGTGAGGTAAAAACTGTCTCCATTTTATCGATGAGAAAACCGAGGCAAAGAGAGGTCAAGTAACTTGCCCACGTAGCAAGCTGGGACTGCTCAGGCAGCTTGGCTCTAGAGCCCACTTGTCTTAACTACCATGATAGACACAGTATGTTTGGGCTTGGTGCCGGGCACCCAGCAGACACTCCGTGTGTTCACTCCTGCATGTATTCCAGCTCTAAGCTTCCACCCTGATTTCACTTCCCACCCACATCCCATTTGTAGTTCTCTCTCTCTCTCCTTTTCTTTTTTTGGCACTACAGATTGAACCTAGGGCTTTGCACAAGCTAGGCAAGCGCCCTACCACTGAGCCACATCCCCAGCCCCCAACATCCCATTGTATCTGGAAAACAGTGGATGGAGGGTAATCCCACTGACCAGTGCTGAGGGCTCGAGCCAAATTCCTGTCTGGCTTCAGCAGGTGCTTCGATGTCTGGTCTGGTGGTGGCTGCAAGGAACTGGGGCTGGGACTGGGGCTTGGTGTGGGAATAGTGGCTTCTGTCAGAAGAGGAAGAAGACGAAACCCCAGTGAACCTCTCTGTCCCTTGGCCCTCTCCCTTATGCGTTCCCTTTTTATCACCCACCTTCCCACTTGTCCAGTGCCAGCCCCACTTCCCTCCTTCTCCACCCTTTTCTCCAGCCCTGGCTCCTCTCTTGCCCCTTTGTCGTGAGCCTTACTCACCAGGGCCTTCACCCATCTGGACCGTGCTCATGTCCTTGACCAGCCCATTGATGCTGGCTGAAGGGCCAAAGGCAGAAATGGCTCTTGGGGGCCTCTTGCCTGGGACTTTGACTGTTGTTCGTAGCAAGTCCATCTCCTTGCCATGGGTACTATGGATGTAATCCTGGAGGGGTACAGGAGTTGAGACTGTACAGGAGGCTGGGGTCTCTGAGGCTGCTGGAAGTAGTAAATAGTATGGGGTGGGGCTCTGAGTGCTGACTGGGCTGGGATGAGCTTCTAGGGAACAGACCCATCAAACTTAGCCTAGCATTATCTGCTCCAGAAAGCAGCCCTGAATTGCAGGCCAGAGCCAGTCCCTTCCTGGGTGCTCTCTCACTAGACTTAAGTTCCTGGGAAGATGAAATCACCTTCACATCCCCAGCATGGGCAAATGGTGGGCTCTTAACATGGTTGCTAAACTTAGGCGAACAGGACTAGAGCTTCCCAGAAATGATATTCATGCTTGTCAGAGGTATAAGGTGGAGTAGGAAGGGCATCCAAGATTGGCCAGTGAGGCCCACTTTCTGGCACTCACATTAATGCTGGGGTGGTACAGTAGGAAACCATTACTGGAGAGGGTCACATATTTCTTCTTCCATTCCTTGTTCAAGGAATTGCCACTTCGTTTTAGTAGGAAGCTCTAGAATTTGGAAAGACACATGTGAGAGAAAACCCAGCTAAGACTAGCTGACCCCAGCTTTCCCTGGGCCTTGGACCACTTACCTGTTTGATAGGGATGGCTCGCCCACTCCCTGTTGTCTCCCCCCGACTATCCAAGCTTCGCTTCTCAGAGTCACTACCCCGACGATTCTAGAATGATTATTGGGATCAGTAGAAGGACAGAGAGAAGAACAGGGAAGACAAATGAAGAAGGGCCCATAGAGGGAACTATGAACTAGGGAAGATGGGGAGGTAACAGAGGACAAAAGGGTAGGGATGTTTAATACCGCAAAGAGGCTGGTCCTGCGTTTGGCTGCCCGGTGCAGGGACCCTGGGGTGCTCAATCCAGCCACTGCAGCCACCTCAGCTCGGAGCTCCCGATGACCAACGTTGGGGGAGGATGGAAGGGAAGAAGAGTAGTCGCTAGTGTGGCCCCCATTACTAGCCTGGGTATAAGGAAGAGTCAAAAAGTTGTGATACCCCACCTCCACCAAGCCATCCTTACATCCAGTTATGGGGAATTGGAGACATTTCCTGATCTCATCACTATTCATTGATATTATGATCCATATTGAAAATTCTGACTAGCATTGTTTAGCATGCTTTCAGTTTTGCATAGACTGACTTTACAAGTATTATGCCATACAATCTTTCTTTCTTTTTTTTTTTTTTTGGTACCAGGGATCAAACTTAAGACCTTGTGCTTGTGAGGCAGGTGGTGGAACCACTGAGCTAAATCCCTGGCCCTTATGCCATACAATCTTTCAAATAACCTTGGAGGGTTAGGTGACTTGTTCAAGGACATTGCAAATGGCACCTCAAACCTAGTTGATTTTCAGCCCAATGCACTTTCTAAAAAGGTATCTGCCATTTCCACCTGTTCCCAGCTCCTCCAACATCCTTTAGTATTCTGTACCTGCACTTGGACCCCCAGCCCCCCACTTCTATCTCTGAAACATCAACTCACCTGCCCAGCTACAGGGGTGGAGGCAGCTGAGTGGCTTGGAGAGCTGGGCAGGGACTTGCAGGCAGCCAGAAGCTGTTGCTGTTTGCGCAAGGTCACCACCTTCTGGGCCACTGAGTGGAGGGGGAGAGGAGGAGGCGTGAGCAGGGCAGATGCCCAAGACTGCCTGTCCATGCTGGGCTTTGAGAGACCCCCCAGGAGATAACATAACCCCCAGCTTTCTTATCACTGGTCACCATGCCACCTGTGGGCTCGCCAGCTCCTGGAGCCCAGAAAGACCGTGTGACTATTAAGCAAACCCTCTCTGGCCTCCCTGATCTGTCCTCACTCCCTCAGAAGTCTGGATGCTAGGCCTCTAGAATATTTCAGGCTCATAGCTCCCAGATTCCCACATATGCTGATATAGCCACACTTACCCTCCTGGAAGACCCGATCCACATTGAGCCCATAGGTTGCACAAGTCTCATAGTAGCTGCAGCGTTTCATGTCTGCACACAGAGCCCTGGCACGAGCATCGCCCACTACCCGAGGGGAGGAAGCACTGATTCTGTCTGAGAACAGGAAAGGGGCAGGATTGGATGAGAGGCCCTTTCCCCACTGTTCATGATTCCCTTTCCCTTGTGCTCAGGTTCAGGCTGTGCACACTGGAGGTGGGGTGTGGGAGTTAGTCAGTCTGTAAGTGAAATGAAGTGTATAAGCCTGTGAGTTCTAGGCCCAGCTGACAAACCCAGCTTTGTGTAAGGAGCCTGGGTGAGATCTGTGTATGCGTGTATGTGTATGTTCAAAGAATACTCCAAGGTGGGCTGGGGATTTAGCTCAGTGGTTCTGCCACCTGCCTCACAAGCACAAGGTCCCGAGTTCGATCCCTGATACCAAAAAAAGAATACTCCAAGGTGAATGGAGCTTCCCGACAAGGTTTGAAGTGGCCAAGATTCACAAGTGATAATCACTCTGCCCTGCAACTCAACTGACCCCTTCCCTGAGTGAGAGGACACCAGGCATGTGAACTAGGACAAGGCTGGATGCCCATGGGTGACAGGTAGATCATTCACTCTCCAGTGAGAAACCAGGACGCAAGAAACAGATGGAAGCTAGCACTTGCAGGACCGGCATCCACACAGAAAGTCCTGCTAGCCTGGCACAAGTGGCATTGGAAAGAAAAGCTCTTCCTGCTCTGGTAGAGAGTCTGAGAGCTTTTTTGTTTTTGTTTTTGTTTTGTTTGGTACCGGGGATTGAACTTGGGACCTTGGGCTTGCAAGGTAGCCGGTGGAACCACTGAGCTAAATCCCCGGCCCAAAGCCTTTTTTTGGTACTGGGGCTCGAACTCAGGTCCTTGCGCTTGCACAGCAGGCAGTGAAACTACTGAGCTAAATCCCTGGCCCCTGAGAGCTTTTAAGTCACTTCTTTGAGAACTAAAAGGCTTTCTGGACTCTTGTTTCCTCCAGCATTTCCTTTGTTTTCAGATAAGTTCTTTTAAAAGGTATCAGCATGACCCAGCTGTAGGAAGGAGAAAATGGAAAGACTCCTATCCTTACTAAAGATTTGCTGTATGTCTTGTAGTTCCATCAGGAAATGGCAGTGTGAGAACACAAGGTAGGTAACATCTCAGGAGAAAAATGGAGGTGGCTACTATGATGGTCTATGTACTATGACTACTCCTTAGTAGTCCTCTTTTCTCTGCTCAGACCTTGGGAAATCTGTGTTTGACTTTATGACTACCTTATCTGGAGATCAGGCTCCCTCTAGAGGGCTACTGAAATCCAAGTAGCCATTTCCACACCTTACCAAGTTCACACCCATGTTGGGCAATACCCTAGTGGTAGCTAGGGCTCCCGTAGAAGCAGTGCTTCCTCAACCTCTCCTTACCTTGTGTCCCCACCAGTGCCAGGGCCAAGCCTCCTCGCCCTTCCCCCCGAAGGGAGCTCAGCTGCCCATGAAGATGGCTCACAGCCTGGAAACTGTTCTCATCCTCCAGGCTGAAGACGAAGATCACAGCATCTGCCCAGCCTGAGAACTTGCGGGGGTTGGGAAGGCAAATGGAGGGTCAGACAGGTCCATTCCTTTGAACGTTATGCAGAAGGAGACCTGGGAAGCCAGAGCCCTCTCCCTTGTCCAATACTATCCCCAGCCAGCCTACCCACCCCACTTCCTCCACCCCTCACCTTGGCATCAGGGGCCCCAGCTTCCTCTCGGATCAGCACCAGATGAGTCTGCCCCTCCACCAACATCTCTTTCTTGTACTGCTCACCTGTCCAGAACAGTTGAGGATGAACAGGTCAGGGGTGACAGGTCACCAAACTTTTCCAAGTTCCCTGTACTCTAACTATTGTGGCTTCCTCCTTCACCCTAGTCTCCATACCTTCCCAGTCACTGGTCTTACTGGAGCCCCAGCCCCAATCCTTAGCTTACTGTGGCTCCTGAGAACTCACTCTCGGACTTCTCCAGCACCTGGTAGGAGCCAGTCAGGAACCGGTGGATGAGTGATGACTTCCCACTCCTGGTGTCACCCAAAACACCCTGAAGGCAAGGTTGAAGAGCAGAGATAAAATTAAGAAGGGGAAAGATGCTTGGATCTGCCCAAGTCAGAGAACTCGAAGGGACTGGCAGTGTTAATTCACCCAAGCAGATCCTACAGGGCCTGGATGACAGGCAGTCAGGAGAAAGCAACTGGGTGGAAGCGTGGTAAAAAATGGTCCTGAGCTTGAAATGAACCACAAGGTAAAGAAAGTCAGGACCTCAGGACCAGCTTGTGTGTGTATGGGTGTGTGTGAGCGCACGTGCGTGCATGCGTGCGTGTGTGTGTGTGTGTATGGCAACTCATGCCCATGTGCTAGTTGGAAAGTGTTACTCTATTCTAGGGAAGAGAACATGAAGGGCCAAAGGCCAGAGGCCACAAATGAAAAGCCTGAAAGAGAGCCCTAGACTAGCAGAGAAAAAAGCATAAAGACTAGAGAAGGAAAAGTTGTGCAGATGGATCAAGCCTCGCAATAGGGCAATAAAGGCAGTCTCTCAGGAGAACTGGAAAACTAGCGCTGCCCTCACAGAAAGACAGCAGGTGAGGGGCGGGCATTTAGCTCAGTGGTTCTGCTGCCTGCCTTGAAAGTGCAAGGTCCCGAGTTCGATCCCCGGTACCAAAAAAAAAAAAAAAAAAAGACAGCAGGTGAAAGGAGTGGAGAGTGCAGTGAGGGGAAGTCAGTCTTCCCTGCAGGCCAGGGGCCTGGGTTTACCTACCAGGCGCAGTTCAGGAATGGAGCGGCTCAAAGTCCATTCCTGGCTATTGACCACGGCCTCTGCAATGGGAGAGGGGCAGTAAGAGGGGTGGCTCCTGTGCAGCAGGACTCCAGACCCTCAGCCTAGAGGACCCTAGAGTCCTCCTTTCTTTGCAGCTCCCTGAACCCCAGGACCCTGCCTTCACAGTGAGGTGTGTGGAACAGATAGGTCTCAGAGTGATCCCTAGTCCTCCCATCCCAGCCGCTCTCCCCACAGCTGCCGCTGCCGCTCAGTGGTTGCTTAGCAACAGAGCTAGCAAGACAAAAATACTTCAGTTGGCATCTCCCTTAAAACACATCCCCAAACGTGGGTCCTTGCCCCAGACTGAGAGAGTAGTGTTCTAACAGTGGTGAGTTCTTCTCTCTGGAACGAGACTCCAGATTCCCTCGGCAGATGTGGGAGGAAGTACTGGGACAGAAAGTGTGGGTCTTCCTGAACCCCCATTTCACTGGAGAGAAACTGAGGTGAAGGCTTTCCCTCCCTTTTTCAAGGTTAATGGCACAGTGGCACTGACTTCTCTTCACAGCCCAAGGGATTTTTTCTTAGCTTCACTCTTCCACAGCATCCCCACAAGCTCCTCCGGGTCAGGGCTGTGTCCTCAGGCCCAGAGAAGCCACGGGCCCGGGCGGGGCGGGGGGGGGTGTTGAGGAGGTTTCTTCTGTAGGCCGGGTGCAGCCCCCACCACTGACACTGGCCGGACGTTCCCGGGACGCCGCAACTGCCGCGGGAACTCTGGGATCCGGAACCATCTGCTCCCACCCGCTCCAGAGCCAAGCCCCGGGGGCCGCCCCCGCTTCCAAACCCGCCTCCCCTCCAGGGAGTGTGAGCCCAGCCAAGTCCCCCACCTGTCTCCCCCAGTTAAAAAATAGTAATAAAGACACTCCTGGGAAATAAATATACAAAACACTACCTTCCCCGAACCGCCTCCCAAGCCTTCTGGGGTAAGAATTGTCTTTGCAGCAGTTCCGCCCCCGACTCACTCGGGGTCAACCCCTGGCGGGTGCGGACTCCGCTGTGGGGAGGGGGCGGGCCGCGGGGCTGCAAGGCTTCCTACCCGCCCCTCTCGCTTCTCATTTAAATATTCAGTACGTTCCAGCCCCCGCACACCCGCGGGCCTCCCCAATCTGCCTCCGTCGCCAGGAGAACACCACTGTCCTGCTCCCAGCCCGGGAGAAGACCTGTCCGTGGCGAGCAATTACCTGCAAGGTCACTGTCACGCCACCTGCCCCAAGTGCGCAGGGGAAACTGAGGCTTCTCCGTCAATGTCTCTCTAGATTTCTCTGATAGCAATTTCCTATAATCACTCTGACCAAGGGCATCATTTCCCAGAAAGCTCGGAGGCTCCAAAATCAAGTCACCTTGCACGTCGGACAGTGCAGCTGCTCGTCCCTCTTCAAAACCTCGCACTCTTTGGCTCAGTCCTTGGCAGTGGAGCGAGCCTGACTCGCCCGCCCACCCAACGGAAAAGCTTTCCTAGTTTTCCGAACGTCGCCCCCTACCCCGAACTGAGCATTCCAGGCGCCCTCCCATCTCCACTACCAGGCCCTGACCCTACTCACTAGGGGAGGCGCGGAGCTCTGCGCCCAGCAGCTCCCTGGACCCGCTGCCAGAAGACAGGCCTGAGGGTCCGGAAGGGGGCCCGGAGCCAGGCGGCCCCCCTGTGCTCTTGGTGAAGATACCGCTGATAAACTTGAGCATCTTGCGGTCACGAGTGGATGCTCGGCCCCCCTCCCGGCCCCGTTTGAGACCCGGAGCTGGAGGCTCCAGAGTGATTGGTGGTGCAGGCCCCGGGGGCTGCGCGGAGGCGGCGGCGACAGCAGCGGCTGGACCCGGGGTGGCTGGGATGGTTAGTGGAGGAGGAGAGCCAGCAGGCGGTCCTGGGTGCAAGTCACTGTTGTCCAAGGTCTTACTCTTGCCTTTCCGAGGGGACAGCTTCCCTCGGGCTCCAGCCCCAGCCCCGACCCCACCAGAGGTCGTGGCTGCAGCGCCCCCTGGCCCGGCGGCGGCGGCGGCCGTGGCGGCAGAAGCTCCAGTTCCGGCGCTGCTCTTTGACCCCTTGACCCTGGGCTTGCCCTCGCTTTCGGGCCACGACAGGCGGCTGCCCGCGCCCTTGCCCCCGCCGGCTTTGGCTCCACTCGTGGTCACGGTCTTGCAAGGCTTGGGAGCCGGCGGAGGAGGCGCCACCTTGAGCCTCCGGCTGCCAGTGCCAGGGTGCGGGGAAGATGAGCCGGGGACACCGCCGCCTAGCCGGCCTTCGGGCTCCGGGCCCCCCCAGCTTGGGCTGCTTAGTAGAGGGCGCCGGGAAGAGGTGGGGGCGCCCCCAGGCTTGGGGTCCGGGCTCAGCCCCCCTGAGAGCGGGGGTCCGGGAGGGGCGGCCCAGAGGGACAGGCGGCGGCCGGGAGCGGGGGACACGGGGCGGGCTGGGCTGGCCGGAGCTGGGGACAGGGCTGGGGGCTCCGCGCCCCCAGCACCCGCGCTGCTCGTGCTGATCCACAGCGCATCCTGCCGGTGGAAGAGGCGCTCGTGCCGCTTCTTGCCCGGCTCCTCCGCGCCGCGGGGACTGCCCGGATCCCCAGGCTCTGTGCCTCTGGCCCCTAGGGCGCCGGCCGCGGCTGCAGACGGAGAAGGTGGCGGCGGAGGGACCGACTCGAGCTTGACCAGGGTCAGCGAGATGAGGTAGGTCGTTGTCCGGCGCTGAAGCGCGCCCGCGCCCCGGCTCATGAGGCCCGGAGAGCCCCAAGCTGGGGAGGGGAGGGGACTCCCCCGGACTGCTTCAGGGGGGCCCGGCCATGGAACCGCCCTGCTCGCCGCCCCCAGTCCCCGGACCCCGCTGAGCCCCCGGCCCGGCTCCGCTGTCGCCGCCGCCTCCGCCGCCTCCGCTTGCGCCCCCCTCCCATCACATGGGGCGCCCCCTCCCCATGCTCCCCGCCCTGCGCCCCCACCCCCTTGGAGCCCCGGGACCTTGGTGCTGTTCCAGGAAGGCGCGCCGGACCATGCACCCCTGCCTGGGTGGGGGCGCCGAGATGGGCGGAGGAGGGCGGGGAGGACAGTAGTGGGAGGCAAATGGGGGAGACGGAGGAAAAGGGCCAGAAAGGGGGACCAGAGGCTGAGGGAGAAGAACCGATGCGGGAGAGGCAGGGGCGGGGAACAAGGACTCAAGGGACAGGGCCCGCAGATGCGGTCGGAGATGGGGTCTTGAGGAAGGTGGGAAGCTAGCGGGGCTGGCCGTGCGGGGGATTCGCAGGGGCGCGGGGAGGATGCTGGGGATGGAGATACAGGAGGTGGCGGGGGAGGAAGGAGGGAGGGGAGGGGAGTGGGAAACCGAGGGTCTGGGGTCTGGGAGGGGAGGGGCCTGAGATCCTGGCGGAGAGTCCCGGGGCCTCGCCCGGGCTCGGCTGGGTCCGGATGCGCGCTGTGTCCGGGCGCTCCCCTCACATTGAGGAGGAGGCGGCCCCCGGCCCCCCCATCTCCCCCCTACACCAGCACCGCTGTCTGCGAGGGCGGTACAAAATCCAGGACTGGATTTCTCTCCCAAATCCTGGGCTGGATTCTCTGGGACTCGGACTCACCTCCTCCAACAACCTAGCCCCTTCCTCTTGGCAGCCAGGTTAGGGAGAGACTGTGGGGTGTGATATTTAGGGATAAAACTAAAAGTCGATCTACTGGGTGGACAGGCGCCAGAAACAGAGCAAACTGGGGGTCACTACCGGTTCTAGGGAAGCTGAAGTGGGAAAGTAGGGAGCCCTGAAATTCTCTTCCCAGGACTCCTCTCCCCAGCCGTACCTGGATATGTTCACTTTCTCATCACCCCGCTCCCTCTCCCATCCACACCCCCACATTTAGTGCTTTGGGGGGCTCTGACTTGAGCCGACTGTCCCAAAGTGAACTTGGAAAGTGTTCCCCAGGGAAGGGGACAAAAATGAAACTTAGCGGGAGATGGGGTGGGGGCGCCTCCCAGGGAAGAGATCTGAGTGCTCAGGAGCCTAGCCTGTCGGGTGAGTCCAAGGTCCCAGTTTAAGGTGGAGGGAAAAGAACTACATCTACCAATCGACACCCTCCCCATACCAAAATGCATCCAGTCTCCATAGCAACCGGAGCTCCAAGAGTGCCTTAGAAGCAGCAGGGATAAGCACAGAGGAGGGATCAGATCGGCGTGTACAGTGGGTGGGGGCCCGCCAGGCGATGTTGGATTAGTGAAGGCACTCCCCTCACACTTGGTTACCCCACTGGTAGACTATTTTGCTACCCCAAATAAGGATTCTCTCAGTTGAGGCAGTGGCAGCTGGCCTTTTCTAGGCTTCCACTCAGTCTCCCAAGGTTTAGGGGGTGGTGCTTTTAGAAGGTTAAAGAGGAGGTAAGCACAGCCAATGGACACCGTTTGATCTGTGTTGCTGTGTTGCCCACCCCTCTAAGTTGCCTTGGAGTTCAAGGATCTCTGTCCTTCAGCCTCACTGAGAAGCCTAAGAAGGCACATAGAAAAGAGAGGCTGAGACCTTCAAGGGGTGGCCTGGGAGGGAGGAGTTCTCTTGCAGCTTTGCAGACCCCTTCCCAGGATTTGGAGAGTCTCCACTGTCCCTTGATTTGACGTCCCATCCTCCTGACGCAGCCAAGACTATAATAAGTGCTGCCGTGGGCGGCTCTTAGAGGCAAGAGCCCTGGCTTGCTCGGCCTGGCGGGGGGTGATGGTGGGGGGCTGAACCAGGATGGCGGTACCCTTTGTTCTCCCAAAGGCCTGTACCCAATCCCTCCCAGGTCCTGTCTTGGAGGTCAGCAGCTTCTCCCTGACTCTGTGCAGAACAAGGAGGACACCATCCTCAGGACGGGAGACCCTTCACTAGTCTCTTTTTTTTTTAAATTTTTTTTTCACTAGTCTCTTTTGAAGGAGATAGTGAAGAATTGTTGGCTTTGCCTTAATCTTCCTTCCTTTGATGGCCTGTGTTTCCTTGACAGGAACAGAATCCTGAATCTTAGAGAATGAGTAGAACAAATCACTTCTGAAGAGTAGGATCTTGGGCTGGGGGTGTAGTTCAGTGGTAGAGCACTTGCCTACCATGCAGAAGGCCCTGGAACCCCTGGGTTCCATCACCACCACAACAGGAGAAAAAAGATTGGAGTCTTTTCAGCCTCTACCCACCTCACTTCCTGCTTTTCCACATCTCCCTACTTTTATCCCCAAAAAAGGAAGGTTTGCTTTTTTTTGACAGGGTCTCTCTATGTAGTTCAGGCTGGCCTTCAACTCACTATGTAGCCCAAGCTGGCCTCAGACTCAGGGTAATCCTCCTGCCACAGCCTCCTGAGTACTGGAATTACAGGCATACATCACACACCTATAAGGGAAGATTCTTTACCTGACCTAAATCAATCTTTCTCTCTCTTTCTTTTTAACAGAGTTGGAGATTAGAGTTTTTCCCTAGGAGGCTCCTTGCCCACTCACCCTAGGCCTGCCTTTCCAACTACTAAGGCTATCAGGGAAGATGGCAGATGTAGGTCCAATCAAAGAATATGGGACAGGAGCTGACACTATGCTTGGAAGAGCAATGAGAAGAGGGAGGCATGGGGAAGGGATTATACTGTTCTACTAGGAACCCAAACCAATGATTCCTTCCACGAAAGTTAGGCTTTGGAGGCCTCTCCCATCAGGGTGGCCTGCAAGAGGTCTCCTGGATAGAAAGAATCCTCTCCTAGCCATCCCCTATCCTCCCACCCCCATAAGCAGCTAGGAATTGAGACAGCTGAAGTGGTTGAAAGAGATCAGGATCTGATGGAGGATGTGCTTCTACCAGACACTCTCCGCAAGTGCAGAGGCCTGCTTTTGCGAGTTCTTTGGTACCTCAGAGCTGAATGAAATGAGAGCAAGCTAGAAATGACATCCAGTTCCACCAGTTCCTTAGTGGTAGGCCTTCTGGATGCAGAGAAACTATTCTTGCCAGGGCCCCAGAACAGGACTGAAGACTAGGGTGGGCAGGAGGATGTGGCGGATGGTGTTGCCATGGCAGCACTTCCTCCCTGTGTTGTCATCACTTGCTCTAATGGCACTAAGGAGGTAGAGCGGAAGGTGTGTGTGGGGGAGACAGGAACAGGAACATGGGGAGGAGAGAGGACCAAGGAGAGTCCTGGGGACCTCTCTGTACTTTGGTTATGCAGAGCATGATGTTTAAATGTTTGTGTGTGCCTGGGAGCCTGAGATTCTCTGCATGGTGTCTCTCTCTCTGTCTCTGTTTCTCCCTCTCTCTCTCTCTCTGGCATGTGCACGCACACCCGGGTACGTGTGTGTGTGTGTGTGTGTGTGTGTGTGTGTGTTTCTTTCTGCAGAACAAGAGGTCACTGATCCTTAGTGGGGCCTGGGAATGAACACATTATCCAGTCCCAGAACCTCCTGCCCCAGACTGCTTCCTGTTCTGGACTCCCTAGGCAGGGACCCTGTCTACGATGGGTCTGTCACAACTGGTCTTCCCCATGCTCACCCATTTCTCCGTTGCCAAGAAGGTCAGCTAAACAGTGACCTGTATTTTGTTTTCTTGGGAGAAGGATCAGAGTTGGGGGAAAAAAATAATACCTCATGTCTTTTTCTACCCTCCCCAAATGTATTATTCCTCAGAGTCCCAGCTCCATCTTAGGGACTAGGGAAGTATCTAAGAAATGACATATGACATAGCTAGCCCATCTATACCCCTGCGGGTCCCCAATACACCCAAGTTGGGGGCTGATCATTCTCTTACCTTGAATGCTCTCCAGTGAGGCCTGGATGCTGTCCCGGAGATCAGGGTCACTCACTTGTTCTGCCAGCTTCCTGAGGCGGCTTAGAGCCTGCTTGGCCACCTCATGTCGTCTTATTTCTGCTTTCACTGTCGCCACAGCCAACTGCCTCTGGGCATGCATGTTGCCCAGACCTGTCTTGCCAGACTAACAGCAACTTCTGCCCTTGAAGCCCATGGCCCGAGAGACCCCAAACCCCAGAAGGCCCTTCTGCTGTGCCCCAGAACTCTATGCTCCAGAACTCTCCACCGCAGCCCGCCCTTCCCCCTTCCGTCTGTCAGACTCACTTCCTGACTGGTGAGTTTCAAACCCACAGCCTGGGACAGAACTACCTACTGCACCTCACACCCCCTCTAGCGTTGGCCCGTCCACCCTGTCTGCCAGGCCCTGCTATGATTCCCTAGCCAGGTGGAGGAAGAGACAGACCTTCACAAGGTCCCAGGGCCTCCTATAGGAGGTGGCTAATTAAGATGGGTGTTGGTTCTGGGAGAATGTGTCCAGCCAGGTCTCACATACAATCCCAAACTCTTGAGAGATCTGTAAATTTCCATTCTTTCAAACACACAGGAATCCACACACACTTGATCTGTTACCTCACAGCCCTGAATTGTGTACAGCTGTACTCACCACTCTACACATGCCACTGAGCCCTGCATACTTACATCTTGCATTATCACCCTTCTTTAGCTATCCACTGCAACCACCTCTTTTTTGTTTTTATGACTAGTTTTTTTGTCAGCATTTAATATATTTTTTTTCCCATTAAGTTTATTGGTACATTTTAGATATAAAATACAGTTACATTCATCATTGGGATCTTGTACCTTTACATGAGTATCTTGGTTCTTATTTAACATTTAATATTTTTTTTTGTATTAAATTCTTTTATTGGTACATTGTAGGTATACAACACAATTACATTTCTCATTGGGGATTGTACCTTTATATAATGCATCTTGGTCCTTATTTTTTCCCCATTCCTAGCCCTCCCTTCACGCCCTCCACCCTTCCCTATTTACAAAGACTTTATTTCCATTTTTTCCATTTCTCATCATTTTTTCCTTTCCCTTCTTTCCCTTCCCCTGTGCCTCCCACTACCTCTACCCCTTTGGACCTTTTATTCCTATTTTACATTATCAATTATAACATTTAATATTTCAAGAACAGAAATAACATTAAAAAATATTTTGGGGGTATCAACAATCAAAAACACGGGCCGGAGATTTAGCTCAGTGGTTTCACTGCCTGCTGCCCAAGTGCAAGGACCCAAGTTCGATCCCCGGTACCAAAAAAACAAAACAAAACAAAACAAAACAATCAAAAACACAAAGTGCAGGGCCGAGGATTTAGCTCAGTGGTTCTGGCATCTGCCTTGCAAGCACAAGGTCCCAAGTTCGATCCCTGGTATCAAAAAGAAACACAAAGTGCAAGACTCCCCAGCCTCACCCTGTCTCCAAGGCCTAAAACACGGGAATCCAACTTTAGTCTACTTTCCTGAATTTCCTCAGTTCTTTTTCTTCTGATTTTGACAACTGATATATAATGTCTTCTTCCAAATCTGCATTATTTGTAGTCTGGATGTGTTCTGTAAAGTTGTTTTCTTCATCTGAATCATCACTTTCCTTTTCTTCTTCCATATCTACATCATCAGGAACTTCCTTATCACTTTTGGTCTCTTCAGACAGCAACAAGGAATTTACGAACATGGAGCAGAGGAAAGAAGTTGAGGGCAGCATGTGGGCTGGCGTGTGAAGAAGCTCATTAATTGCAGGTATGTTCTCTGTTAAAGGTAGCTGTACTAGTTCATTCTCTAAAATTTCATTTAGTTTTTTCTCCTGTTGCTGCCTATGCTTTCCCAATATGAAATAAAATGGATGCAACTGCCTCCTCTTTAAAAGGCCCAATTAGTTATGAGGAGAATGAGTTATACAGGAGGAAAGTAACCTGTAACCAGATAAACTACCATGCTCTATGTTCATTGCTTTTATAATAATTAGCACATATATAACATTTACTCATTTACAATGTATTTCCATGTATATTACTTTTGTGACTGGTCCAAGGGGTAGGATTGTTTATCCTCATTATGAAGGAAAAGAAACTGAGGCACAGAGAGGTCAATAACTGGTGAAACAAAGACATGGATCTAGGTCTTCTGATAGTTTTTACATTTTTATTTTTTCAGACAGGGTCTCACTATGTAGTTCAGGCTGGCCTTGAACTCACTGTGTAGCCCAATCACAATTTTAATACCTTTTTCAGTAAACACACATCCAAGATGCTTGCCAGCCAGCTCCCCTTCTCCCTAATACCACTGTCTTGCCCTTAATTTAGAAACTGAGAGCAAAAAAAGTAGATGAGGTAGAAGAAAATGGATATTGTGGAGTAGAATCAGGAGGGAGTACTTGTAGCTTGACTTAATTATTTTGTTTCAAGGCTTAAACCTCTCTAGCTCTGCCAAAGCTCTCTTCTCCTGCCTATCTTGATAGTAATTTATGAAAGGCAGGAGATTATAAATACGTGAATATTTATGTAGTTGGGAGACAAGGAGATGAGGCTGAGATTATCCACTGGAATTTGTAAGATGGCCTGAACAGTAGTACCTAACATTGAGTATTTCTGTGAGCCAAGTACTGTTCTAAGCATCCTACATATGCTAATTCATTTATTCCTCATAATAACCCATCATAACAACCCAGAAGTTGTTAGAGGTGTATTGCTAGAGTTAAGTGTACTATGTATCCCGATTTTACAGATGAAATAGGCACGGAGAGTTTAAGTATCTGCAGCTAGTAGGAGGCAAAACTAGAACCCATGCAGTCTGATTCCAGCAGTAAGACTATACTGCTTAGGCAACCATAGAATCTAAGTACACACAACTGAATCATTCTGAGGTTGGTGAAGGGTTTTTCTTTTTTGTTCCCACTAAAACTGCTTCTTTCTCCTAGGAGAGAGAGGGTTTAAACCTTTTCCCTCTCATGAAAAAAGCAGACTGTCAAAGCACTTACGCAACAGTAAACAGTTACAGTATTGACCAACCACCATGCCCACCTCTGGAGTGAAAATATAGAGACTCCTCTTTCTTTTTATGTTTATATCTCTGACCCTTTGGGTCAGTTTTTGCAAGCTAGAGGTCAGACAAATGCTCTGAAGATGCTGAGCACGTGTGTGTGTGTGTGTGTGTGTGTGTGTGTGTGTGTGTGTGTGTGGGCGCGCGCGCGCGCACGCACCTGTGGCTTTGTCACAAAGACTGCCGGTTGAAGGCCGCTGTATTCCACACTGAATTTCTGGCATACTGGAACAGAACATGTGTACTGGTGGACACACAAACGTGAGGATTTTTGGGTGTTGCTATGCCCAACCCAGAGCCTCTGTGGTCGGGCTAAAGAGCTCAAAATTGGGTTCCTTTGGGTATTCCCGAGTGTGACACAATAACAACCAAGCGATGGCGTCATCGTCATCATGCGGTCACCGCAGGACAAGGGGAATAGGCGGGGAAGAGCCCTCCTTCTAGGGGTGGAGCCCTTTCTGTCCAGCTGTTGAGGCCCTTTTTTTTTTTTTTTTTTTTTTTTGGGTACCAGGGATCGAACTCGGGTCCTTCCGCTTGCGAGGCAGGCGGCAGAACCACTGAGCTAAATCCCTGGCCCAATCCAGGGCCTTCATAGAGAGAGCTCCATCCCCAGCCTTTTTTACTCTTTGAGACTGGGCGGGGGAGGGTCGCTAAATTGCCCAGGTAGGACTTGAACTTTCGACCCTCTGGCCTCAGCCTCCCAAGTGCTGGGATTACGCCACCACGTTGGGCTAATCCACTTGAATTTCTCCACTGCCTCCTCCCTAGGATTAGCTCTCAACTCCAACCGTAGAAAGCTCGATTTTTCAATCCGGGACTCTAAAATTTAGGCTCTGCGCGGTCTGAGAACGTCTAGAAACCCTACCCCCAAGTTAAAATTTCATCCAATGATGAAAGTAAGGGAGGGCCGAGAGGCGGGCTCGTAACGTAATGCAGATTGACTGCCATTCAAGCCATTGACGTCCTGGATTAGCTGTGAGTTTCGCCAATCCAGAAGCAGGGGTGGGTCGGTGCGGACTCCTAGAATTGGTTTGGCCAGCCTTGATTTAAAGAGACAGAAGCTGTCGAGGTTTTAGGAGACGGTCCCCAATACCCTCCCCCCAAGTCCTTGGGACCAGTTGGGTCCCCAGAGCTGGGAGATGGTTTGTGGTGGCTTTGCCTGCTCCAAGAATGCGCTGTGCGCTCTCAACGTGGTCTATATGGTGAGGTTTTGGAGGTGGGGGAAGCTTCAGAGTGGAATGGAGAATGGGGAGAATCTCCAGGGGACCTCCGGGAGGGAGAAGGGTGTACTGGGGGTTCCGGCAAGATTCCTAGGAACTTCCGGCAAAGAGGGGATTCCTGGCGGCTTCCGTGGAAAAGGGGAGACTTCCGGTGATGAGGGGGCTTGTCTGGGGTTAGGGGACATGAACTGAAGTCTGGGGGCGTAAATCTCATTCCTCACTTCTATGAACCAGTTTTTTCCCAATATAGAAGCGAAGGACTACGCTAAGGGTTCCGATTGTATGTTTGGAGACTGTTGACCCTGCTCCCCCTCCCATTCCAGCCTGTCCGACTTCCTTTGAGAAGACTGATCAAGGATATTCCTAGTTCTGATCGCACCCCCCCTCATTTACACCCAGATCGGTTACCCCGTTTTCCCCAAGTTCCTTTGTATTAGCCTCTGACGGTGCTGCATGCTAGACTTCTTTGAGATGTATCCTGTTTCTGTTTCCTGTAGCTGGTGGGCTTGTTGCTCATTGGAGTGGCTGCTTGGGGCAAGGGCCTGGGTGTGGTGTCCATCATTGGAGGAGTCATTGCTGTAGGAGTCTTCCTTCTCCTCATCGCAGTGGCTGGACTGGTGGGTGCTGTCAACCATCACCAAGTCCTGCTATTTTTTGTATCCTGACCTGAAGTGATAGGGCACTGGGGCTCTCGAGAGGGCTGAGTTACTAGGATGAAAAGGGTAGAGGACTTAAAGGACTTTGGGGACATGTCTCATTGCCCCCTGCCCTACACCACAGCCCACAAACAGCTAATGATTTTTTCCCAACTTGACATGGTTGTGTAACTGCTATGAATATGAGACCCGTTGACTATTTTAAATGGAGCATAAAGGAACCTAGGTGTTTTTTTCCGTAACTCTCCTGCTCAGTACATGATCATCCTTGGTCTGGTCTTCATCTTCCAGTTTGGAATCTCTTGTTCATGCCTGGCTATTAACCGCAGCAAACAGGTAAGGGGATGCCTTTTTAAATACTGGTTGTCCCCCCACCCCTCCTGGCCAGTTCCCTCTTAGTCTGGTCCTAACTACCCCAAATCATCCCTAGGTCCACTCCAGCCTTGAGCCATTTGCTTCCTCTGGGATGTATGGCTAATTCTTCATGAAGATGATTTAGAGGAAGAACCTGAGACAGGACTTATCATTGTCTATAATTGCAACATACCATGTTTCTGAGAGATGTTAATTCTATGCTGTAAAGGAAACAGGCACTTGAACTGAGATCAAGATGTAGGGAGGTTAACTTCCCTCTGCCTTGTGTCTAGACAGATCTCATCAATGCTTCTTGGTGGGTCATGGGCAACAATACCCGGCATGAACTGGAAAGAAGTTTTGATTGTTGTGGCTTGTTCAACCTCACGACCCAGTACCAAGATGATGCTTCCTGCAATGCAGTGAGTTGGGAGGTGGGAGAGCACAGCAGAGAGGAAGGTAGAAAACTAGTGAAAGACAATGCCAAAATTGGCATTTAGTTTGAATGACACTGCTTCTCTAGCAGCTCTTGTGCTGATAACTGTTGGTGGGAGCAGGGATGATAATGGGGATCTGACCAAGTGAGATTTCAGTCTGTAGAATACTGGTCAGATACTAGTAAATAACTTCTAAGGATAATTCACTGTAATTATCTGCACAGGAGAAGCTAACAATTTTGCATTCTTTATACACTTTTCATTCTCAGCTCTGCAAGAACAGAAGCTCCACGTGCCAGATGTGTGGAGAAATATTTCTTAAGCATTCAGATGAAGCCCTGAAAATCCTTGGGGGTGTCGGACTCTTCTTTAGCTTTACAGAGGTAACATTTTCCAGATCCCACATGTACACCCTTTGTCAACCCTCCCTCCCAGATTCAAAATTGATTTACACTGTCTCTTTCCCTTTGTCCCTACAGATCCTTGGTGTTTGGCTAGCAATGAGATTTCGGAATCAAAAGGATCCTCGAGCTAACCCAAGTGCCTTTCTATGAGACTTTGGATCCTTTCAACTTTCCTGCTCTCTCAACTTTTTATTTCTCCCTTCAGGAAAACCTGGAGTCTATATCCTTTTCTGAGAAAAAGGAAAGGCCCTTTGCCACATGCCCTAAAACTGACGGGTTAGGCCTTGAGATATTCTGATGGGAGTAAGATTGTGGGGAATAGAAAGAAAAATTTCATCCCTCTCTCCCAGGTGGATATGGACAGCTCCTGAGAGTTCGTGGATAGGGGCTTGAATCATTCATAGCTATTTCCCTTCTACATGCTGGACCACTTCAACACACCTGGCCTGGCTCCAAGGATCAATCAGGAATATAGCCCAGAAAACTACCAAGAACTCTTACAATATGTGGGACCCAGTTTGAGGAAGTTCAGTGAATATAAAAAACCCATTTTATCTCCATAATCAAATAAGCATCTTAAGTTTCTTTCTAATCTTCACCAGTGAAGGGGCTCCACTGACTGTCTAGGCCCTGTGTAACTTAGAGAGTCTTTAAGGTTCTGCAGAGAAGTTCCTCCTTTTAAGTAGTTTGTCCAATCTCCCAACTGCAAGGCCAGAGAAACATTAAAAAAAAGAAAAAAGACCACATCTTTGTCTTGTTTTGTTTTCCTGTATAAAAAAGGACCAGTATCAAGGTAAGATGGGGGAAGATATACCCCTTCTTGTGGAGGAATGGGGCATGAGAAGGATAAGCCTCAAAAGGAGGGTGGGTGGGTAATGTCATTAAGGCAGCAAAATATTCTCTGTAAAAAGTTGTAGGAGAGCCACAGCCTCAGACAATGACAGAGGTCCCCTTCTCAGTGGGGGTTCTCTCCACTCAAGTGTCCTGAAGGGAAATGGCAGCTTTTCTTCCTTCTGTGGCAGCCACTCCACTGCTCACTTTGGGTCACCTTATTCCTTATGCAGCTGCTGCAGAGCTCGGGAGGGAGATCAGCTTGTGGGGGTTAAATGTCAGCATTTCCTAAAGGGAGAGACAAAGGTCAGAAAACCATGGGGGAAAAAGCCTGCTGCCCACATCTATGATACCTGGGAAGGGCTATTTTCTACATCACTATGGGTGGTCATTCACAGCAGCAGTAAAAACTGCAGCCCATCCACCAAACAGGTCTCATGAACCAGTGGTCTGGGCCCTTATGTGCTACTTTCTCCATTCTCCACCCCAATCCCTCTCCATGCCCATGCCTAGTACCAGCAGCAGCTGTGTTCCAGACTCCTCCATCTCAGGTACCACTGACTGCACTGGGCGAGGCCCTCTGGGGGAAAAGGCTCCTCGGGGTAAAGATACATCTCGAGGCCAGTCATCCTCTGGAGGCAGCCCAATGAGGCTGTGATGGAGACAGGAGAACTCTGGTCAGTTGGGTCCTCCTGATGCCACCCGAAGGACTGGACTCAGTTGCTACCCAGGACCCAGCAGAAACAGGACTCAGAATGGAAGACTCCTTTCCCCCCTTCTTGGGCACTTACTCAAAGATTTTGCCCAACTGGTCAGCTTCAGAGTTTCCACAGAAGAGAGGCCTAGGAGAGAAAGGGTACAAGATAGTAGTTATTTTCCAAAATAACTGACTGTGGGTATTACTCAAGGAAAATGGGCAGGGTATGGATTAGCTCAAGAAGAGGGATTTGGGGACTCAAGATGGTTTAGGGTCCCATACTTTCGACGAAACATCTCTGCAAAGGTACAGCCAACACTCCACATGTCCACAGGTGTTGCATATGTAGACTGCAGAAGAACTTCAGGAGCCCGGTACCAGAGTGTAACTACCTAAAGGGAGCAGTGAGGGTAGATGAGGGCCATCCTGGTTACTATGAATCATAACTGCTTAATTGAAGACAAAACACAAGACTTCTCAACTACTATGAGCAATTACTCTCCTACCCCCAACCAGAACCCATTTGGCTACCATCTTTTCACTAACCACTGGTGTAAGGGCCATCTGGTAGCTGTAGATTCTGGCTAGGCCAAAGTCAGCCAGCTTGACTGTCCCACCACTTGTCACCAAAATGTTCTCTGGTTTCAGGTCTCGGTGAACGATGCAGTTGGCATGAAGGAAATCTAGGCCTCTTAGAAACTGGCGCATCAGATCCTGGTTTGGAAGGGAGACATATGGACTGGACTCACTGGAAACTAGGCACCATGCCAGAAACTCCAAGCTATACTGCAAAGGTCCCATTCCACTTCTCACTGTCTAACCACCCCACTTACCTTGATAGTTTCAACTGGCAAGCCTGGTGGAGGTGCCTTGTCCAGATACGTCCTTAGGTCTTGATCTACGTGCTCAAACACTAGGGTCACCTTGATCTCCCGGTCAGTTCGGGAAGTGGCACAGACATCCATCAGGCTGGTCAGAATTAATGGTCACTCACGGGTCAATCGTCTTTGATCCAACATGGTTTCTTATACTGTATTTCCTCAGGGTAGAGTCCCCACTTTTCTCCTAACCACACAGCCCAATTACAGGTTATCTTTTCCCCTTTGCCCCCACTGCCAACCCTCCACCTTCTCACCGGACAACATTGGGATGCTCGAACGCCTCCAGCCGCCTTAGTAAGGCCACCTCACGTACTGTGCTGATGGGTAGGCCTCCTCCAGCTCCTCCTCCACTGGGGACTCTCACACTCTTGAGGGCCACGAAGTGGCCACTATGGGGATCACGGGCCTTGTACACGGTCCCATAGGCACCCACACCAATTTCAGCCACTGGCTCATATCGAGAGGTAGCCATTCTCAGATCAGGGGAGACCCTACAATCACAGAGACTTCTACCAAAAAGTTCCTTCCAGAGTTAGGATAGTATGAGCCTGCAGCAACAAAATGACTCCCACAGAAGACAGCAAAGACACCATAGCAACCACCCTACTCCCTTCTCAACTTTCAAGGGGCTGCCCTCTCAAGTGACACAATTACTCTACTACCCACCCACCCCAGCCACGATAAGTCCTCCAAGAAAAAATGCTTTTTTTCTTTGGAACCACTGTAACCCACACAAAAGAGATCGCCCATAACACAACGACTTGCTTCAAAGTTTCTATATCCTAGTCTCTAAAATTACACCTCCCCACACTACAAAGGCCCCTTTTCCCGCCCTTGGGCGACCCTTCCATAGCCAGCCCGAGGCGCACGCGTGGGAAGCCGTGGGGGGCGGGGTCTAGCCCTAGTTCCAGGGAAGGAACTGCACTTACCTCACGCCAGGCCAAGAGCTGTGGGGGCAGCCCGTTATCGGGGCCCCCGAGCAGGTTCCTGCGACGCCATACACCAGAGCTCGGCCGGAGGCAGCTGGACGCTTACGGCCCGACCATAGACACCAGCCGCAGGCTAGAAAGGCCCCCTCACCCCCACCCTCACCCTCACCATGTGACCAGCTGCCAGAGAGGCGCGCGGAAACTGGGAGGGTGGGGAGAGCGCCGGACGTTCAGGACACGTGACCACCACCCATGCGCAGAGGAGAGGTCGGAGCGGCTTTGACAGGGAGGGGGGCAGTGAGAGAAGCGGCGGAGGGACCCTGGTGGGCACGTGATCTGTTGCTATCACACGTGACTGAGGGACCTCGCTCGGAGGAGCAGAGGTGTGGTTACGCAGTGGGACACGTGACTGCCTGCCACAAACGAGGCAGCGCTGGCTGGGCGGGGGAAGTGGGGGCGAGGAAGGGTGGAGCCCAAGGCGGTACCATAGCAACCCGGGCCACCCATCTGCCAACTCCTGGTTGAAGGCTGAGCCTGAGCGCATCTCTAGTCTCACTATTTGTCTTTCAGTTTCTCTATATTGGCAGCGAAGAATTGGGGTGGCAGTCGCAGTGAGGGTGAGGGGTACTTGAAGCGGTACTGTCACCTTTTTGCTCCATCGCCATGGGAAAACATGTTCTCATTTGTGTCTTTGTTTCACTCATTCATTCAAAAGAATTTTACTAAGTGCTTCCAGTTTGTGTGGGGTTTGTTTTTGTTTTGGTGTCTCAGTCACTAGCCCTTTGAAATAGTGATAAGGCTAACTATAAAGGCTATCAGTATATCTATCTATATTGATTTAGTCAATAGTGTGGTCTTATAAAGTAGACAATGACTATGTGAGGACAAAATTAGGATTAACAAATGGACAGGCCGGGCATGGTGTCATACGCCTGTACTTCCAGCATTTGGGAGGCTGAAGCAGGAGGGTCATGAGTTCAAGGCCAGCCTGATCTACATAACAAGACCTTGTTGTTGTTTTTTTTAAAAAAAGAGAGACAGTAGGAAAAATAATACAGTATTCCAACAGGAAGGTAATGGCTTCCCTTCTCCCAACTTCCAAACCTCCGTTGGGGCGTTAAAGCACAGACCAGATGCCATGTGATAGAGAAGTTAGTGATGAGCAAGAGACAGGAAGGAATACTTGATTTTAAAGGTTCTTTTTAGTAGTAAGATTCTATGATATGTGTGTAATGTCAGATGGAAGGAAGGCATTCCCCTCAGACCACTGCATTGTATGATGACCTGTGGACTTGTGCAAGCCTTGTGATTCGTTGGCGGTCTGTGCTTTCTTTTCCCACGGTGTAGCTTTTTTAGCCCTTATCTCTTTCCAGAACAGCTGTTTCTAAATGATTCTGTCCACAGACATCTAGGTGGACAAAGGAAGATTTTTCTGGTTTCCCTTGTCTAATTGGCTCCAAATTCTTTATTATTCTCTAGTTCTTTGGAAGTGTAGGAGTAAGGAATTACTATCTCATTTATGAGAAATCGTTTAAAATCTGAAGCCATTTAAAATGTTTAATTTTTGGCACTGGATATCAAACATAGGGCCTTGTGCATTCTAAGCATTTGCTCTACCTCTGCCGCTACACCTCCCGCTGTAGAATCTGAAACCATTTCATTACCCTGTTTACTACTTCTTCCATCCTGTTTTCTATATCTGGCTAAAAATGTAAAAGTTCAGACTTGAAGATAAATGTAAATCATGACTCAGAGCAAAATGGAAGACATGCTGGTGTAGGTATTTCATTTTTTCATCCTGATACTTGTAAGTCTGAGCCCTTGCTGGCAGGGGTAGCTGGGACACTACTAAGAAAACCTGCAGGCCTGAATTGGCTAAGGAGCTGGAGAGGTGAATATTTTATTGGCTACCCTGCTAAGGCTGGTTGGTTTGTGAGCCTTCTGGAAGGCTGTCTGTACGTTTGTTACACTCCTTCCTACACCAGTAGCTCTCATCTCACCTTTCACATAAACCCACTGCAGCAGTCTTTAGAACAAAAGCCATATACTCTATGTCTGCTTGAGTCCCAGCCCTTTTCTGATTCATTCACTTGTCCATCCAAAACATCTGAATGCTTCATAAAAACATTACTGTCTCTCCCCATCACTTTTTATTAAGGAGCCTTATTTTAGCAGTCTTTGGCTCTGTCCTCTGCCTTCTGTTAATTACTTTTTCATAATTAAGTTTTCCCAGCCTTTTTGACCCAGTGGGCTTCTCTGGAATCCCTTTTCCCTCAGCTTTGCCAAGGGGATGACAGGGAGGATATAAGTGTAAGGCAGGAAAAAATGTAACGGGCCAGGTAGAACTGGCTCTCAGGGTTAAGGCCCCCATAAAAACAAAGAGCTAAGCATGTGTAACTGTGTGGTGTTAAGTGTAGTGGAGGTGAGGGCAGGTGGGTACCAGGAAAGACACTGTCATCCCTTTAAAGCTATTTCCCTTGCTCGCACCTCCCTCACACATTACAATCAAATGCTTGTTTCTCAGACAATCCGATTCCATTCCATGGACACACCTCTCTCCCACAGCCCCACGCCCTGCATACTTTTGTCTTTTGTGTAAAAGTGTTTATTGCTTGAGTCTCTTACTCACTTCCAACCTTTACACAGCTCTTTGCACACTCCCATTTTGCACAAGCCTCTCTCAGTACACCTGCATCACAGACCACTCACCTCATCCTCTCAGCTCCCCACCGCCCTACCCACGCCCTCTTCTCCTACCCGGGCGCACACTCCCCTTCCTCAGCCACTCCCCTCCCTCCCCCCCCCCCCCGCGCGCACACTCGCCCCGCCCCTGGGGACCCCAGCTCGTGAGGGGCAGGGCGGG
>NW_004624802.1:10053271-10188986 GCF_000247695.1 Heterocephalus glaber | reverse complement strand
CCGGGGGGGTCTCCGCCGCCGCCGCCGCCGCCGGAAGGAGCCGCCATTTGCCACCGCCGAGTGCACGGGCCGAGCCAAGCCGAAGCCGGGAGCCGGAGCGGTACTCGGGCCGGGAGGTCGGCGATGGGGGGCGGCCCCACCGCAGGAAGATCCGGGCTCGTAACCCCGGGAGCCCGGCCCGCTCCGGACCCAGACCCGCGGGGCGCGGCGCCCTGAGCCCCCTTCTGAGCTCACCCCCTGCCCCGGCCATGGCTGCCCGCGCCGTCGTCCCCGGGCCGCCAGCCCTCTCGGCCCGGCGAGCCCCGGAGCCCCGGCGGAGGCAGCATTGAGCGGCGCCCGCAGGCCCGAAGACCCCGGCCCGCGCCCCTCCTGGCCCGGTCCCGCCCCTCCCCCGCCCCGAGTCCCTCGCGCTGCCCCCCGCCCCGCGGCGTCCGGACGATGCTCAAGTCCCGGCTCCGCATGTTCCTGAACGAGCTGAAGCTGCTGGTGCTGACGGGCGGGGGGCGGCCCCGGGCCGAGCCGCAGCCCCGAGGGGGCGGGGGAAGCGGCTGCGGCTGGGCGCCCTTCGCCGGTTGCTCCTCCCGGGACGGCGACGGCGATGAGGAGGAGTACTACGGGTCGGAGCCGCGGGCCCGGGGCCTGGCCGGCGACAAGGAGCCGCGGACCGGACCCCCGCCGCCGCCCGCACCGCCGCCGCCGCCGCCCCCGGGCGCGCTGGACGCCCTGTCGCTCAGCAGCAGCCTGGACAGCGGGCTCCGAACCCCCCAGTGCCGGATCTGCTTCCAGGGCCCGGAGCAGGTCAGGCCGCGGCACCTGGCGCACGGGAGGGATGGGTGGGGGCGCGCACCTGGGGTGTCCGCGTAGACCTCGAGGAGAGGGCGGGGCTGAGCTGTTGGGCGGGACCCGGGACCCCGGACCGGAGTGGGAATGGGGTGAAGCTGGGAGGCTAGGGAGACTTAGAGTGCGTGTTTGGGTTGGGGGTCAGGGATCCCCTGGAAGGGGTGCGGCTTTGTCCTGGGAGGGCTCAGGATCCCTCATGTCCATTAACGGGAACGTTCACTGCTCTGGCCTCAGGGTCGCCATTGGCTGAGCATCCTGTTATTTCGGAGGTGAGCAGCGAAACCAGTACATCTGTACCCACCTTGAGGGGAAAGGCCCAACCAGCACCCTGCCCCACTATTTCCCGGCGGGGCACTTGGCACTTGGCGTCTTTGAGTTTCCACTTCATTCCAGAGAGACTTTTTTGTTAAATTTTATGGGCAAAGTTGTCCCGGGATAGTGCCAGAGCGTGTCTCTATGTAGTGAGAAGTGACTCCCTGATAAAAGCGAGTATGTTCCACTCTCACCTTCAGGGTTTCTCCCCTTTTTAATACGTGGGAGCGGAGATCCGCCATCCATCCCAGTCTCCCAAGTCTATGAAATACTGTGCAATACTTAAAATGATGGGGTATGGGAAGGAAGGCATGGCTCAGAAGCTCTGGTCCTCTCTTCCCTCCAGATTCTAGGGGGAAGCCTTCCCTTTGAGCAATCTTAAACACTCCAAATTTTAGGAAAAAAAGAAGCTCATGTCTCCCCTCCAACTCCCATCCCTCCTCTCTTTGGTATGGGAAGTTTTCCTTGAGCGCTCATTTCCTTCAGGGCTGCAGCCTTAGTCTCTTGTCCTGTTTGGGTGAAAGGCCTGAGTATTTTAAGGTGAGAGAATGACTGACCTGAAGAAGAGGTTTCCCTCTCCAGTAGCGGGGCCGGCCGAGTGGGGTCCGGGTAGTGATCGCTGACAGGGTCCCTCCCTACTCTTCCTCCAGGGGGAGCTCCTGAGCCCCTGCCGCTGCGACGGCTCAGTGCGCTGCACACACCAGCCCTGCCTCATCCGCTGGATCAGTGAGAGGGGCTCCTGGAGCTGTGAACTCTGCTACTTCAAATACCAGGTCCTGGCAATCAGCACCAAGAACCCGCTGCAGGTGAGGTAGAGAGAGAGGATGCAAACTGGGTGAGGGAGGGTCTTTCAGCCATCAGAATCAGAGACTCTCTAGGGAACCTATTTTGTCTATTTAGTAGAAAGTCATCCCCTCTCACACACGCACACCATTAAGGCAGTCTCGTTTGTAAGTCTTTCCTTTATTCACAAAGACATTTATTGGGTGCCACTTGTATTTTAGGGTCTGTTCTAGACACTGGGACAAAAGAAAAGATGATAAGGTTGTTGATGATGATAGCAAACATAGAATTTTCTGCATGTCAAGTTTTGGATTGAGTCTTAGCTTTCATAATAATCCTATTAGATATCATTGTTATCTCCATTTTGCAGATGAAGACACTGATGCACTAAGGGATTTTAAAATACCCAAAATTACTCAGCCAGTTAGTGATGGAGTTAAGATTTGAAATTCTGACCTAGATGTTTTGGCTTCAGATTCTGCTTTTCTGAAGTAAGAGAAACAGCTGGGCATGGTGGCACATGCCTATAATCCCAGCACCCTGGGAGGCTGAGGCAAGAGGATGGCAAGTTTGAGCCTAGCCTGGGTAATTTTTTTTTTTTTTTTTTTTTGAGGCAAGGTCTTGCTATGTAGTTCAGGCTGGCCTTGAACTTACTATGTAGCCCAGGCTGGGCCTCCTCACCAGATCCTCCTGAGTGCTGGGATCACAGGCGTGTGCCACCACACCCACCTACAGCACCACAGCCTAGATAATTTAAAAAAATAAAAAAGAGCTGAGTTTAATCCCCAGAACAGCCAGTCAGTCAGTAAATAAGACAGATAATAATGTTGGACAATTGCTTCATTTTAGGTTTGACCAGGGCACAGAGGAAACATGTTAATCCTGCCTAAAGGGTGTTGGGAAGACTCGTGGAGCTGCCTCTTCAGAGCTCCCCATCACCTGTCCTCCATCCCTTTCTGTGACTTTTTCAAGCACTTTCTCCTCCACAGTGGCAGGCCATCTCCCTGACGGTCATCGAGAAGGTGCAGATTGCAGCCATAGTTCTGGGCTCGCTCTTCCTCGTGGCCAGTATCTCCTGGCTCATTTGGTCCTCACTCAGCCCTTCAGCCAAGTGGCAACGGCAGGATCTGCTTTTTCAAATCTGCTACGGCATGTATGGCTTCATGGATGTTGTCTGCATAGGTAAGGGTACCTCCGTCTCCCAACTGCTCACCATCTTCCTCTTACCCACTTAACTTCCCAGTCTGTCCTCTCAGTTTTATGGCCATGTTTTCTGCTATTGGGGGCCTTTAAGGCTATTCTGGTGCTGCTCCCTTTCCTGCTTCTCAGGGTCCTTTGAAGGTGTGTCTTCTAACTCTTCAGAAATGCATACTTAAGGCCTTCTTGCCTAGGTCATGGCAGCACTTGACCCTAGATTTCTTATCCCTCTTGCTCAGGCCTCATCGTCCATGAAGGCTCGTCTGTCTACCGAATCTTCAAGCGCTGGCAGGCAGTGAACCAGCAGTGGAAGGTCCTGAATTATGATAAGACCAAGGACATAGGTGGAGATGCAGGGGGAGGGACGGCAGGGAAGCCAGGCCCCAGGACCTCACGGACGGGCCCTCCTGCAGGGACCACCAGCCGTCCCCCAGCTGCCCAGCGCATGCGGACGCTCTTGCCTCAGCGCTGTGGTTACACAATCCTGCACCTCCTTGAACAGCTGCGGCCACCAGATGCCCGTTCAAGCTCCCATTCTGGCCGAGAGGTTGTCATGCGGGTCACCACAGTCTGACCTGGACTTCAGGAGCAGGGATCTTAAGTCAATGCATCAGCCAGAGAGCAGCTGTCATAGCTGCTGGAGGTGCCACCTGGACAAGGTGGGGCATGGTGCTCTCACCACTGAGGATATCTTTGGGCGCCCTCAAGCTGGAGACATTGTCTGGCCTCTGCTGCCCACTGGGTAGAGACAACTGGATGACATTCCAGCTCCCACTGACAGCTCCTCATACTCATCTTTAGGTGGCCAGTGAGCAGGAGGGGAGAGCAGCTTTTCTTCCCTGGAAAGAACCGTCTTTACCTCAGCTCCTAGGGCCTCCAGCCCCCAGGCTCCACCATGGTGACTTGGTGATGTGGGACAAATGCCAGAAGAAAGGGGCTGTAGACCCCCATTCCCCACCCCGTGGCCACAGGGCATCTGGCAATAAGACTAGTATACATTGACCTCCCATTCCCTGCATGAGGGCAAGGGACTTCCCCCTGCTCCACCCCCCCATTGCATGGGGGAAGGGCATAAAGAGTCATTTATATGCACGTGGAGACTCCTTTCTCATCTGGGGCTTTTCTGGAGGGTTAGGAGTTGTGGGGAGGTTTCTCTGCACAGGTTGCTAGTCCCAAATGCAGCAGTGGGTTCTGAGTTGGAGGTGTGACTCCCACTTGCTAGTGAATAATTCACATTGGCTGCTAGGTGGAAGTGCTCAAAGGGGTGGGCCTACCACCTGTGAGTTGTATGATTTAGAAAAACATCTCTCGGCTATGGTTTTCCTGTCTACCTCATAGAGTTGGAATAAGGATAAATGAGAGACAGGTTGGGTGCCATTGCAAAGAAAATAATTGCATTAAAAAGATTTTTACACTAGTTGATGCTCTATTTCAAAGAGTACCTGGTGTAACAATTCAAAAATGTGTTTTTCATCAGGAGTTGCACAGAACATTGGAATTTTGTGTTGAATGACATAATGTATGTGGAAATAGGGAAAATAGACATTACAAATGTTAAGGATGGTGGTTTTTTGTAAGAATGAGAACTCCTCTGACCCTTTAAATGTTAAGGGCTAGGGGAAGGTTGGAGCCCACTGTCTTGTTCTAGAGGTCATCTGAGTTCTAGCAGTCCTTCCCAGGTACTGTGCTCATCCAGAAAGTGGTATGAAGTGAATATGGACTCATTTGGAGTGAGTTGGAGGGAAGCCTACCAATGTTACGCGTGTCTCACCCCAATTTAAGCTATTTCTGTGGCAGTTCAGGTTAGAGGGCCGATCCTGGTATTCCCAGCTAGTAGTATTAAGTAAAGGTATTGCGCTTGGTGGCAGCAGCGTAGAGGGCTTTTTATAGAGAAAAGATTGGGAAGGATTGGTTGAAAAGTGGCTCAGAGGGCTGGAGATGTAGCTGAGTGGTAGAGCACTTGCCTAGCATGCACAAGCCCTTGAGTTCGATCCCTAGCACTGAGGAGCAAAAAGTGGGTCAATCTGAAGCCTGGTCTCTTTCTTGTGAAGTGTGGGGGCTGTGTATTATATGAATGATGGTGTCTTTTAAGTGAACCATTCATCAGCAATTAAAATAATTCCTTCATACATTGCTAAAAGCAGACCCAGAGGCCTTTCTTATTATTGATCCTTCTCTGAGGGAAGTTTCTGCTCTATCTGTTCCCTTGGGATGTTTTGGAGATAATGCTGCTTTTCTCAGTGCCCACATAGCTTTCTTGTATAGTCAACCTTAATCCAGTCCCTCAAGAGGGGGGGCTTGGTTGCTGTCCATCGTGCTGACATCCAGACTCCCTTGGGAGTGTAAGAACCAAAGCCGGATTGGGGTCTGATTCACCTCAAAGTGTGGAAGCATATCACCTCCAATATCTGAGAGAGGGGACTGAAGCTGAATCCTCCATCTTCCCAGTAGGAAACTTTCCCCAGAGACATATTCCTCTATACTCCCCACCTGGGGAAACAAAAGGGGTAGATGACTGATTTTCCATTCACAGAAGAGCTGGTGGGAACCAGATGGGAGCCAGCAAAGCAGAATGACTGCTAGTACTTATACTGGCACATAGGCCTCAGATAAATGTGACACACATGGAGCTTCTGTGCCAAGCCTGTGCTGTCCCCTGTGATGGAGCCACATGGAAACTTAGACATACCCAAGAACACAGTCTTCATTTCCACTCTAGGTCCTAAAGCCAGCATTATGTCCTCTGCATCAGCACTAATGGAGATCTTGTGGGGGTTGGGTCAATGTCAGTATGGTCTGCTCCTTCCCCTTTTCTAACTTGAAACTTTGCAGGAAGGGGGGGGTCATGGGCACTGCTACTCTCTTTAATTGGGCATTCCTTCTTACCCAGTGAGAAATGTGGGTGGGCAGAGTTCTTATGACTGATTCCAGGAGAAAGGATCCCATAGCAGGCTGAGCTTTAATCTCCTTTAAAGCTCAAATCTGCTAAAAATCAGGTCCTTTAGGTCCAAGTTGAATTTGGTGATAGGAGAGTAGAGGTGGAGACTGAGTAGTAGAGGAATTGAGAAGAGACACAGTAAATACACAACATAGTAAATACACAACATAGTAAATACACAAACACTGGGGGACAGGTATTTAGCTCAGTGGTTTCACCGCCTGCTTCGCAAGCACAAGGACCTGAGTTCAATCCCTGGTACCAAAAAAAAAATACACAAACGCTGGATCTCTGGATGAGACTTTGGACATGCATTGCCCCTCTACGTTCTGCATGGTTTGATCCCCCACAGAAGATCTGGTGACTAGTGAAGTTTTGGGTCAGGGAGCTATGTCTAGGACAAGGGGCAGGGAGCAAGAAGTGTAAAGTGAAATCTCCATCTTTACCCGGCTAGTTTGGGGTAAGGACAGCAGAAGAGGGCAAGTCCAGACACAAGGAGGATAATCTGGGATACAGATGGAGGTGTGCAGAGTGCTGAGAGATTTATTTGGATGGAAGATGACTTAATCTGTATACATCATAAGAGTACTGTGCCTAGCCTCTGGGGGCCCACAGAGTGCTGACCGAGGAAAACAGGCTTCCTTGGCCCATCCTGCTCCTGCATTGGTGCCCTGGGGTTTCTGGCCACCCTCACACTCAGCTTTCACCCTGTCTGACTCCACTTCCCAGCTTGTTTCTTCATCTTTCCCTGAAGGAAATTATCTTGGAGTAACTTCCAGAGAGGCAAAGTGGCCAATATAGGATATCCTTCAACTCTGGCACTTCTATTACCAAAGAGTCAGCTGCCTCTGCCCATTTCTGTAAATCCCTAGCTCCCCAACCCACTTTACAATTTATCTCTTGCAGTTACTTTTCACTACCACCCCCTTAATCTCTTACAGGAAGCAAGACTAGACTTGGCTGTTCCCACTACAGACAGAAACATGCCTGGTTCTGTGTCACAAAGGATTCTACCAGGCTTCCAGACCTCCCATTGTTATGGGAATCACTCCCAGGACCTAAGAAACCAAGGTGGGAGAGGGGGGATTGGGACTTGCAGGAAGTGGGAGAAAAGTAAGCCAAAAGTCAAGGATGAAACATTTGTTTTTATTCCAAAACTTACGAATTTTTGTTTTTGGTACGGGGGGTTGAACTCAGGTCCTTGCACTTGCGTAGCAGGCGGTCAAACCACTGAGCTAAATCCCCAGCCTCAAACTTATGAATATTAAAAAAAAATACAAAAGAAGGTAGAGGCCTGGGCAAGGACAGGCCCCAAAATGCCTTTGGCTGGGAACTAAATGGTGGGACAAGCCGGCTTACTAGTGGTCAGAGAACGAAGGAGATTTTTTAAAAAAATAAACCAGGCTAGGTCAGATCCCTAGAGCCAAGATGAAGAAAGAGCAGGTAGACAGTCTGGTATGCTGTTTGTCCCTTCTGGCACAGGGGCTAGATTCAATCTGAAAATGTATATGGTGTTGCCTAGTCAAAGATAGCCCCTGACTGGGGATATAAATACCAAATAATGCTTTCTTTTTTTTTTCCTTTCTCTCAAAGAGCTTGCATGCTTAGAGGGAGAACCAACCAGGTGCAGATCAGATGCACAATTACTTGGCTTATGCACAATAAATGCTTAGCCAGAAGCATCAATGAATGCAGTGGAAGCACTGAAAGAGAGGTGGTTGAGTCCTTCAGTCCACTCAACTTTATAAGTTAAAAGTGTTCACTCCAGCAGCATATACACTAAAACATTATAAGTTAATGTCTGAGTTGGCTTTTGAAGGCTGCATATATGACCAGGAGAAGGGCTGAGCAGGTGGAGCAAGCATAGTTTTTCTGAACCTACTGAGTCAGGTCAAATTTATACTTCAGTTTGCTATGGTTACTCTATCCACTTTGGTCAGAAGGCCTCAAGGAGAAGGCGAATCTCTTGGTCTTGTGCTTATTAAAGCCCTGTGATAAGAGAGAGGGTGATGATGACAGCTTCTCCCAATGACTATCTGTCCACAAACTGTAGATTGATGCTTCTTTCAGGTACCAGGACAGTCCGGGTCATAGGTCTGATTGGGGGAGCACCTGGCTCAGGCAGCACCTCAAAATTGGTCAAGATCTGGAAGGGGAGAAAGAAGGCTATCATTATGAGGGGGTGATCTATAATGGTGGGGTTGATTCATGAAAAGCATTCTTAGTGTTAGAATGTTCAATGTTGGGTTGGCACCTGTGGCTAGTAGGGAACTTAGTCAATGAGAGCAAGGGATTATGGAAGGGAAAGATAGTGCAAATATCCTTGCTTACACTCCAGGCCTATATTAAGATCATCATATTTCTTCAGATTAGGTCTGCTGAGTCTCACATGTTTTCCTTTGCTTTTGAGAGGACAGGAGCTTACAGCTTAGAGGGTTTGGTTTCTCTGGTCTGGAGACTGGTAAAAGTCTAGATCACTCACCTGGGCCAAAGCCATTTGTAGCTGAAGCTCTGCCAAGCGTCTTCCTATGCAGCTGCGCTTGCCAAAGCCAAAGGGAAGAGATGCAAATGGGTGGGGGGCTGGGCTCTCCCACAGCCAGCGAGCTGGACGAAAAGAATTTGGCTCTGTGAACTGGGCAGGGTCCCTCGAAGTGGCGTAGTGACACAGAGAAACTAGTGTCTGGTGGGAGAGGAACACATACTTGTCAATTCGGGCCGAGGAATGCAAGGTGGAGGTGATGGGAAGAGGCTCTATGGAGTGGGACAAAGGCAGGCCCTGGGTGGAGATAGGAAAGTTTTCTGGGGCTACTTTTGGAACAATTTCTCTGCTGCCCCATTATATCCTGGGGAGAGGCATTCAGAGCAGTAGTGTTTGAAGGGTTTTGGGGAAGTGTTGGTTTTTTTGTTGTTTTTTTTTTTGGTACCAGGGATTGAACTTGGGACCCTGTGCATGTGAGGCAGGTGGTGGCACCACTGAGCTAAATCCCAGGCCCATTAATTTTTTTTTTTTTTTTTTGGTACCGGGGATCGAACTCGGGTCCTTGCACTTGTGCAGCAGGTGGCGAAACCACTGAGCTAAATCCCCGGCCCTTTGGGGAAGTGTTTGAGAGTAGAGCTGTGGCCTATGATAGTAAGGAATGGCCCAGAAAAGAGGCTCATTGGTTCTACTCACATTTCGGGGGATAATATAACCACCCACATGAATGTCTTTGTCTGGAACACGAGAATTTCCAGGTACCACAGGGTACAATCTAGGTTACAAAGTAAAAGATAGACAGTAAGGTGAGGCTGGGGGCTATATAGTCTTCTTCTCACCACCTCTAACTTCTAAACCCATGTTTGGCCATCTTTCTCTTCTCTCCCAGCTTCTATCCCGTCTGCTTCCCTATCCTTTCCCCAGGATTTTCTCTAACTTTGCTCTCCTCTCAACTCACCGTAGCACTTCCTTGATCACCGCCTTCAGCAGGGGCAGCTGGGACAGAGCAGTGGCTTGGGGACAGGAGTCCTGGCCCAGAGTATCTATGATTTCAGAGTGGAGAGCCACCTGGACTTTGGGATGCCGAGAGAGCTCATACAAAGCCCAGGAGAGTGTGTTGGACACCTGAGAGGACAAGTGAAAGCATCTGAGGTGTTAGGAGGGGACCCAGTCTACTAGATGGGGCCAGAATATGGGGCAGTCTGGGTCCAAGGAGGTGCTAATCCAAGCTGGTCTACATAGGGAATCTTTTGAAGCAGGAAAGTGCCCCCAAAGACCAGGGAAGCTAAACTCTGGAAGTGGGGCTCTGAGCATGGAGTGGTAACCTCACCGTGTCCACTCCAGCCAGTAGCAGCTCTGTCACATTCCCCAGGATGGTCTGGGCAGGCCACTTCTCTCGGAAAAGAAAGTAGGTCAGGTGTGCCCCAGACAGCATGTCTCCCTCGGGCTTTCCCTGGTTCCTCCTAGCTATCTCGGCCTCTCCCCGCTCCACGTGCTGCTGGGCTGTGTGGAAAGAAGGCACACTGAAGGCACACACCCCTGGGCAGCTTTGTGTTCCCCATGCCCGCCTTGCTTCTGTGCTTTACCAAATGCAAACATCTGGTTCCAGTCTCGGCAGAGGCGATCCCAGGGTCCGGGCACAAGGCGATGAAGCCAGCTGGGCATTGCCATAGTCAGCAGCGTGGACACGAACACTGACCCCACTGCGCGGATGAAGGCCTCTGTATCCGGAGGCACTTCAGACTCCAAGCAGCCCAGACGCGAACCCAGTAACACCGCAGCTATGCCTGGCCGGAAGAGGGCGCAGTCAAGGCACAGGGAGACCTGGTCTGGTGTCTCCCCCCTCTGCTCCTAACTCTGTTTTAGGACTCACTCTCAAGTCCAAATTTGTAAAACTCTCCTGCCACGTCACGAACCAGGGCGGGCGGCCCAGTGCTGCGACCCCGCTGACGCCTTAGTCGTCGCACAAGGTCACAGACCACTTTGTCCAGGGTCCCGGCATAGCCAGCGGCTGCTCGTGGCCGGAGGAGGAGTGGGGCCAGGAGGCTACGGAGCCTCTGCCATTCTTCGCCTTCCCTGCGCAGGTGTGGAGAGAAGGCGTGTCCGGGAGGTGCGTGTGCTGGAGATGGCTCGACGGGGCCGGCCACGGTGGACCAGGCTCGCGTTTGGCAAGGGTGGCCGCGGGAAGGGTTTCGTCTGCTCTCTCTGGATACCTAACCTGCCCTTGCCTGTGCCCATCTTCCATCCCTCTTCCTCTGTACTCACTTCCTGCCCTAGGGCTCCCAGGTAACTTGAGTCAGAATCTCACATTCTATCCAGAGTCTGATGCCCTCGTCCATTCTGCCGGTTGAATAAGGCGGGACGAGGACCAGAATTTACTTGAGTTTGGACGCAACAGAATGGAGAATTCCGAGATGCAAGAAAGTTGGGAAAAATAGAGACTCTCCCCCCAAACCCCAGACTGTGTCGCGACCCGCCCCAGGAGGGGGCTGCTACGCGGGGCGGGGCGTGGGTTCTCGGGGCTGAGAGGACTCACGCAGTGAGAAGTCCACAAGCCCGCTGGTGGCAGCGACGGTGCTCTGCCCAGGAGGAGAAGCTGCAGCGTTCTGGCCGGGGCCCCTCCTGTCGAAGCAGCTGCTCGATGAGCGCAGGAGCGGCCACGTACACTGTTCGAACCTTACCGAAGCTGGCGGACCACATGGGGCCGAAGCGCGCAGCGCCCTGCACCTGGGGAGAACCGATCCAGCGGATGCCTGAACACGGGCTGGGGGCTCTCGGCTGTCCCAAAGTCAAGGGAGCTGGCTAGGCTTGGGAAGGGTAGCCTGACTAATGTAAACTTTCTGATGCTCTAAACTCTCCCATCCCGTGAAACTTTAAGTGTGACGGAAAAACTGCGGAACTTTGCGCATAGCAGATATTCAAGACCTCTCTGGTCATCTGGGTCGAGTTGAAACAGAGAAATCCCTCAAGGTTCCCCATTTGGTCTATCCATCTCAAATTGAGTTCCCCGTGAATCAAAGGAGCGTAGCTTTAAGTCAAAGAAGCGGGAGAACACCGCCGGCATTGTCTTGCCGCGCAATCAACCTACATGTAGGGTCTCCAGATGTCTGCCCAGTGAGAACGCGCTGAATGGACCCTCTTGCCGGCTATTGGGGTAACTACCCCCCGTGAAGCCACCCCCCTTCCCAACACGCCTTTTTCCTAATTTGTATCACTGCCAGCCCCCCCCCCCCATCCATCGTTCCACAACAGTCTACTTTCCGGCACTATCAAAGCATTTCCCTCACAACTCTCGGTCCCAGGAGTCAGAACGCCATCCCCTTCTACCTGCAGCTCGTGTAGCCTCGACAGCCCCCCTTTGCAGAAAAGTTCAGCCAGGAATCTAGGCATGGAGGGACCTGGGATGTCTGCCAGGCTCCGAGGTGCTGAGTCTGAGTCAGGGGAGTCTAGTGAGGCACCCAGCTCCGGAGCCCATAGGAAGCGGTGGAACACTCTGGAGGTAAGCTTGAGGGACTGGGTCATGGTCCAGTTCGGAGAGACAGCTTCTCCGGAGCATCTTGCTAGTTTGCCCAAACCCCTATTTAACCCTTGGGTGAGGTGGTGACCACGCACCTGCCCCCCCTCTCCCAGCTCAGAGGAGGTGATCTGAGTGGGTGCCAACCCCCCCCCCCCCCCCCCCCCCCCCCGCCAGCCAATCCCTTGCCCTGAGTGGTCAGTGTTGATTAGCACCCAGGAACGGTAGGCGGGGCTGGCTGGGATTGATTTCTTAGCTCCTTTGGATCTCAGGTTGCAATGACCCTAATGGGAGGGGTGGCCTCTATCAGTTTCTTAGGGGCTAGTGCCACAGGCTAGGAGCCTAAAGGTCTTTTCCTGGGAAAGGTGATTTAATGGGGGATTACAAGTCAGGTCTGGTAGTCCCACCACTTCCCCAGGAAGCTAAGCCCCTTCAGGCCCATCCTCAGGAATTCCTCATCCTCCAGCTCCTCCATGAAGTATAAGGCACAAGTGTCCCCACATTGTTTGCTCATTGAACTGCACCCACTCCACATGAGCAGAATTTTCCTGCACTAGTCACATCTCCCCTTTCCCTGTGCCTAACACACATTGGGCAGATGGCAGGCATTTGTTTCTTGGGGAGAGAAGGGTTTCTTGGGTCAATAATTCCCTTCCAGCTAAGGAAATCTGAGGCTTGAGGAACAGAAATGAAGGAACTTTTTTTTTGGTACCGGGGATCGAACTCGGGTCCTTGCTCTTTCGAGGCAGGCGCCAGAACCACTGAGCTAAATCCCCAGCCCATGAAGGAACTTTTTGCAAGAACAGAAGTTTGGTTACTATCTCTGGGCCATTGGATGGCTCCCAGGCTAAATGCATGCTTTGAATCCCTAGCTGACTCAGTTTCCTCTGGGCAGCCTTCTATTCAGCAGCCTCTTTGCACTTTCAGCTTAGAATACTCCATAGTTTAGCTCCTTGCTCCTCACCCTTCACTTCTTCCCCACCCTTATCAGACTTTCTGCCACTCGGTCAGCTCTGAAGTTCTGGAATCCAAGAAGTTCTGGAATCAACATGAAGGAGAGGGTCTCCACCTCTTTACCCTTCCAAGCACCCTCCAGAGACAGTAACAATAAAGGGAGCACAGAGCCAGGCGTGAAGGTGCACACCTGTAATTTCAGCACCCTGGGAGGCTGAGGCACGAGGATCACAAGTCTGAGCCAAGGCTGGGCAACTTAGCAAGACTGGGGAAAAAAAAAAAAAAAAAAGCACAGATTGCCCAAGTCAGATCTAGGCAAGGAGAACAGGAGGAGGCATGTGATACACACCCTGCCCTTTCCTAAGAAATAGCAGTATGGGCACGTGTGCACACCCACGGGTTATCCCCAGGACTGCAAAGTAAACACAAGTGGACAGGTGATTTGAGCCAAACAGTTTAGATAGTAGAGCACTGCATTCCTAACTCCAGCTGAGGAGAGGCCCTACAAGGAGTAGGGAGTGCCAAGGGACAGCAAGACCCCATACCCTTCCAAAGATCCCCTCTGGTCCAAGGTCATTCAAAGTCAGATTTTTTGGTTTCTGCTGGCAGTGGAGGGACAAGAAGGTGAGAGGAGTCGGGGTGGGGGTGGGGGTGAACACAGGTACTCCCCAACTTCTTGGAGAGATTGAAGCCTCCCAACCCCACAAATCTCAGCTGGGAAGGTCAAGGGGGTCTGATCTTCTTTCCAGTCCTTGGAAGATGGGATCCAGCTGAGATAGGGTACATAGTCAGTGATCAGGCAGGATGGGATTGGGGGTCACTGGCTGGAGGATGGGATCCTGTATTCTTCGGAAGATGGCTGGGAAATTCTTTCCTCCATTACGTAGAACTTTCTTCCCTTCCTCAGTTGAAGTACCTAGATGTCCCACAATTGGGTCTTCACTCTGGGACAAGGAAGGGTCCAGTAAGTCCTTGCCCAACTTTCAGACTGCTCAGATCCTCTAGACTCCCACCCCGTTCTGCCTGGCTCTGACCTTGGTTCAAAGAATACAGAATTACCTTGAAAAGGGCCTGTATCTTTGCCATTTCCTTTGGCCCCTACTTACCAGCTCTTCCAAAGGCACACGCTCAAATAGAGGGTGACCTTCAAAATGGGTGCACATCCAGTGGTGTAGCTCCAGCACATCAGTTATGGTATATACCAGCCCCTACATATGTGAAGAAATCATCCTTGACAGGCGCTACATGCAAGTGAGCAGCCTAAATGGACTTCCAATCAATTCTTAGTGAAGGGTTCCTCAATAGGCCATTTACTCCATTCTCCATCCCACTTTTGACTCACCCCAACTCTCAGCACGTAGGCATATTCTGCTAGTAGTGTGGGACTGATGATTCGCCATTTGTGCTTTGTCCGTTTGAAATGTGGGTCAGGGAAGAGGAAGAACATCTTTGTCAGCTGTGAGACAGACAGGCACCAACAGGGTTGTAAGTGCCTAGCCTCCAAGCCTGCCTGCCTACCAGCCTACCCAACCAGGGCCCTTCCCACCTGGCCCTTGTGGAAGAAGTTAGGAAGGTGCTTCATGGCATTACTACGGAGACAGGCGATGTTCTGGAAGCCACCTCCAGGAGCTGCACGTAGGGCCCGAATCCGGTCTTGTACATAGTCTGACACCTTCACCCGGATCTCCAGGCCCAGGATCAGTGTGTCTGGGAACAGTGGTGACAGTTCCACTGCACACAGAAATAGCAATGGGATCATCAACCTCCTACTTCCAGGGAGAGCAAAGGGGTCAACACAGGAAAGGAGGCCTCAATCCGAAACCACAAAAGTCAGGATTAAGAACAGTGTATAGTTTTCTGCTGAAGAAAATGCAGGGGAGATACGAAAGTTGACAGGACTAGAATGGGAGGGCTGAGACTACATTCATAATTATTTGTAAGTGCTTTAAGTTTTGTTTCCTTTTTTTTTGTACCGGGGATCAAACTTGGGACCTTGCGGTTTTGAGGCAGGCGGTGGAACCACTGAGCTAAATCCCCCGCCCTTGTTGTTTTTTTTGAGACAAGGTCTCACTACGTAATCCTCTTGCTGCAGCCTCCAAAGTGCTGGAATTACAGGCATGTGCCACCATGCCTGGCAGTTTACTTTAGTTTTCACAGTGATTTTGTACATGGTCTTAAATTTAATCCTTATAATCTTGTGTGGTAGACTGTGAAGGTGAGGATACTGAGCTAGAAATGCTCAAGATCATAGATCTAAGAAAGTGAGGTGGGAGTGGTGATGCATGGTCATAATCCCAGCACTCCAGGAGACTGAGGCAGGAGGATTGAAGGTTCAAGCCCAGCCTGGGCAATTTAGCTAGACCCAGTGGATTGCCATGCATGCCTGGGACAATATTTACAAGAGGAACCTGAGAACATAAGAGCAGAGCAGAAAGAATGTGTTCTTGTGAGGGAGGGGAGGTGGTAGAATCCCTGAGAAAGACAGTTCAGGATCACTGGCCACAGTGGCTAATCTCTGACGCTTGTGTCGACTGGCTCACTGACCCAGCACTTGGCAGGTGAAATGGCTCACGTAGGGACTGGGGCCAGACAGGACAACCCAAGTTTTAACAGCCATTTGAGGCAGCCCCCTCCCTTCTCCAGGGCAAAGGCCACAGACCCAGGGTAGAGAAAAGATGGAGGCTGTCCACATTGATGTCACCAGTGTCTGTCCATAGGGTAAAGATCAACTGTGGCCTCTACCAAACCTGCTGAGGTAGCAGAACCTAGGTCTCTCCTTGCTTCAGAGAAAGGGCCAGACCATTACCTAACAAGCCACCATAGCCACAGCCTATGTCTGCAAACTCCACTTGGGCCTGAACTTGTTTTTCCTCCGTATCCTTTAGGTCATCATGGCTTTGACTTTGAGTGAGTGGAGCGAAGAACTCTGGGTATAGCTCAGACCAGTCCATCTCCTCTGGCTTCACAGGACTATTGAAGAAGATATGAAAAGTAAGAAGGTTGGTCATGCCATTGCAGATGTGGTACTGCATGTATGTGGGTGGGCAAGGGTAGGAGGTAGATGAGAGGAGGGTTTCTCAAGAATTCTGTTACAGTGGGCCCTGTGGCCTCAGGAGATGCAGTGGAATCCCTCTAACACTGAGGGTGAATCACAAGCCTGTCATAAGGCTCATGATTGCTGATCTTCCCATCTCTACTTCTGTCCTGGCTGGGCAGCCCTCCTTTTGGGGGCATATGTGGGCCTAAGGGACTGGGATCCGACTTCATATATGTACTCTGTGGGGGAGAGGATGGAGTAAGGAGTGGGAAGGACCGTGTATATGTTTGCCTTTTTATTAAACCCAACAAACAAGAGCGAAAGATGGAAACGCCGACCTGCCTTTTTACTCTAGTTTCAGCAACTTCTTTCTCTTCCTAGACTTGGCACTGCTACCCAAACTTAGGCCAGAATGACACACCCACTCCTGACTGGCCAACTCCGCCCTCTGTCAAATCTCCCGGCCCCACCCCCCCAACTGACGTCACCCAGCCGATCCTCCTCGGTCCTTCCCAAATTTTCCCTACGGTACCAGCACCATTGCTCTCCAGGCCGCTGGGGGGAATCCCACCCTCCCTGCCCTCCCCCTGTCCCGCTCGCTCACTAGCGCAGCGTATGGTCCGCCATGGGGTTGGAGTGAGCGCGTTGCCGGTAATAACGCTTTTGCGGAGCCTCGGTTCCCACCGTATTCCCAGACTCTGCTCCCGCCATGATGCGCAGCCCAGGGTTTGACGGGGTCCACGTGGAGGCCAAAGCCCGAGGCGCAAGATGATGACGCATGTGCACGCTGAGAGCAGGCCCCGCCCCTTAAAGACCCAAGAGCGAATTCGACAGGGCTAGGTTAGGAGGGAGCTAGAGGCGGGAGTGCGGAAAACCTCCGCGCCGCTGGTCTCTGGCGGGAGCGAGGCGCTTAGGCTCCTCTCAGCTGGTTCTGCCTGGCTACCACGCTGGCTGCAGGCACCTGTGCACCCACAAATGAAAGCGATCTGGGCGCCCTCTCTCCTACAGTGTAATGAAGCATCGTTTGCCTTGGTGTCCAGCCAGGTCTGACAGGTCTGACCAGTTGCAGTCCTACGTAGTTCCTGTCGGGTGTACTTTAGGGACCGGGAAGGAGGCGCGGCTCCTTATAACACCTACAGGAAGTCGAACTGGAGGAAGGAGGCCAAACTCGGGGTGGGGATGGGGGGCGCCTCGGTGCTACCGCGAAGCCCAGACGCCCTGCGGCCCCCAGACTCGACCCTGCCTTAGACCCGGGATCCGCGCGTTCGCCGCTGTACCGGACACTGTCTCCGTCGGATGGCGAGCTCCCGCCGGGATCCGGAATCAGAGCCCGAGTCAGTGTTCCCTCGGGAGGTCGGGCTCTTTGCTGACTTTTACTCGGAGAGGAGCCGGTTCTGCTTCTGTGGGCACGTACTGAGCATCATGCAGAACTTTGGGTCTCGCCTCGGGGTGGCGGCGCGCGTGTGGGACGCGGTGAGGAATGGGCTGCTCCCGGCGTGGGTCCCTGGGAGGTCCAGACCCCGGACTCCGCCTCTGCCATATGGAGCCATCCCCACGACAGCCTTTTCTGACTTTTTTCCCCCTCCTGTAGGCTCTGAGTCTGTGCAACTATTTCGAGAGTCAAAATGTGGATTTTCGAGGAAAGAAAGTGATCGAATTGGGCGCGGGGACGGGCATCGTGGGAATCTTGGCAGCGCTGCAAGGTGCGTGAGCTGGCATTGTGGCGGGAAGCGGGGAGTGAGGGTGTGGAGTCCTAGGAGAGGGGAGTACTTTAGCTCCAGCCCAGTCCCTTCCTTTTAACACCCCCACCCCCACCTTGTTTCTCTGTGTGGCAAGAGCTAATTGGCTGTTAAGAGTACCGAGGACAGTTGATTTGGGGGCAGGAAATAAAAACCAGGCCTTGTAGAAATTTGTTTCTCCCTCTGCTCTCCCCGATTTCAAGGAGAATGTTTAAAAATCCCTTCTAGTGTCCTGTCAAAAATGCCTATATGTGGGTATCCTATAGGGCAGCCACCAACCTACTGGTGTTAAACCTCATGACTGCTTTATAACTTGGTTGTGAATATATGTTAGAAACGGTAGATAGTTAATGGTAGGAAAATCAAACAGGAATTTTGGAGGGCTAGGGCCAGGAATTAAGCACCTCAGACTTGAGAAAGGAAAGGGAAAGGAAAAAATTGCTTCAGTTTTATTAAGAACCAGAAACTAAAGAGATGTCCCTAAATTAGTGAGGGGCAGACAAAACCCCATACCGAGAACACTCACTTAAAAACACATGAAGGCACCACCTGCCTCGAAAGTGCAAGGTCCCGAGTTCAATCCCCTGTACCAAACAAACAAACAAAACACATATGAAGGGTGGCCAGGGATGTAGCTCAGTGGCTCCGTGCCTACCTGGAAAGTACAGGGCCTTGAGTTTGTTCTCCGGTACCAGAAAAAAAAAAACACTTATGAAGTCACTCAAATTAGCATGTACTTGTTCATAGGGATATCACTGGGTCACACTAAGGAAAGTCTTCCCAGACGCAGACATTCATTCTTTTATTCTTTCCAACCAATATGTATTCCAAGCCCTCTGTGTGCCAAGAATCATGCTAGGTATTGGGGACTCAACAAGTGAATGAAGATTTACTCTCCCTAAGGAGCTTGAGGTCTAGTGGGGAAATGGGGGAGATGCCACCATAGAAGATCTGTGGTGAGCTGGTGCACATGCTCTGGCTATGTCTGCCTTGACTCCCTGTGAACCTATCCAGGGAAAGCTCTGTAAGATGGGGAAATGAACAGTATGAACACGGAAGACTCAGGAAGAACAGAGGGAGTGTCCGCTCCTTCCCATGAGGGATGAGTGGATGACATTCAGGTAGTTATATTAAAAGGGAACAGAAAGCCAGGTATGGTGGCATACATGCTTGTAAGCCCAGCACCCTTGGAGGCTGAGGCAGGAGGATTGCAAGTGCCTGGGCAACTTGGTGACTTTAATGAGACTCCTGTCTCGAAATAAAAGAAATTAAAAAGGTCTGGGGATGTAGTTCAGTGTGAAGGCCCTGGTTCAATCCCCAGTACTTCAAAAACAGTAAAAATAAATTTTAAAATAAATATAAAAAGAGACAAAAGGCATGTATATGGTTAGGAACACCTACCTTCACTTGCTCCTGGATTGGCTTCTCTTCCTTTGCTCCCTGTTTAGTTGCTCATTCAAAAATCTGGATGTTCACAGGTGTGTGGTGTTGCACTCCTGCTATCCCAACACTCAAGAAGCCGAGGGTCTCACTATATAGTTCAGGCTGGCCTTGAACTCACTGTGTAGCCCAGGCTGGCCTTGAACTCACAGTGATCCTCCTGCCTCAGTCTTCCTAGTGCTGGGATTACCAGCATGTACCACTGCACCCTGCTAGACATCACCTTTGACTTTGACATGCCCATTTTCACCTCCATATCCATTATTCAGCTTTCTTTCTGCCTCTTTCTTTCCTACTCTACGCTTCTCTTTTCCTTCCTTCCTTTTTTTTTTTTGTGGTAGCGAGGATTGAACCCAGAGCCTTGTGTGTGCTAGGTAAGTGCTCTACTGCCAAGGTATATCCCCAGCCCCGAGTCCTATTGATTTTATCTCCTAAAAATTTTGAATTTTCTCATGTATTTTCACTGACAGTTCACCAGCCTAAGTTGTCATCATCGCTTGCTTAGACTGCAACAGTTATTCTGACTGGTTTTCCTGCTTTGATTCCTTTCTGCCTCCTAGACCCTGCCAATCCTACCCAATAGTCAGAATGACCTATTCTCTTTTTTCTTTCTTTTGTGCATGGATTTGCGTGTGCGTGTGTGTGTGTGTGTGTGTGTGGTACTGGGGATTGAATACAAGGTCTTCACAGTGAACTATATCCCCAGCCCTTTTGTTGTTGTTTTTGAGACAGAGTCTCACTAAGTCACTAAGTTGCCTATGCTGGATTAGGACTTGTGATCCTCCTGCCTTAGCCACCTAGAGTGCTGTGATTATAGGCATGTGCTACAACAGAAGACCTTTTCAAAATGCAACTGTAAATCACACCCTCACTTCAAATCTTTCAATGGCTTGTTGCTTTCACAGTAGAACCAACACCTTTATCCTGGCCTCCATTGCCCTGTCTCCCTCTCCTTCTTCCTGTCTTTGTGCTGCTTATTGCCCTTTTATCAGTTCTACAAACCTACTTGATGTTTCCCTGTAGGGACTTCACATGGATCATACCTTCTAAAGCCCTCTTACCATAAAGCATATGCATTTTTCTTTGCTCTGCTCAAACATCACATCCAAGGGAGGGCTTCCAGGATGGCTTAGGCTCTCTTAGTAAATACTGTATGTGACTGTGCAGACTGGTCTTATGTTCACTTTATCACTGACCTCAGGAGAGTCCTCAGTGCTGCCTAGCTAGCCTGTTACACTTCCCTTGTCTGGTTATTCTTTTGCTCGTCTAAACATGGTTTTTTACCTTCTCGTTCTTAAAAACCTGTAAATCCCTCCTCTGCTATTGTCATGCTCAGCCAATGACTTAATTTCCTATAGCTTCTTTTTTTTCAGAAAATGTTCACCTGTTCCTATCAAAACATCTACTCACCTACGTCTGTCTGTGTGCACCACCTTCTCTTTTGTCACCATGGATGAACAGATTGTGTTAGCTAAGGTCAAACCCTCTACTTTTCACAAAATCCCTGAACCTTTCCACCTGATCCAAGACATTTCCAGCAACCTTCCCCCACCTCCTGCATTTTCAATTCTGTTTTCCTTTCTCTCTGGGTCATTCTCACTTCCTCCCACCCTCCCTCTCTCTCTATATATGCACATAGGGCCGGGGATTTAGCTCAGTGGTTCCACCACCTGCCTTGTGAATGCAAGGTCCTGAGTTCAATCCCCGGTACCAAAAAATAAAAATAAATAAATATATATATGCACATTATATGCTGTAACTCCTCTTTTCTCAGAAAAAAAGATTCTGATCCTATATCTACCTTCAGTTACCAAGCCATTTCTCTGCTTTACAATAAAATGACTATCCACTGTCTCTAGTTCCTCTCCTCATATGTTCCTCAGTTCATTCCTATCAGACTTTCACTCCCCCATGCCTCCTTCACTCTGGTGGTTCTAGTTAAGGCTGTGAGCTTCACTTCCAACTCCATGTTGTTAAATCAGGGAGTCAGTTATCAGCCCACCTCAGTTGGATTTTTTGACATGGACACTGCCTCCTCCTGGAAACTTCCTTTGGGCACCACACTTCTGGGTTGTTTATCTAACCAGCACACTTTCTGTTCTCTTGCTGATTCTTTGGGGTTTTTTTTGGTACCGGGGATTGGACTCTGGTCCTTGCACTTGTGCAGCAGGCAGCGAAACCACTGAGCTAAATCCCCAGCCCAAGATTCTTTTTTTTTTTGGTACGGGGGATTGAACTTGGGTCCTTCCACTTTCGAGGCAGGAAGCGGAACCACTGAGTTAAATCCCCAGCCCTTCTTGCTGATTCTTTTCATCCTCACATTTGAAATTTTTGAGTGTCCCAGAGCTCAGGAATAGACCTTTGATGCCTTCTTTTATCTGTCTGCTCTATCCTGAGCAATCCCATCTCTTTGTGGCTTTGAATGTTCCTTGCCGATGACTGTGATTCTCCCATTTTTATCTCCAGAATTGTTTGTATTACCCAGTGCCTACTCAGTGTCTTCATGTAGTTATCTGATGGTCATCTCAAGTGTAATGTGTCTAGAAATGAAATCATGATCTCCTGTCCCAACCTACTCCTCCTGTAGTCCTCACTTAAATGCATGGCCATTTGGGTCTTCTTGGTCAGGCCAAACATCTGAAATCTCTCATATTCATATTCTCTCTCTCTCTCTCTCTCTCTCTCTCTCTCTCTCTCTCTTTTCCTCTCTCATATTCAATCTGTGGCAAATCCTGTTGACTCTACTTTCAGAGTATATTCAGGATCTGACTATTTTTAGCCATCACTACCACCCTGGTTTAGACCATCATCATTTCTCTTCTCTCACTGCTGCCCCCTCCTAACTGGTCTCCTTGCTTCTGACCTAGCCTCTCTACAATCTTTTCTAACTGCAGCAACCAGAATGCTTCTCTTAACTCACAAGTCAACTTCCATTGCTATTCTTCCATTTAAGGCTCTTCCATCAATTTCCATATTACCCAGACTAAAAGCCAAATTTCTTACAGCCTTTTTACAGGGCCTTGATTGGGATCCAACATCTACTGTCATCCCACTCATTCTGCTCCAGCTGCAGCCTCCCTCAAGATTCCTCCCACCTGTCAGGTGCAGTCTTGCCTCAAGGTCTTTATGCTTGCTGGTCTGTGGTTTGGTAGACTTTAGCCTGAGAGATCCACGTGGTATGCGCCACTGCCGCCTCCAGGTTTTTGTCCAAACATATTCTGCTTAGCGAGGCTTTCCCCAGCCATCCTATTTAAAATTCCGTTCTCTGCCCTGACCCTCAAGCAGTTCTTATCTTCTCTCCTTGCTTGGTGTTTCACTATAGCATTACTGTCATTTGACATACAGTGTATTTTATTTTGTATTTCATTGTTGTCTTCCGTTTCTTGCCACTAGACTGTAAGCTCCATGGAGAAGGATTCTTGTCTATCTGCTGTATCTCAATACCTGGGATATATAACAACATAAAAATGAATGAATGAAGGCTTATACTTCCTGTTCTCCTCCTATAATACTTACCATGATTATGATTAGATCATTACTTTTGCAGACCGTGTGTGTTTCTACCTCTGGAATGAAACTCAAGGAAAGGCGAGGTTTTGCTTTGCTCACCACTGTATACCTAGCTCATAGTAGGCACTCGATACATGTATTTATTGCATGGATAAAGCATTCTGGAATGCTGATCTTCACCCCTGTTTTAACTTTTAAGACACTTACCCTCATTATCAAACTTGAATCTCTTCAACTTCTTTCTCTGTGATTAGCATGGCACAATCCTCTAGTCTTGTGTCTTGGCATTTTTCTCCACATTTACACATCCTCTGAGATGCAGCTTTTCAGCTGAGTATGCCAGTGCCTGCCTATAATCCCAGCAGTCTGGGGAGGCTAAAGAAGGAGGATTGCAAATTGAGCCCAGCCTTGACAATTTAGCAATTTAGCAAGATCTTGTCTCAAGATTTTAAAAATTTCTTAAAAAGGGCTGGGGATGTATCTCAGTGGGTTCAATCCACAGTACTGAAAGAAAGAAAGAAAAAAAGATACAGCCTTCCTTGGATATGCCATGCTGTTTCCCTGCCAAGCTTTTGTAATCACTATTCTCTGCTTGGAAAGATGCACCTGAATAACTCCTGCTTGTTCTTTAGGACTCAGCTGAGGTCACGTCTTCTGGGAGTCTTTCCAGAGCCCTGCAGACAGGTTTGTGTCAGAAGGGGTAGATGCCTAGCCTATCCTCAGCTTAGTCCTGCCCGGGCTTCTGCTGACATCTGATTGTTGTGTGGGGGGCAGACAGGTTGAAGATTAGCTCGGAGAGAATGTTGATGTTGTAGAATGTAGAGTAATGAGAATGCCAGTGGGTAACGTGGAGTTAGGGAACTAAAAGTCAGTGTGGACTTTGAGCTGTCAAGACATTGTCCTTTAGGCCTTGAGGTCTCTGGACCTTCCAGGCTGGAGCCAAGAGCCCTTGGTTGGGCCCTCTGACTTGCATTTCTCCCCCTTGCTCTCTCTCAGGGGGGGATGTTACCATCACTGACCTGCCTCTGGCCCTAGAACAGATCCAGGGCAACGTCCAAGCTAATGTGCCAGCTGGAGGCCAGGCCCAGGTACGTGCTTTGTCCTGGGGGATTGACCAGCATGTCTTTCCTGGAGACTATGACCTGGTGCTGGGGGCGGATATCGTGTACCTGGAGCCCACCTTCCCACTGCTGCTGGGGACCCTCCAACACCTGTGTGGGCCCCGTGGCACCATCTATCTGGCTTCCAAGATGAGAGAGGAGCATGGGACAGAGAGCTTCTTTCACCACCTCCTGCCCCAGCACTTCCGACTGGAGCTGGCCCAGCGGGATGAGGATGAGAATGTCAACATCTATAGAGCCAGGCACAGGGAATCAAGACCTGCTTGATGTTACTTCTCCTGTTCTCAACCCCTTGTCCCAATGAAGAAACTGCATCTCTCCAAAGCCATGTCTTCAGAACCATAAACATAAGGACAAAAAAAAATCACTTTCTCTCCCCTCTTTCTTGACTTTACGCAAGATAGACTTTAAAAAAAAATTCTATGGATTTTTTTTCAGTGTTGGGGATTGAACCAAGGGCCTTGCCTTGCTAGACAAGTGCTTTATCATTGAGCTATATCCCCAGCCCTTTTCAAAATTTTTATTTTGAGGCAGGGTCTTGCTGAGTTACCCAGGTTGGTCTTGAACTTGCAACTTGCAATCCTCCTGCCTCAGCCTTTTGAATACTGGGATTATAGACATGCACTACCATGCCCAGCTTTATGGGATTTTTTTTTTTTTTTGAGAAACAGTATTGCTATGTGTTCCAAGTTAGCCTTGAACACTCTATGTAGCCCAGGCTGGCCTTGAACTCATGGCAGTCTTCCTGCCTCTGCCTCCCAAGTGGTGGGATTATAGGATTGCACCACCACACCCAGCTGGAATTTGTTGTTGTTGGTTTTTTTTGTTTTTGTTTTTTGAGACAGGGTAGTTCAAGCTGGCCTCAAACTTGTGGCGATCCTCCTGCCTCAGCTTCCTGAGTGCTGGGATTACAGGTGTGTGTGCCACCATGCCTAGGTGGGAATTTTTTAAAGAAAAAAAAAGTATTAATGATCTCTTCTGAATCCAACAAAGTCATGTTTTCCTGGGGAGATGAAAAGGAAGAGGCCTCAGACCACCTGTTTGTTGCTTGTAGAGAGAAAAATCTAGTGGGACCATGGCTCTAATTGGGTCAAGTCCTATCTCTGCAGAGCTGCCTTTTGGGCTGTAGCTTTTTCCTCCTTTCCAGAGTGGGAGCCCTGATCTCAGAACATCATCCTCAGAACACTGTACTGAGTACTAGGTTCTTCTCATCTTTGATTTTTCTTCCCTACCCCATCAGTCCTTCCTTTGTAATATATTTTTCTTCACTTCTTGCCTCTTCCCACTGTAGGAGCTCTGGTTGGGGCTTTCTTTACTTACTACTTAGCCATATACCTCCCCTGGGCCTCTGCCATCATTTTCTCACCTTCAAGCCATTCTGCCAACTCTTGCAATCTTCCAAAATCCACTCTGATTAGCTTCCATTGCCTGTAGAAGCAAGAACAATCTCCTCTGCTTGGTACTCGGTCTATCCTCACATGATCCATTACCTCTCTAATTCACTTCATACTCCTTTCCTACTTGTATTGGACCTCTGACAAAATTACAAAGGCCTACTTTTTGTTTTCTAAATCCACATAAAAGTTCATGACTTCATTCTTTATGCTTGGAAATTATATTGCTATGTATCAAAAATCTTTCTTACTCTTTGTCTCTCCTGAAAAAAGCTTTTCCTGAGCCTCTTGTTTGAATGTGATTCCCCCTTTCCCCATCCTTTAACTGTTTGTTCATCTTCTGGGACCTACCTTGTCTTGAGTGGACATTTGTCTGATCTTTATTTTCTCATCATTAGATTATCTTGGAGGGTACAGCTAAGGTTTATTCATCTCTAATTCCCTGAAGCCTAACGCAGTAACTGGCTCAGCAGATAGTTTGTTCTTTCAACAAATATTTACTCGGTTTGTTGAGGTTACTCTATCTCCACCTAGAGGAAACCCTGGGCAGTTTTCTGAACCCACACCTACCTCACAAGTTTGTTGTGAGTCATAAACCGATACTAAATATAAAAGTACATTGGAAATAAAGAAACAATGTTACCCAGATGTGTTGTAATCTTTTGACTTTTTTTTTTTTTGTACCGGGGATCGAACTCGGGTCTTTGCACCCGCGAGGCAGGCGGCGGAACCATTGAGCTAAATCCCCAGCCCTTGACTTTTCTTGTTTTACCTGTTGGGGTTAATTCCAAACGAAATAATTCAATGAAGGCATTTAGGGAATGCGACTGTATCCCTCCGACAGGCAGGTGGCGCCATTGTCATTAGAAGAGTTGTAATGGAGAGTTTTGGCCCTTCCGCCACGCCGTAGTCTGTCGCCGCACCTGTGCGCCAGCGGGCCGTACTGTGGTGCGGCTGGAGATATGTCGCTGTTGCGGTCTCTGCGCCTGTGCCTGGTCACGCGGACTGGGAGCCACCCGGTGAGATCCCTGGTCCCAGTGCTGACCTGTCTCTTGGAGCTCCCAGCCCCGAAGTGCACCCGTCCCTTCTCCTGGCCCCCTTTTGATTTCCCGCTCTTTCCCCGGGGGGCATTGCTTCTTCAGCCCAGCTCCCGTGTGCTGCCCTTCCCACACCTCCTGAGCCATAAGGTCGCCTCCCTGTTCGTGTGCTCTCCCTCGCCCAGCTCCTCGCTGCTTTTGGCTTCTCATCTCCTTTTTGTCCCACCAGGCAGGGTCCCTTCTGCTTCAGTCGGCCCAGCCATGGCGCACGTTTCAGGCTGGGCCCTGGCTATCTTCCTCGGCCTCCAGCAAGGAGCTCCTTATGAATCTGCGTCGGAAAACAGGCTATTCCTTTGTGAACTGCAAAAAAGCTCTGGAGACTTGTGGCGGGGATCTCAAACAGGTGGGAAAAAGATGCAGGCCGGGTACTGGGGTGTGACCGAAGGCTCTTGAGGCACTCAGAAGTCACACTTTAAGGATTCTGCCTTAAATGACAACCTTTGACTTTTTTTTTACTTGGAAGCAATTAAGTCAGTATCCTAGGGTTAATCCTATTCAATGAAAGATTGGATGTATTCTGCTTTTTGAAGTTGAAGGGTTTGTGTGAACTTTGGAGTCAGTCCCATCAGGACCCAAATTACTGTGGCCTCACTAACACTGTGACCTTGGACATGTTAATATTCCAGAGTTGTGTTATTTTTGTCTATATAACGAAAGTACTACCATCTGCTCCTACAGGGACGTGTGAAGATTAAACTTATCCAAAGCACCAGTTACTACAATGCCTGGTATTCAGCATTAGTGATAGACTGCTCATAGATGATAGATTGCTTTAGTTTTGTTGTTGTTATTTTTTTGAGGCAGGGTCTCCCTTTGTAGTTCAGACTGGCCCTGACTCATTATGTAGCCCAGGCTGTCCTCAAACTGCCTCAGCCTCCCTAGTGCTGGGACTACAGGCCTGTACCACCACACCCGGCTTGCTTTAGTTTTTATTATAGAATTTTGGAGAAGCAGAGAGGATCAGGGAACTTTAACATATTTTAAACCCTCATTCAGTTCAAAATTCTATGACTTTGTCATCTGTTTTGTTCTTTCCACTTTATAGGCAGAGATCTGGCTCCAAAAGCAGGCTCAGAAAGAGGGCTGGAGCAAAGCTGCCAAGCTCCATGGGAGGAAGACTAAAGAAGGTCTGATTGGGCTGCTGCAGGAAGGCAATATGGCTGTGTTGGTGGAGGTGCGTTGTTGGAGATGCCACACCTTGGGTGTAAGGCTCCTGTTAGATCCTTTGCATTCTTAAAGAAGAAATGGGTTTGAGGACAATAAAGGGTACTTGGAGTTAAACTTGAGAAACCTCATTTATTAGCTATGGATTCATTTAAGTATACAAATGCACAGATGTGTTGATGAGAAATGGCCTAGCAGTCTAGAATATAGCACCTAAATATGAGTCTAGTGCAATCTTGCATCTGAACACTGATTGTTTCCTGGAACAGTTACATTTAATTTTTAATTTTTTTGTTAGAATATGTTCGTGATTCATAAATATACTCATCATAGGGTATTGGTACATACATATTGCATGTTGATCCTTTTTACTTCCCTTTCCCAAGTTAGATTTTTAAAGCTAATAATTACATTAATTAGTTGATGAGTATCTGTTAGAGAATAGCTGATTTAGAGGCTTGGTGTTGTTGATGAAGAAGTGGATTAATTTACCATAAGAAAAGAATAAACAGGCCGGGGATTTAGCTCAGTGGTTCTGCTGCCTGCCTTGCAAGCATAAGGACCAGAGTTTGATCCCCGGTACCAAAAGAAAAGGATAAACAAAGTGATAGCAAAGATGGTTTGTAGTTGGAGGAGCTAGAGAACGAGATGATTATGGTGTGCAGCCACAAGCAAGTGATGAACTTGTAGTGAGTCCTTCTGAACATTGCAGAACTTCTTCTGAATGTATAGGTTATTGCTAACTCATTGGCGCACCGTAAGAATCACTTCACTCAGTTTCTGGCCTCAAGAGAAGAACTGCAGCTTTAAAATTCGGGGGTCATTTATTTCTGTGTAGTCTGCAGCTTGTTCTATCAATATCTTGGCTTACCCTACAGTGTTAAAGGCACTTTTGGAAACAATCAGCAAACAGCTTATAAACAACATCAATTTATTCCCACAGGTAAACTGTGAGACAGATTTTGTTTCCAGAAATTTAAAATTTCAAGAGTTGGTCCAGCAAGTAGCCCTGGGAACCATGTTGTACTGTCAGAACTTAAAGGATCAACTTTCCACATACAGCAAAGTGAGTTTTGAGGTTGTCTCCAGTGTGCTAAGTTTGACCCCTCCTTCTTTTAGGGTCTTTGCTGTTTCTTCTTTTTGGTGCAGGAGATTGAACCCAGGGCTACTTGCTATGTGCTTGCATGCTAAACACATAGTCTACTACTGATCTACATCCCTTGCCCTTGGTGCCCCCTACCACCACCATACTCTTTTACTGTCTTATTTCTTTCTTTTTTTTTTGGTACCAGGGATCAAATTCTGGTTCTTGTGCTTGCGAGGCAGGTGGCAGAACCACTGAGCTAAATCCCCGGCCCTTTACTGTCTTATTTCACATCTCTACTTAAATGCTGTCTTTGGGGAGGAGTACCCTTCCCCTGTTGTTCTATCTCTTTATTTTGCCTCATCTAAAAAATTTTATTATAGTCCCTATATATTATTATATTTTTTTGATTTGTATGTTGTCTGTCTTGCCCAGTAGAATGTAACCTTCATGAGTCAGGGAACTTGTTTTTTCACTACTACATCTCCAGTGCAACAGAAGTGGGTGCAGCATTTTTTTTTGGGGGGGTGCAGCATTTGGCTGGGGCTCAATTAATCTGTTACTGAATGCCAGTGAGGTGGAGTTAGCCAAATTTGGGGAAACCATCTGAGGCTTCCTGTTCAGAAATCTGAAATGGTCTGAGGACAGGGTTTCCAAATAGAGAGCTTGGGAGAGGGACAGTTTAGAAGAGTGAGTATACTTATCCATAGAAGGATAAAGGAAGAGATTTTATCAGTTTCTCTTTGATTCAGCCTTGTTTTTTTTTTTTTTTGGTACCAAGGAGCGAACTTGAGACTGTGTGCTTGCAAGGTAAATACTAAAATTATTAATTTTAAAAAGTACTGGGCTGGGGATTTAGCTCAGTGGTTTCGCCGCCTGCTGCGTAAGCGCAAGGACCGGAGTTCGATCCCCGGTACCAAAAAAAAAAAAGTGCTCCAAGAAGTCTTACTCCTTCTTCCATCCTATTCTTATTACTTCTGTAGATAACCAACTTCACTAGATCATAGTTATATTTTTAGTATTTCTTTTTGCAAAGATAGGCATATTTATACAGCTATTTCTTTTCTTTCTTTTTTTTTTTTTGGTACCAGGGATCGAACTCAGGTCCTTGCACTTGCACAGCAGACGCCAGAACCACTGAGCTAAATCCCCGGCCCTATACAGCTATTTCTTACACAAATGATAATATAATTTGTATGTACACTTTTTTTTTTTTTGAGACAAGGTCTCACTGTGTGATCCAGGCTGGCCTTGAGATCACAGCTATCCTCCTGTCTAAGCTTTCCAAGTGCTGGGATTACAGGGATATGCCATCACACCCTGCCCTATATGTACTTTTAATTTGCTTTTTTTGTTTGTTTGTTTGTTTGTTTTGTTTTGTTTTTAGTTCTTTTATCGGTACATTTTAGGTATACAATTCGTTAAATTTGCTTTTTATTTTTTGGTGTATGGGTGCATAGTGCTGGTGACCAAACCCAGGGCCTCCTGCATGTCAGGCAAGTGCTCTACCTCTGGGTTACCCCCCTACACACACTTTTTTTTTACTTAATAATATATCCTGGAAAGACTCTATAACAGGAAATCTGTTACAGAAATGGAAATCTTCCTTTTCCTTTTTTCCAGTTGCATTGCATTCTGTTATGTAGTTGTGCCATGATTTACTCAACCAGTCTCCTTCTGTGCTTGGGCATTTAGGCTGTTTGCAAAATTTTACCATTAGAAATAATAGCTCAATGAATAATCTTCTGCATATGTACTTTTGTATCATTGGAAGTGTATCATCAAATCCCTAGAAACAGAATTGCAGGGTAAAAGGATAAATATATATGTAGTTTTGTTAAATATTGTCCAAATTTCTCCACTGTTGGATTTACACCATTTTACAACCCCACCAACAATCTGTAGGTCTCCTATCTTTAACTTTTTCTTTTTTTGGTACTTGAAATTTAACCCAGGGTCTCATGCATGCTAGGCATGCTTTCTACCACTGAGCTACATCCCTGCCTCTCTTTTCCATTACATTTTATGACTGTATGAAAATATCGTTCTTGGTTTCTAGGACATTACATTCTAAGAAGCTAGGCTAGATTTTTTTTTTTTTTTTGGGGGCTGGGGATCAAACTCGGGACCTTGCACTTGTGAAGCAGGCACCGGAACCACTGAGCTAAATCCCCAGCCCTAGGCTAGAGAATGGGAGTGGAATGGAGTTGGGGATGATGCAGTAATAGAATAATTATTTATAATCAATTTTTAACATCCTTGGCTTAATGAAACTACTTAGTTGTCTTCACATTTTCTTAGAGATAGGCTATTTTTGCTTTTTCTCTTGATAATTTCAATTGTGTAGAACTGGCCTCTGTTTGTTTTCTTGTGAGCTTAGGCCTTCTTGAATTCCTCTGAGCTTTCTGGACTTCCAGCTGGGCCTGACAGAGATGGCTCCCTGAAGGATCAGTTGGCCTTAGCAATTGGTGAGTATTTATAAGGATTTTGGAAACTGGAAATTAAAGATTGGATGTTTTGGTATCTTGATGTTCCTCTAAATCTAGATCAAAAATTGCAAGCTCATGTGCCTACAAGAGCCAGATGATATGGTGAGAAGTGAGTTGTGTGTTAGATGTTAAGAAGCAGGGGGAACCTGAAGAGCTCCTCCTCTGCCGAAGGAAGCGCTGTCACTAAGCTCCAGAGATTGTTATATTAGGGGAAATTGAGTTCCAGTCTCATCAGAATTTCTAAATTCCTTAAGAAAATTTAGATTTATGGGGCAACCCATTTTCTGGTCCTCCTGTCTCTCAGACAGAAGCTATGTTTCTCTCAGTAAATTTTCCCCACTCAGAGAGAGAGAGAATTTAGATTTATACGCAAAAATTGCAGTTTTTAGCTTTTTGCAACTTAATAAAATTATTTTCATCACTATACCCAGCAAACTGAGCATGACCTTAGGCAGAGATGGCCCTTTGGCTTTCAGTTAACTACCTCTAAATAGATACAGGGAAAAAATAGTACATTAAACACCAAAAAATCTGGTCCTGAATTTGTAAAAGTACATTCTTTTAGAACCTGCTGGCGATAGAAACAACATCTGGATCATTGTGGTAGGATTAGTGGGAATTTTGCTTTCTTTCTACGTGTCTTTGATGGCATGAGAGAAGCAGGGCTAGAGTTAAGAGTTGCTGGGAATTTAATGCTTATCTGAGGTTTCTGATCAAGGCACTGATTCTGTTTTCATCAGGTCATGTTATAGTATCTGTGATGCTTGAGTGAGTCATGGATGAGAACCAGACAGACAGCTGTGCATTAAGAAATGGGACTTACTAAGAAATCCTTGAAGAGCTGCTTGTCTCAGCCTTGTTAATTTCTGGGAATTAACTAATGGGTAGATTTTTTGAGCTATTTAAAAATTTGTTTTGGATTCTGGATTCTCCCTTTTCCTAATTTTTACTTATAACTATGGCTAATCCAGGCATATTAATCCAAATCCCTTTTTTTAGCCTCCTGCTCCTTCCTACTTTTTGGCTTATTTGGGCTTCATTAGAAGGGAATGGCTTCCTGAGGGGGAAAAAACTGGAATGTGTTTTTGGTTCTCATAGACACTCTGAAAATGTATTTTTTTGTGTTTTGTTTTTTTTTTTGGTACTGGGGATTGAAGTTGGAACCTTGTGCTTGCAAGGCAGGTGGCGGAACCACTGAGCTAAATCCCCAGCTCTGAAAATTTTATTTTTGATGAGAGCAAGTTAAAACTGGCTGATGACATGGATTTTGGATTTTTTGTAGCTTTTTGTTGTAGGCCTTTTCCTGATATAGTGGATGATCAGAAGTTGTCTTGCGCCAGCTAAGGTACTACGTATTTGGGAGGAATGATAATTTGGTGGGAAAAATCACAAACTTGCTTTGGATTTAAATACGAACTTTTAATTCCAGCTCTGCCACATATTATTGGGTGGGTTACTCAAGCTCTCTAAGCCTAAATTTAATGTAATAATAATAGCACTTGAGTGCTTACTGTATGCCAGGTCCTACAATAAATACTTTTACACATTTCACCTTATTTATTTCTCCCAATAATCCTGACAGGTAGGTGGTATCTCCATTTTGTAGATTAGGGAACAAAAGCCTGATGAATTAATAACTGGGGTTATGTCTTTAAGTCTTTTGCCCAATGTTAGGGCCAGAAAGAAGCAGAACTTAAACCTGAGCCTGTGATACCACAGCCTCTTAAATACCAGTGTTCCTTACACATAGAGGGTGCTCCTTAAAGTACTTTCCACTTCTGCCTCTTTAAGAGAAAACTAAAAATTGTATGTCTCTATCTTACTGTATATCTAGTATAAATACAGAAGGACCACCTTCCAGACTTGGTATCTGTACTTGGTGGATATGTTTGTATAACCATGTTGGTTTTTTGTTTTGGTTTTTAATAGGGAAACTGGGAGAAAACATGACCCTTAAACGAGCTGCATGGGTGAAGGTACCATCTGGGTTCTACATTGGCTCTTATATCCATGGAGCAGTGCACAGTCCTTCATTCAACAACCTGGAACTGGGGAAGTATGGAGCCCTGGTCATCTGTGAGACATCTGAGCCGAAAGCAACCCTCGAAGATGTTGGCCGCCACCTTGGGCAGCATGTGGTGGGCATGGCCCCTCTGTCTGTTGGCTCCCTGGATGATGAGCCCGGGGGAGAGACAGAGACCAAGATGCTGTCCCAGCCATACTTGCTGGATCCCTCCATTACATTGGGACAGTATGTACAGCCCCGGGGTGTGTCTGTAGTAGACTTTGTGAGGTTTGAATGTGGAGAAATTGAAGAGGCAACAGAGGCCCAATAGGTTCCAGAGACTTTTGGCCAAGGAGGAAATTTTTTTTTTAGCTCTGGACATCAGTACAAGAAGTTATTTCCTAAGCCCTTTAAAACCCAGAATGGTTTTTTAGTTTATGATGAAATTATGGACTTCACAGGTAAAGTTATTAAATAAAATAATTATAAAATAGAGAGTAGAGTGTTTTCCTGTTTGCATGATACCAACTTTAGCTTTTTTTTTGTTTTTGTTTTTGTTTTGAGACAGGGTTTGCTGTGTAGCTCAGGCTGGCCCTGAACTCACTATGTTGCCCAGCCTGGCCTCAAATGCTTGGTGATCCTCCTGCCTCAGCTCGGAATGCTGGGATTATAGGCGTGTGCCACCATCCTGCCTAACTAGCTTTTTTGTGCCTTTCTTGTGACAGGGTTTAGGAAGCAACAAGAACAGGCATCAGTTGTATTGCTGCTTCCTTCAACATAGATTTATTTTGGTGTCCCTGAAATTCCCAGCTTATTTGTTCGGTCTCACTTCTATGACACAGAAGTCTCATTCTGCTTTTGCTTTGTGACACCTTGGGCAAGCTTCTGGAACTTCCCCAGTTACATCTGCCACGTAGGTTTCGAGACTGTTGATTCAAACCAGAGTTGTCTGGAAAATGGGGGTTCATTTGATGTCTATAGCACCCTTTAAAGCACTTTTCGGTGCTCTTCTCACCAGTTCTGGTCGCATCTGCAGAAATTAGTAACACGTGGCTCTACTTCTCTTTTGGGTGTGGGTGAGTGAGTACTGAGGTTTCCTGGTCAGCTATAGGGCAGATTTTTGACATTCTTGTGGCAGAAATAGGAATTACAGTTGTTATCCAAAGAGCTCGCTCAACATTGCCTGTTTATTTCCTCAGTACGTTGCTCCCAACAACATTACCATAATAAGCAAGCCCCAAATACTGAGAAGAACTCTGTTTGCTCCTACAAGTATCTTTATTTGAAAAATTAAAAATGCTCTGGCACATAATAGATCTGGGCATTGGATTCTGATGTTGGGGTATATGTATGCAAATAACTTTAGTGCTTTGTGGGTTAAATAGGTTTTAGAAATATTGATCTTAAAATTTAAAGCAAATGTAGGTTCTGGCATAGCATTAAATATTTTAAGCTTAGTTTTTTGGTTCTCTTTTGATTTCTCTAAATTGATGCAGTTGTCTGCTAAGGCTTCAGATAAAAGGCCAAAATAGCCCAAAAAAAAAAAAAAAAAAAAGGGTTATTATAGGTCTGTAACAACCAAGGAGTGCAAGAATAAGAAAAAATGGAGAACATGCTGTGATTTTTAGACTCTTGTATATAGATAAGTAGCTGAATGCCAGGTAGAAGTTGGTAAATTCTTTCCCAATATTGACACTTTCTGCTCTCTTGTGGTCTTGTAATAGGCACAAGGCTTCTTGGCCTAGAAAAGCCCCCTTTCTTTCTTCAATTGGAGCTGTTTCCAGCCAGGCAAAGCAGCAAATTTTCCTCTTGTGATGCCGAACACAGACACAAAGTCACATTCAGAGAGATAATTCTAAGAGAAAATAAAGTTTCTAGTTAGAAGGAAGACATGGCATCTCTTAATGCCAGCAGAAGTGGGGGAGTAGGGGCAAGAGGAAGGCCTAGCTAGCTCTGCAGTGTGAAATAGAATTCTCAGGACAACTGTAATAGACTGAAATTGTTCATTGCAGAGGTTTCTTCGTGTTGTGGAGTTCCCTTGTTGCCTGTGGATAAAACTGGGCTTACTGCTCTTATAGTCCCAGTTTTTTGTGAGAAAGACGGTAGAAAAGGGTTATACAGGGCCGGGGGTTTAGTACAGTGGTGCTGCCGCCTGCCTTACAAGCACAAGGTCCTGAGTTCAATTCCAGTACCAAAAAAAAAAAAGGGTTATACATTATGGATTAATTAGATTTTGGCAGAACGAGGAATTAAAATGTTTTATGTCTTTAACTACTATTTTTATCCAGAACTGTAAAAAAATTCTTTTTAGGGGGTTGCTGGGGATTAAATCCAAGGCATGGTGCATGTTAACTAAGCACATGCTTTACCACTGAGCTATAACTCCAGTCCCCCAGAACTTTCCAAGTATAAGATCAGATGGATCTTAGAGCATACAATTCTGATATGATATCCTGATACAATGAATATTTTGTATTCAAATAAAGATTATTTATATGTGGCCTTTGTTTTCAAGAATGTTGTGGCTCAGATACTTAAGATTTGGTTACAGGGACCGGGGATTTAGCTCAGTGGTTCCGCCACCTGCCCTGAAAGTGCAAGGACCAGAGTTTGATTCCTCGTACCAAAAAAAAAAAAATTTGGTTACATAAGTCATTGTGAGAAATCCAGAGCCCTTTCCCAAATCACCTCTTTTAAGGGGAATATCATTCATTCAAAATAAATATGTTAATTCAGTCAACCAAAATTTCTGGAGTGCTTACTATCTGCTAGGCACTGTGTGAGGTACTAAAAAGCTGAAAATATGAACAGGACAGACAAGGGCCTTTCTCCTAAGGATATTACTAGAAGGAGAGATAGACAATGTGTTTAAAGGGACTGGAGCAAGGCTGTATAATATCTCCTTTGAGTAAGGCAAAGTACAAAGAGCAAATAAAGGATGGGTAGAAGAAATAAGGGGGATTGGATCTCTTATCAATGGGAAGGGGCGCAAGAGATGGAAAGGGGGAGGGCAAGTAAGAGTTAAGACGTGCAATGTACAATCACTTCTCGGCTTTTTGGTTGAGATCAAGTGTAGCTATGCCACGTGCAGGAGCCTAATAACCACTATGAATGTAAATGTCTCATAAACATGAGCTAAGAATAATAACAAAAATGAAAATGGGAAAAGGGGATTTAGAGATGAGGGAGGAAAGGGAAGAGGATTAAAAAAGAAACAAGCTGTGTTATGTACATGTTCCTACCCCCCAAGATGAATGTAAACAATGTGCAGCACACATGTACTAATAAAGGGACGAGGGGGTGAAGGAAAGCCTCTCTGGGCAAGTGATGAAGCTGAGACCTAAATACTGAGAAGGAGCTGGGTTTGACAGTCGGGGAGAATAATATTTGTTCAGGCAGGAGCACTAGCAAGTAAGTGTAAAGGCTCCAGGGCTGCGATGAGCATATCCAAGTAACAGAAGGACAGCCACTGGCTTAAGGGTAATAAGCGAGGAGGACAGTGGTATATGAGATGAAACCCGAGGGAGAGACAGGGGCCAGGTTGTAGGTCTTCGCATTCTTTTGCAGTGGTTAGCCAGCCAGGGTGTTTTAAACAGGGAAGTGAGTGACATGTTTACAGGATCCCTTTGGTCTTGGGGTTGGGGGCAGTACTGGGCATTAAATCCATAGCCTTGACACTGAGATAAATCTCTAGCTCTTTTTTTTATTTTGAGACAGTGTCTTACTAAAGTTGTTAAATTACCCAGACTAGGCTCTAGCTTGTATTCCTCCTGCCTCAGTTTTCCCAAGTGCTGGGATGATAGGTATTCACTACCATGCCCAGCTTGGCCATTATTCATAACTATTTATGTAAGGTGGAAACCAGTTCTACCATGGTAGTCCATGATGGGTGGATAGACTAGCAATAGAGAGATGGAGAGGAGTAGACAGAGACTCCCAGATGGATTGGATGGATTCATGTGGGAGGTGAGAAACGAATCAAGACCTTATTTTGGGGGTTGAACCACTGGGTAGCTGCTGAGATTTCCCTTGACTGAGTGCCTATGATAGGCCAGAACTGTTCTAGGCCATTTACTAAGACAGTGCTTTGCTGACAGGGTGGGGGTTACTTTCAACAGTTCCTTCAACCACTCACCTCTTTTTTGGCAGGGTTCACATCCTGAGGCAGCCCCTGAGTCTGACTTTTTAACAGAACTTCTATAGGGTAATATTTTGCCTCATTGTCACCAGAATTCAGGGAGAAGGTGGCATTCTTCATGTCCTAAGTAAGAGAAAAAAACTATTTAGTGTCTCATGTAATCAGTTTCACATAGGTATAACTTTCAACGTTTTGGCTTATGCCACTTCACCCTTTATAATCATCTTTCAGAAAGGTGGTCCCCAAAGCTGGCTGTATGTCAAAATCATTTGGGGATAATATATTCATGTTTTGGGGTCTTTCTTGGGGAAGCTGATTCAGTGAGTCCGGGATGAATCTTTGTAGCTGACTTGGCATACATTCTCTTCTTAAATCTAATGAATGATTATTTGGTGCTGGGAATTAAACCCAGGGCTTCATACCTGATGGGTAAGTACTGTACCACTGAGGTATACTTGTAACCCTAAATCTCTTTTAAATTTTTTTTTTTTTTTTTTTTTTGCTACCGGGGATCAAACTCGGGTCCTTGCGCTTATGCAGCAGGCGGCGAAACCACTGAGCTAAATCCCCGGCCCTCTTTTAAATATTTTGATCACACACCTCGTGGCATTTTTACTTAAGCCCTACATGTCCAACCTTTTGATGTCTTCAGATTGAAGCCATACTTTTCTTAAATAAAATTTAAAGACACTACATCACCAGTAACTTTGGAATCTGATTTGGTAGATCACAAAGGACAACACTGCCACTGGTGCTATACGCTTGTCCTGATGTTAAAGAGGTACTGGGCTCCTGTCTAGAGGGTCCACTTCTTTTAGCTGTTAAGACAGAGTAAATGGCCTAAGTTTGTGTGGACTCCACTGTCAGAAAGTGATAAAAATATCATTTGGGTTAGAAACTTATTTCTGAAAATTACTGCCAATAACTTTAATCTCTCTTGAAAGGGAGAGTTGAATAATAAAATTAATTTTTATTTTTGTTTTTCTTTTAGACAGCAAGTATAGTCTAAATTCTGGAAGGCAGTGAAATAAGGAACTTGGCTCTGAGACCTGCTTTTCTACTCATTTTTTTAAAATGTTGGAGCTGGGTACTGCCTGTAATCCCAACTTTGGTGATTGGGAATTCAAGACCAGCTTGGACTACATAATGAGATCCAGTCTCAAAAAACAAACCAAACCAAACCAAAACAAAGAAGGGGTAGTTCAGCAGTAAAGCCTTTGTGTAGCATGCACCAAGTCCTGGGTTCAATCCCCAGTACTGTGAAAAATGAACAACTTTATATCAAAATTGACAACTAGAATAATACTAAGAAGGACTTGGTAGGCATTTGCCCATGTGGCATCTGTAGCATTTGTTGTTTCTCTCTGGCTCTGAGGCTTCTCCAAGAGCAAAGCCCACTCACAGCAGTGATTTGTAGGATAGCAGCACCATCTCCCAGCTCTTCCTTTAACTGTTGGTATGATTTTCCTGCCTGAGAAGAGAGAGAAAACACAGGACGATAGGAGAGGGCCAACTTAAGCCTGATCTGTTATCTTCAAAAAAAGAAAAAAAAGCAGAAGGCATTTCAAAGATAAGTAAAAGATGAAAATTCTTCCTTCTGGGCCCATGTAGGGTAGAAAGACTCTTAAACATGGCCTACTTTTTTATGGTTCCCCATGACTCTTCCCTACTGGATCTAGGAAAGAGCAGCTGATTAGGCGTCAGAAAACCTGGCTTCCATCTACTGTGACTTTGGACAAATAACTTGTCCTCTTAGCTTCCTCATCTACAAAATGGGAAGCATAGTACCTGCATTGGCTATCAGTGTAGTTATGAAAATCAGAAAGCTGATGATGTGCTTAGATACATGATATAAACCAGTGATGGGAAACCTGTTAGAAGCCAAGTGCCCAAACTGCAACCCCAAACACACCTATTTATTTCAAGTGCCAACACTGCAATTAAACCTGATACTGAAGTTTTAGTTTAGAAAAAAACAACTCATACATTAACATCTTTTGTCTTTAAAGAAAAACAAATAATATATGTGCCATAGGTTCACCACCACTGTTATAAATTGTTATTTCACACTGCCCACTGCTTAGACAACTGTGAATGATCTAATTGAACTTGTTGCTATAGGGATAAGAGAGGAGAGAAGAAAAATAAAAAGCAGGAAGTGGAGTGGGAATGGGAAAAATGTTTTCTTGGCCCTTGAATCAGTACCTCGGCTGCCCCCCAACCTCTTAGTTCTGTGCTCCCCAGCAGAAACCTCTTCCCCAGGCTCTCTGTTCTTACACTCCATATGTGAGGGTCCCAGGCCAGGAACCAGCCTGTGAAATTGGGAGGCTCAAACCCCTGTTTGATGATCAGGATGGGCATGTCAGGGTCTCGGCCACTGGGATGAGTTTGCAGGTATTCCTGGGCAGTAGCAAGGGCCCTCTCCTTCTCTGTGGCATTGGCCTCAGCTCCAATCCACAAGAACACCTGGTGTACAGATTTAATATTTGTTAATGCGCTTGTAGCAAGGACCAAGTACTAGATCAATAACACTGCACATCTGTCCCACCCTGGCAATTCACAGCCCCAGAAAATATTCTCAACCTAATCTGTTCAGCAGAAAGATTTTCCCAGAACCAGCTTGATATTTGTGATTTTAATTGCCATATGTATCTCCCAAATCTACATCTCTATACCTGCATGCTCTCTGAACTTTAGTTCCTGAACCTAACTTCTTGTGAAACACACTTTCTTGGAGGACCAGAGCTGCTCTTCTTTGATTCCGATCCTTCTTTTGTATTCACAGGAGAAACCTATGTAAAGCACCATCTGGCCAAATCACTTACCTTAAACTGCTTGACATGGTAGGTCAGTCGTATACCTACTTCAGCTTCATCTCTTGTGTGCTTCTTAACTCTATCCTTTATCCTGATAATGTTTTCTATTTTGATCTTTTGTGCGCTATTTCCTCTGCCCAGAAGGTCTTCTCCATCTTTCTTTGCCAATTAAAGCCCACACATCCTTTGAGATTGAGCCTGGAAGGCTTAGAACCCCTAAACTGTGTTGAATGCCCTTAATTTGTGCTCCTCTGACCCCCTGTATGTACCTTCGTAGTGCAATGACGTTTCTCTGGTCACTCCTAGCAGCCTGTAAATTCTGAGAGCAGGGACCCTTCACCTGGGTGACACCCACATGACATGGTGGCTGATATGGAGGAGATGCTTAACATGTTTGCTGAGCTGAAGAAAATGGTATCTTTTTCACACTCCTTGGTCCCCTAAAAGGGTCATATTCTCTAGATTTGGTGCCTGTTGCTCCTGATTCTAAGATAAAGAAGGACAGGATGATAGGATGGCCTAATTTCCCCAGAGCAAGGTGGGAATGCTTCCTCCCAAGGTGGTGAGTTTTAAACATCATTCTCTTCTCTGACTTGGTAAAAAGCAGACTCTTCCTTTGGTCTCCACTGACCACTGCTTTACTTGGGGATTGCCCGGGGCACCTCTGGATTTCTTCTGGCTGGGGATATTACAAAAAACAGCCTAAACTATGGGGATCTTTGCCATTTGTTCTGAGATCTGTTACTGAGGTCTTACCTGGTCCCAGGTATCCAGGAGCATCACATCACCTGGGTTCAGGTCATCCTGGGTGAAGTCTGTGATCTCGGAGACAATGAACTGGCCAGTCTTATTGGAACATTCAAAGAGACGGGACTGGACATCTAGAATTTCCTGCTGTAGTCTGCAAGAGAATCCATTTAGAGGCAGGAAGCCACATAGAAATCATGTTTTTGGAACTGAAAAAAATCTTAAAGTTCGCATACCCTATAGGTGGGGGAGCTAAGGAGGGGGAGGCTATGTTCTTGTACCTTTTCTCATTGGCATAGGGAGTTTTTCCTCCTAGCAGGTCCCAGAACTCAGCTGACTCCTGGCCTTCAGCCACAGTTTCCTCGGTGCCATCACAGATTACTGTGGCCAGCTGCTTCGCCATGGCCCGCTCATCCCCACTGGAGCCCTGACAGCAGGGCAAGGAGAGCAGACATGAGTCCCTTGGGCGCCCTCAAGTGGGAAGAGGCGCTCCCGAGACCATAACTGATGTGATCAGGGTCAGCTACGGAGCTCACTGCCTCAGGACAGGGAGACGGGTTTTTTTCTAGGACTGGGAAGAGGGGAAGGAAGACTGACTGTGGTGGCAAAGAACAAGAATAGACTCCAAAATCCACAGCGAATGTTGAGTCACCTTTGCTTCAGTTTCAGCTGGAAGTTTAGAACCTATTTTTGATTCTTTTTTTTAGAGAAAAAAATTTAAATTATGTACAACTGACTCTGTCACATTTCCATGAGGCTTGACAAACATGTAGAATCATGTTCGCACCGTGACAATACAAAACTGTTTCCTGGGCCGGGGATTTAGCTCAGTGGTTCCACCACCTGCTGTGCGAGCACAAGGACTGGAGTTCGATCCCCAGTACCAAAAACAAAACAAAACAAACCTGTTTCCTCAGTCCTTGCCTGAATTTCCTTTGGAGTCAAACCCTCCCCAAATCCTTAGTCACTGGCAACCATCTGTTCTCCATCACTATAGTTCCACCTTTTCCAGAATGTCACAATATTTAGCTTTTCAATCTTGCTTCTTTCACTTAGCATGAACTGGAGATTCACCCATGTTAGTGTGTTTATCAGTGGTTAATTCTTTTTCATTGCTTGTAGTATTTCATTGTTTGATGTACCACTGTTTATCTGTTTTCCAATTAAGTGTTTCTAAGTGATTATTAGTAAAGGTGCTATACACATTTATGTATAGCTTTTTGTTTGAAGGTAGTTTTAAAACAATTTCAGATGGGTAAATACTCAGGAGTAGGATGGCTAGATCATATTATAAATATATACTTAACTTTATAAGAAACTGTCAAACTATTCTCTAAAATCTGTGCCATTTTTCAGTCCTACCAGCAAAACGTGCGAGTTCCTATTGCTTTGTATCCTTGGTCTTATATTGTTAGCATTTTTGCCATCTAATAGATGTGTAGTGGTATCTCATTGTAGTTTTAATTTGTATTTCCCTAATGATCAATGATGTCAAGTATCTTTTCCTACTCAGTTGCCCCCATACACACACACACACACACACACACACACACACACACAAACACACATCCTGAGTTGGAGACTTGAGCTATGTTGCCCAGGTTGGCAATTAGTAATCCACATCCCTCAGCCTCCCAAGAACAGTACTAGGATTATGGCCACATGCCATTGTATCTGGGTTCAATTTTCTTTTGTAAAGCAATTTTAGTGCTTTTAAAGGGACTAATGAATCAACAGCATCACATTTTTTGTGTTTTTGTCCTGTGTTAGCCACCTGTTCTGTTACAAACCTCCAAACTCATGTGGGAGGATAGAGTTATCTAGCCCTTGTGAGAGTAGAAATTTATGGGATGTAAACAGGGATGTCAGTGAGTTTTTAATGGAGGTCAGATTGTGGAGAATGTTGGTATTTCCTTTGAAGGTTCTTTAGGAAAAAGGCTCTTTTCTTTGAGAACAACACCAGCCTATTATGTATTCTTCAGTTCCTTTGACCCTGCTGACTAGGAACAAAGGTGAGGGATAAGAGGGAAAGGGATGGGCTCCAAGGGGCTCATCTGACCACTGGGCCCAGCCCTCCTACCTTGCCATACCACAGGTAGTGCTCTGCCTGGGTTCGAAGCAAAAAGACATCATTGGAATTTAAGGAAGAAGCAAAGGCTGAAACTTCCACTGCCTTGGTGTTAAATTTGTCATTTCCTTGAATCTGGAAGAGTCTTACTGGAGGGTCAGGCTCTGCATTTCCCTTCCTAGAAGTCCCACCCTAGAGAGAAGAAAACCAGAGTCCAGATCTATAGAACACCATTCAAGCACTAAGCTGACTGTTGTAGGAAATGTGGATGAATCTGACACCATCTTTGCCCTTCAGGAACTTCTACACTAACTGGAAAGGGTCAAGGTGAGCTGGGGTTTGGGAACCAATAATATTTCCTGCTCTCTTTCCTTCCTTCTGGGTCATATTATATATTCCAGTAGTCCAGGTTGGTAATCCTCCTGCCTCAGCCTCCCAAGTGCTGGAATTACATATATACTACTTCACCCAGTGATATCAGCTTTCATTCTGAGAACTTTGTCATATGCAGGCTCTGTGACTAGTGCCTTACACTTCATTGATCTTCATGATAACTCTATGAAGTAGGTATTATTCAACAGTTCAGATGAGGAAACTGAGATTTAGAAACCTGGCTAATAAATGACAAGATAGGACTTGCCCCAAACTTGTGTGATTATCCAGCATGTGATATTATGCATTATCTGCTAGGGCTTCAGCCAGGGCTTCATGGAAGAAGTAGATGTTATGGTTTATATCTCAATGTCCCCCAAAAGTTTTATACACTCATAGGTGGGGCTTTGGGGAGGTGATTGGATTACAGGGATGTGATACTCATGAGTGCATTAGTCCACTGATGAACTTATAGCTAAATGTGATAATGGGAGGTGGCTCACTTGGGACGTGGCCTGGAATGGTCTATCTCCCTCCCTCCTCCTTACTCTCTCTCTGCTTCCTGTTGCCATTCCATGGACTCTTTCTCCCCGCTATGCCTCTCTGTCATGCTGCCGTGCCTTGGAGCCAGCAGACTACAGACTGAAACCTCTACTAATTATGAACCAAAATAAACCTTTCCTGGGCTGGGGATTTAGCTCAGTGCTTCTGCCGCCTGCCTTGCAAGTGCAAGGACCTGAGTTCGATCCCCAGTACCAAAAAAAAAAAAAAAAAAAAATCAAAGGACCAGGGGCTGGGGATTTAGCTCAGTGGTTCTGCTGCCTGCCTCACATGCTCAAGGACCGGGGTTCAATTCCAGGTACAAAAAAAAAACAGAGAGAACCTTTCCTCCTTAGAGTTGTAGGTGTCCGGTATTGTGTCTCAGTGATGGGAAAGTAGCTAAGACACGGGGCTTGAATTTAAGAGGAATATCTGAGGGGTGGGTGAGGTATGGCACATTCGAGGTCTAGAGAGGAGACCCACCTGACTGGAAAGGAGGGTACAGGTCAAGAGTGGAGGGTAATGCCCTGCACAAGTAGTAGTAGGGGTCAACTTATGAACGCCCTTCAATGTGAATTAGACAATCCTTTGGACTTGAAGCTCCAAGCATTTGGGATTTCCTTGAGTGTTTTAGACTCACCCCCTACTTTGTGTCTAACTCAAACCTGGCTTCCCACCCTACCCACCCCACGCCTCCTCATCTCTTGGGCAGCTTCCTTCTGGTGTGTTAGTTCTGAGCTTCCTGCTCATGGTGCAGTTTTATCCAAGGGTCATTACCTCATAGATAACAAGCTTTCCTTGGAAGATGGCCATGAAGTGGCGTGGCTCCTTCCCCATGCTGACCCGAACCTGCACAGGGGATCCATCAAATTGCCGATCCAGCTCTACTGCCTGGTATGCTGAGGCTGCTAGCTCATCCTGTGAGGCATGGCGGCCCTGCAGTGGTGAGAGCAGTGTGATGGGCCCTTTCTCCGTGCCCCAGCTGGGGAGCCCAGGGAGTATTCGATCCAAAGCTGAGAGCTTGCTCCAGGCCTACCTGCCAGATGTACAAGATGTAATGCGGCCTCCCATTCACCTCATACGTATAGAGAATCAAATAGCAGTCTCCCCCATAGAAGAAGCCGTACCACTGATGCTCCACGGGCACCAGCTCCAGGTTCTCAATTCGCCAGACCTGGGCATGAAAGACAGTTCCCCAGAGATGGGCATCCTGTTCAGAGAGCGCTGGTGAAGGGAACTGGGCCATGTGTAGCGAGAACTGGGTGGGCAAGGTGCTAACATTCACTCCAAGGACCCCTCCACATTCTTTTCTTCTCTGCCAGTGCTCAGGGTTCATCACATTTGCATGATTTGAATCCTGAGACTGGATTATCCAGGTCAGGTGCACCCTGCTGCACGGGCTAGTTCTTTGTAGGCTGAACTATGATTTGAATATATCTGCCAGGTGAGTTATCAATAGCACATGTGGGGAGTTTCTTTTCACTTCCCTGAAGCATTGTGGGGAAACTCTATCAACTCACAAGCCTCTTTGAGAATACTGAGGTGCCCAAGGGGGAAAAGAAGCAAAGCAGACAGAATCACCTGCCCTCCGGTACAGCAGGAACAGCTGAGAGGGCCAGTGCCACTATCATCAAGCTCACCTCCACTTTCCCGTTGCCATCATCCACCATCCTTTCCTGGGCAGCTATCTCTGGCTGAGTGTGGAGTAGAGTCACATCAAACTTGTCCTGGAAAACTTTAGCTGTAGAGAAGGGATTGGGAAAATCCGAGTAAGCAAAAATCACCCATGCCTGTCTTCTTAGAGCTAGCAGTGAGAGGACGCTAAGGGGAGAATCTCACCAATTTTACCAATGCTGAATATTTTCCCCAGGCCCGTGGTCTGGTCCTTCACTGACCACTTCTGGAACAGCTGCTTGAACATGGCTGACTCAGCACCATCACTGACAGTCTCCACGTTGGTGCTGCTGGGGTAGCCCTTCATCTTGATGAAGCCCTGTGCCCCAACCACACAAAGGCAGGTCAGCCAGGGACTATACTGAGTTCTTCGCTTGTCTGGTAATCCGCCCCTTGAAACCAGTTGGTAAGATCCCTCCTGTCTGGGAGTCAGGATCAAATTCTAACTCACTTCCATCTGACCTCCAAGTTACCTGCCTCAAAAAATAACTGAGTGGGACATTTTGACTTCTCTTCATTGGTCTGTTGTGATTACGTTATGACTGTTTTCGCACGACTTCCTAAGCTGTGTTCTTTCAGCACTGGGTGTAACTCTGCGGACTTTCTGTCACAATCACTTGCTCATTTATTGCTTTGTAAGTGCATCTTGCTTGGGTCATCTGGTGTGTCTAAACAAGTTCATAAACTCCTTGAGGACAGGACCATTAACCGTGATGTGACATTCCCTTCAATAGCAATAGTCATCTGTTATGGAGCAGATGCTGTGTGCCAGGTACTATTCTGAGTGCTTTTCAAGTGATATTTAATCCTCACAACCACCCCGGAAGATGGGTATTAACCTTGTGTTAGTATAAGAAAATTGAGGCTCAGTGGTGTTCAGTAGTCTTCCCCGGAGCACTCAGCTGAAAAAGATATAACCGAATTTGAAGCCTAATTTGTATTTGTCTAACTCTGAAGTCCATGCACATAACCACAATGTTCTATGCTCACATGATTAGAATGGCTGCCTGCACACATCTGAAATGATACTGGCAGAATTACTGCACATCTATAGCTCCTACCAGGGCTTTAGACATGGCTGCCTGTTTCTCAACCTTTGTGGCTCCTTTTCCTTTCCACACGTATATCTTGGCTCCACCTTGGTCCAGGATGTAGCAGTCCTGAAGCAGTCAGAGATAAAGATGGTTATGGCTGCTCAAGACCAGAAGGAAGGATTTGCCCAGGGTCTGCTTCTGATACCAGGTCTGGCTATCCCAAGAGAGGTTCCCTCAAGTGCTACTTACATCATGGTTCAGTAAGTCCTGGGCCAGAGGCCTCGTGGATACCTCTGTGACTGCCAGATGCCCTGCTGAGTCTGAGACACTGGAGAAAGGGAGAAGTTAGCTTGTACCTTCTCTTCTACAAAGCATCCTGCAGTCACCTTGATGTTTTAGTGTGGAGTTTCTGGGTAGCATTTGATTTAAGACATGCATGGCTTGTATGCAGACAGGAATGTACAGGGGAGGGAGGTTCTGGGCTCCTTCCAGGAGCTGAATTGGAAAAGGACCAAGGAGCCAGGCACAGTAGCAGATGCATGTAATCCCAGGACTCTGGGAGGCTGAGGCAGGGGGATCACAAGTTCAAGCCCAGCCCAGGCAACTAAGTGACTTAGGGAGACCATGTCAACTGAGAACACCAGGCTGCTACACCTAAAAGAAGGAGCCAAATTGAATGCCTGGTTTTCTAGGTGACACTTCCCTTCCACCAGCTTCCAATCAGCAGCCAAGTTTTGCTACTCACTGATACAACGTGATATTTGACTTTTGCTGCTGATCTATGATTTCATCAGGGACTGCAGGCTTGATAATAGAGCGTCGGCCAAGGGTGTCCTGAAGGACCGTCATCAGCTCCGGGCTGGCTGCCTCCTTGTCCCCCTCAATCACTCCTATTTCAGCACGGCCCCCTCGCTCTCTGTCTCGAATATCCTTTGCCAGAAGCATAGCCTATCAAAGAAGCCCAAGGAAGCATTCAGCTCATCTGGGCCCCTTTCTGCTTGACTGCTCTGGTGGGGAGCATCCTGGAACCCAGGCACAGAGTTATTCTGATGCTGAGGAACCCTGGGGTGAGTCATACACTTGACCTGTCAGCAAGACAGCCCGCTTGTTGGACGTTGTGGTGCATGCCTGTAATCCCAGCACTTGGGAGGCTGAGGCAGGAGGATCACTGTAAGGCCAGCCTGGGCTACATAGTGAGTTCAAGGGCAGCCTGAATTACATAGCAAGACCCTGTCTCAAAAAACAAAACAAACAAAACAAAACCAACTAACCAAACAAACAAGAAAGACAGCTTGCTCAAAGGGAGGGGTCCACCTTGAATTTTGGGGATCATCATGGAAACAAAAGGGAAAAGGCACCAGAGAATCCAGCCCCAGGGCCAGGCCTGAGGCAGAGTAGAGAGTCCTGAGGAAGAGTCATACCTTCAGGCGTTCCCCACTGTTGCTCTCTGGGCCATTCCACTGTATTATGACCTTCCCGAGGTCCAGCAAAAAGACATCGCCTCGGTTAAAACTGTCCCAGCTCATTTCCACCTGCAATTGAGAGGCACACAGAGCTCAGAAAAATTCATAGGTACCAGGTAGAGAAGCCCTGGGTGCAGGACAGTCAATGGGCAGGACTTACCTCAGTGGCCCTGATGTTTCTCTTCCCCTTCACGTGTAGCAGCCGCTTCACATCGTAGGTGTTGGTCTCCACGTGCTTCATCCCAGAGGCCATGCCCCCCTTTTTGTAGCTGAGGAAACATCCATTATTTATGGAGCACCTGCTGTGCATTAGGTTCAGGTAAACTGCTGTGAATTACACAGATGTAGCCTCCACCCATGTGGGTGACAACAACAAACCCTCAAGGTAGCTGCTGCCCTAAGAGCAATTAATACACTGCTGCACTGAAGGGCTTGTTTTGTTCTAGGAACCGTCTAAATATCAGTGTGCAATGGAGGGAGGGCTGTAAGTCAGGCAGAGGCAGAAACATTAATGATACCACTGGGCCTGGGATTTAGCTCAGTGGTTTCCGCCGCCTGCTGCGCAAGCACAAGGACCCGAGTTCGATCCCCGGTACCAAAAACAAAACAAAACAAAACAAAAAATGATACCATGGCCTTGGGACCACTCCAGGAATCAGCTCTCCTGCCTCTGCACTCACACCCAGGGGGCTCCAAACCAGGTGTCCTGCACTTCAGGGGATGCAGCAGGCAACCCCAGAGCAGAGGAGCTTATCTTCAGGCTTCCTTCAGGCAGTGCCCTGTGCCTAGCAGGTCCTCAGTGAAGACTGCCAACCTGCTAGGAGCTGGCCTTGACCCAGCCTCAGAGTTCCTGAGCTCATTGGAACCCTCTTCTCTGTTTTAATCTCAAGTGCAAAGTTTTGAGTTAATTAAACTCCTCAGTTCATGGAGCATTAGCATCACTGGCCTCATAAGCCTCTCTCGTGTTCAGTGTCCATGCATTCCCTTTGACCTGTGTGCCCTCCTCCCATTCCCCTCCCCATCTCAGGCTTCCATTCTGCCAGTTTAACAGTTCCTTTTATTTTTATTCTAATAAAATATGTCCTGTTGCTTGTATGCATTATATTTGTAAAAAGAGGTTGATATTTAGTGTTTCTTGCTTTGCTCACTATGCACCATGTCTGTGAGACGCATCCCAGTGTCAGGTGTGTGTCGTCTGGTGCTTCTGCTATGCAAGCCCAGTCTTCTGGTGATGACATCAATGTTGCCCAAAGCTTTCTATCACCATTAATCATTCTATTACGAGTATTCCGGTTTGTGAGCTCTTATGGACCTGAGTATGTGAGGATTTCTCTAATTGGAATTTGCTTTAGTGGCACTGATACTTTCCAGAATGAAGTGCCAGGCCATACTCCCACCAGCAGTGCACCAGGCTCCCATTTACCCACAGCCTGGCTAGCACTTGGCACCACTCAGCTCTCTCATTTGTGCTACTCTGATAGATGAAAGTGAGAGCTTTGTTTTGCTTTTCATTTCTTGGGATTACTTTCTTTATATTTGTACTGGCCCTTTGGGTTTCCTCTTCTGTAGACTGCTGCTTCTGTCCTTGCTGTGTGTCAGCACTACTCACATGATGCCCTGCTTGAAGTAGCCATGGAAGGTGTCGGACTCGTGGTACTGGACCTCTCGGTGCTGCACAGGGCTGCCTCCCAGGTAGTCATCTAGCTGTGTGGTATAGATGGCTGCACAGCTCTGCTCATCCTGGGAGGAGTCTTTCCCGATCCAGAAGTGGATGTCCTGGGAGAGGAGACTGCCCACTTGCCGAGTCTGAGGTACAGCCAGAGAGATCAGGTCAGGGGCCAGCTCACCTCCCCTTTGTTGCTGGACCCTCTGGCATGGGGTGAATGCAGCCTACACTGGCTTGCATCCTGCCTTGGCAGGCTCAGGCCCCTCTCTGTCTCTGGACTGGGTACTGGAGCCGCCCTGTCCCCTGGGCAGACCTGCTATTGTGGCTCAAGCTTTGATAGCCCAAATTCCTCCGCACACTTGGGAGAGTTGACAGCTTGTTATTTCTACAATAAATGGAGACCACAGGGGACTTTTTCCCAAATGGACCGCAGACTCACCTTCCAGGTCTCAGCTGCACATCTGGTCATGCACAGCTGGTCTGCACGTCTGTGTGACCCTGACAGTGCTGTTCATGGGCGATATTGTTTCCTCCACTAGAATGAGCACTTCAAGGCCACAGGCAGGCCTTATGTTCGGCCTTCCCCACAACTCTTTAGTGTGGTGCTTGGGCCCTGGGAGGAAGAAGTGCTACTCATGGGCAGCTTGTGGAGGGTCAGGCTGAGGGCCCCATGCCTGCCCTCTGATGCAAAATGAAAAGCTGAGGGGCTGGGGATTTAGCTCAGTGGTGCAGTGCCTGCCTTGCAAGCACAAGATCCTGAGTTTGATCCCCGGTACTGCAAAATGAAAAGCTTAGGACTAACAGTGGCCTTTCACAGTCAGACTGGAGGCATGATCTACACAGCACTGGGCAAGAACTGAGACGAATACCAGGAACCCGCATTCTTCCCTTACCAGCAGATCACTCAACAGAGCCCAGGAACTAACCGGCTCTCAGGGGAGAAGCCACAGGAAAGAGGAGGGTAGTGCTCACCGAGAGGATGATGTAGCAGTCGCCCTCATAGAAGTTGCCATGGGCACTCAGGGACACCAGTGCCAGCTCCATTTTCTGGAAGGACAAGGGATGTACAGAGGCAGCGTTCTCTCTCTTCCTATCCGCACAAGCCTCCCTCAACACTGTTGTTGGCACAGGTGGAAGGAGAGAAGGGAGATGTCCCCAGCACTGGGGTCATGTGCCTGCTGCTCTGGCTTCTGTGAGCTCTGCCTGCAAAACCCTGGATCCAAGTCTGAGTTCTGTCCTGGTTTTCCTTTTCCTGTCCTCCCCATGCCATGCCTGGTCTCATCTCACCCTACCGTGTGAGCCTTATGAACCACTTAGGCAGCTCTTTGCAGGGGAAGGAGGAGGATGTAAACTGTCGAGTGCCCTACCCCCAACCCAGTAGTCATGTTGGCCAGGCCTGCTCCCTTGGGAGTGTGGAAGTGGGGAGCCTACCAGCCTTGAGAGTGCCTGCAGATGCCAGACTCCATGCCATGTGTCCCACTTCTAGAGTCTGGGCTGGGGCCCTGATTTGTCACTGTATACTGTTCGTCCTGGGAGGGTCATTCACACAGCCTCAGAGATAATTTTCATCACTCTCTCCAAGTGAGGTCAACCTGCAGGCACACTAAGTGTGTTTTATTTAGAGTATGTGTGTTAAATGTAAGAAAATTAAATATACTACAATTTCGGTAACTCCACCTTAGTACCTATTCATTTTTGAGTAAACTCGGAGACTTAAAACAATGGATGAGACCTGGGTCTCTTCCAAGCTCTGAGAGCCTGCCTGAAGTCTGTGACCCACCTTTCGTAATTGAGGAGAGTAAAGGGAGACTTCACTGCTGGTTTTATACAGCAGCAAATGGACTTGGTGAGGTGTCCTCACATTGGACAGGTGGAGCTACCCAGCCCAGAACTCTGGGCTCAGTCACTCTAAGGGACCCATGCCCAGGGTAGGGAGGGGGGAGGGATGAGCAACACCCCATCTGTGCCACATCCTGTCAATGCTTTGTAGGAGCCAGAGTCCAGTAGATGTGTTCCATGTTCCATTTCTCTGATGGGAGTGCCCAGGAGCCTCCTGGGAGAGTCCCACCCATCTTTCCAGGACATGAACTGATAGTGCAGACTCACTGAGCAGATGGCTGGATAAAGGACAAGCCAAGTTTTGCTCAGAGCCCTGATTTCCAGAACTAAGAGCATTTCTTCTACCTGCTACCTACCTGCTTTGAGCACCAGGGAAGGGACAAGGATGGGAAAATATGCACTTTGATGCTGCCTCTCACTGTTCTCAAACCATGGACTCAGGAGGGCTGGAAGGCTGTTATCTAGCAGCCGCTGGTAGCCAGATTCTGCCCGCAGATGCCAGTGGTCAGGTGTAGGGTTCCCAGCTCACCTCGATCCTCCATGTGATGATCCCAGGGTCGTTGCCCACAGCCCTGAAGGCATTGCTCAGAGACATGGTGCTTGTCTTTCCAGGACTGAAACATCAGAGCAAGAGGTGATCCCCGTCATGCCAGGCATCAATCCAGCTTTCCTAAGTCAGTTTCCAACCCATCCGCCATCCTACCATGTCCTTGTGGCATGCACATCTGCATGCCATTTCACCATGACAGGGGAAACGACTCAAGTTTACACAGTGAACTTGGCTGGCTTGGTCCCACCTGCAAGTCTTGCTTCTAACCTGCCACTTCCTTTGTAAGAGCCTGGGAGAGCCCCAGGGGCCGGGGGTGGGGGGATAAATATGTTAAGCACCATGTTCACTCATTTTGCATACATTATCTCATTTAACCCTCAAGTGAGCACATTTTCTTCATCTCATGCTGTAATAAAGTTCAGGCTTAGAGAGGTTAAAGAACCGGCCTGAGGGCATATAGTGGAATGAGATCCGACCTTAAAACCTGTGCTTTCAGCCACTTTGACATATTGAGACCCTTCTTAGGCTTATCTAAATTCTGTGACATGTGGGGAGAAACTCTGATTAGAAAAACTATTTCCAGACTGGGTAGCTTTCTACCACTTTCTTTCCCCCTACTCTTCCCAGATCTGTTTTTGAGGTCCTTTCCAGGTCACCTCTTTGACCTGCTTTTTGGGATTTTCTTTCTTTTTTTAAATTAACTATCCTAAAGCTTTACCCTCTCTGCCTGTCGTGTGACTAATATATTCCCTGGGCTTTTCGGGATAAAAGAGAAAGTAAAATGGCAGGGCTGGGGTTGGGACAGAGGGTTCTGGGCACTGGCACAGGAAGGTGGGTGTGGCCTGGCCTTGCCAGTGGGGTAGGTGGGTCTTTGCCCCCCTCTTACACAGATAATTTGAAGGCTTCCCATTCCTGGAGCCTGAGCAAGGCAGGTTTGGTTTTTGTTGTTTTTGTTTTTTTGGTATCGGGTATTGAACTCGGGTCCTTGTGCTTGCGCAGCAGGCAGCGAAACCACTGAGCTAAATCCCCGGCCCCAACAAGGCAGGTTTGGGAGATGAGGAAGTGGTAAAAAGTCTGAGAGGCTCCCAGGCTTTCTGTCGTCAAGGGGTGGTGTGGTTTGTTAGGAACCCGTACATGTCCAGGTCTTCTATGAGCTTTATGTCATTTATCTCCCTGGGTAATTCCTGCTACCAAGGCCTTCAGTCTGACAATATGGATCACAAATAAACATGACATTAGTTTCTCCCAAAAGGATAAATGATGGGATGGACTTAAAAATTGTACCTAGGAAGAACCATATGGATTTTCGCTATTTGGAGGCATATGGCACTTGGTAAGAGGAAAATGGGTAGGGGTGGGAGTGGAGCTCAGGCCATTTTCCCAGTATATTCAAGGGCCTGGGTTCAATTCTCCCCCACCCCCCACACAGATGAGCATATCTGACCATTCTTTTTCTTGAGCCTGGGTGGATGAAACCAGGTTTGGAGAATATGTGCCATTATCTAGTATGGACTTTGGCAAAGAACAAAACAAAACAAAAATGAAAGAGCAAACTCCCTTTATTGTACTGCTAGAACAAGACTAAAGCAGGGCAATGATTTGGAGCAGCCAGTGTTTGAGGATTTAATTCAATAATTTACGCAACCCCGCCCTGTACCACTCAGAACTGCCAGGAAATGTTTGGGTTTTCTCCAAACCCTAGATTTCAGACATTAAAGGCAAAAAAAGCATGGCCCGACTAGGGGAAGGGGACGAGGGCCAATTAATTCCTTCCTTGGAGACAGGGTGTCAACTTGGTAAAAGCTAAACCAACTGAAATTAATCAGGATGATGGGTCTTCGACCCCAAAAGCAGTCCCACTTTGCAGTAGAATTCAAAATCAAGGAGCTCATGGGGCCAGGGACCACAAATGCAGTAGAGGACTTCTCCAAGAAGGACTTCTTACCACACTGAACACCCAGAAAACCTAATTCCTTCTGCAATATCAAAATCCCCCCAAAGCTGGATGTCTCCTTTCCAAGTCCTAGTTTGTTAACTCAATATCCTCTGAGAGTAGTCCAGAGATCCCTGGAGTGGGGTGCAGTAAAGAAATTCCAGGTTAAAAGCTTTCCTCTCACAGAGATCCCCTTATGGTTGGATCCCAGAGGAAGGTGGGTTCAACTTGTCTTCCCCACTTTGGAAATGTGTCCTACTCATTCAATGAGCTAAGAATGGCCTCTGTACTTCTCAACAGGAAGTTTGCAAAATTGACCCAAAACAACTAGTTGAATCCTTTAAAAGCCTCATCCCAGAAGACAAAGCCAAGGAAATTTCATTCTCTTTTCCTTCATTCAATAGGATTGTTCAACTGATTAACAGTCATAAACCAAAGACCTTACCTTCTCTGGTCTTCAGTTTTCTACTGAGTAAGCAGCAGCAATATTGAAGAGCTACCCCAAGCAGCAGCCTCCAGGTCTGGCAGTCTCAGCCTAATGGCTGCACAGACTGGGTTATATTTGCTTGTATTTGCATCTTTACTGCATTTTCCTAGTCCTGGCCAATCACGGCCAACCTAGCCCTGGGCTTGACTTATTCAAACCAGAAGGAAAGCTTTGTCTGTTCTTATTCAAAACAGCAAAAACAAGGAGAGTGGAGTTTTAAGGGCTTCTTTTAACTCCAGCTCCACGCCTTGATCTATTGATTTTTTTTTTAAGTGCAGAGCCCATCAATAATGCAAAAAGAGACAGAGAGGATATGAAATTTGCCATATTGTATATATGAATGCATTATGCTGATGACAGGAGCAGAAGCTGGAGCTGCCTATGTGTGCCTGGAAGTCAGGGCTGGCAGAACCTCCCTGAGAAGCTTCTGGGCAATTCTTAAAGGTGGAAGTCTGAGAAAGGGGTCAGGAAAGTCCGTGGGCGTCTCCACCAGCCCAATGAACACCTGAAAGCCTACTATGTGCCAGGAACCACGCTGGGTTTTGAATTTCAGGGTTCTGGGTTTGTCAACATCAGAGAGGGGCACAGGAGAATCAAGACTCGTGTCCTTAGGGCTTCTGGTTCTTGCCCAGCAGTCAATAGGACACCAAGGTGCTTGTTAAGCACTTGGATAGCAATGGAGTTGGCTCCAAATAGGGGCCACGGAAAAGTAATGGAGTTCGACTTCTGTAACCTTGACTGGAAGCCCGGTGCTTGCTCCGTTTGGGTGCTTCAGCTTCACTGTGATCCAAGAGCCCACCATGGAAGATGGGTGTACCCACAAGCCCCAATAATGACAGGGTAGGAAGGCAGCTCCCATATTTGGATAGGTTTTACAAACCTGCTTTTATTAATTAATTGTAATACAAATATTCCAAAAATATAAACAGACACTTAATGGCGTCCTACATTTCAAGTTTTTGAATACAACAAATTTATCAAATCATGAAGCAAGGTAGTCAGAATCCCATAGCCCAGGCACAGTGGGAAGCAGACCTTCTCCCCTCCAAATGGCATCTTGAAAGGGGATCACAGCAAACTTGGGGTAATTACAAGCAAAGAAGCTCTGAGGTGAGTCTGCCTGGGGGCAGCTGGCCAGACCCCCACCTCCTCTCCAGTGCCTAAATACGCAGATATTTATTGGTGTTTAAAAAAGGAGAAAGACAAAACCAAGCCCCCTTATTTTAGAAAAAAGGTGGTTGAAGGACAATAATGGTTAAGCAACCAACTGAAGACCGGAAGGGGAAAGTGGGCTTACCTTTCTCAAATACATGGCCTGGCTGGGCTGTTCGATGCAGGCCAACTGTACACGGGGCTGCCCCACTAATGAGGACTCGAGAGGGGCAGCAGAACTGCATGGGGCCCACTTCCCAGGGAATGACTCCCTTGAGACTCCCATGCTTTTAGTACAAGGAAGCTTCTGGGCCACTGTTAACGGTTGAATTTATACATTTACACAAAAGTCTTTGGGAGGAAGGAGGGAGCTAAACAAAAGTTCCCAGGTTAACTGAAGGCAAACACTCTAGCAAGGGACCGATGGGCCTACAGAGTGTCCCCTCTACAATGTGCAGAGAGGAAACCCATATCTGACCCTTTACTGAACTGGTCCTGTGTCCAAAGCTCCCCCTATAAGAGGGACAAGAACATCAGGCTTTTGATTTAGAAGCCCAATCAGAGAGACACACTGTGTCCCTGAAGAGGCACCTTAAAGAACTGAACCTGGCAGGTGGGCAGATTCTGGCATGGCTTGAGTTGGTGCTGACACCAGGCACGGTAGCCTACTGATTCCCAAAGACCAGTCTCAAGTGGGACAGGCTGGTGGCAAGCCCCAGCACAGACTGCAGAAGTGGCTTCCTCTCAGTCTTGCCCTCCTCCAGAAGTTAAGTCTGCCTGATTCCTCAAGCTTCACAATCACCACTTGCCCCAATACACTGCGAAGCTAGAAAGCAGACAGCAAATGATGACTTTAGGCTGGTGCTGGTCCCCATGGACTGGGCTTGTTTAGATCTGGCCACACTGCTTCTCCAGGAGAGGAAAGAAGGGAGAGTGGAGGTGGCATTTCCAAGGAAAACCTGCAAGGGAGCAGGTGGGGTTCTGACAGGAGCAGGGACTGGAAAGCTGGGGCTTCATGCAGAAGCAGCAGGGACACTCCTACCAAGCCATTCTAGGCTTTGGTCACAGGTCACACTTGAAGCATGGGACAAGCCTGATAGGAATAGGGGTGGCACAGGCTCTCTGTGTGGGAATACATGGATATCCAAAAGAGGGCAGAGAAAGGGTTCTTGGAACTCAATCAGCTTCGAGACTCTTATTGCTTAGTCAGAAAAGCTTGGCCAGGCCAAGTGACAGAAGACTTGGCTGAGGGCTAACCCTCAGGGTAGGGGTTGGGAAAGAAGCTGCTCCTGCAATATTAGAATGGCAGTGGTGGCCAGGACCTGGGTCTGAAGTCACAGCTGGCCTTAGCTTCTAAGCATCCCCCTTCCTTCAGATGGCCTTCCTGGCTAGCACCTGGAGCCCTCTGCCCTTCACCTGTGGTGGGACCCCACAAGCACAGGGAATTATGCTGGAGGAATGACCACAGGAGGGCTGGGTGCTCTGTTTCACTTCTGTGAAAACAAAGAGGAAGACAAGGCATCCCACATTGGGACAAGGAGGGAAGGTGGTACCACAAAAGACCCAGCCAGCCAGCTATCACTCAGAATACTGAGCTGCTGCTCCACCACCTGGTATCTCCAAACTGGTTAGCAGTTCCTGAAGCTGGGTCTAGTGTGTAGAAACTGAAAAGGATAACAGGATGAGTCCTGAGTGGGCAGTATACCTGCACCGGAAGCGATTCACAAATGCTTTACGGTATCTGCCTCCAGGCAACAGAGATGGGGACAGGACCTGCCTCCTATCCCAGGAGGGAGGAGAGCCCCATCCAGCAGCCCCAGGGGAGGCCTTAAGGCAGTGATGCTGAGGTTGGGCACCTTCTGGAGGGCCCCTTGTGCTCCCAATTACAGCAGCACTTCCTCCTCTGTTTTCCAGCCCAGGGGAAACTTCCATTTTAGGACTATTTTTTAAAGCATTCACTATTAACAATTTTTTTTTTTTTTTCGTTACCAGGGATCAAACTCGGGTCCTTGCACTTGCGCAGCAGGGGGCAAAACCACTGAGCTAAATCCCCGGCCCACTATTAACAATCTTTGAAAGCAAAAGACACCCAAGAGTGCAGGTGTGTGAGGGGTTCACTCAGCCGTTACTGGGGGCAGAAGGCTGGCAAACAAAATGTTAAGAACATCCGTCCCCCTCAGTTCTGGAAAAGCAGTTTTGAGCCTCTGAGAGGAAGAGTGACAGCCAGGAGGGATGAACACAGGAACAGACAGACTTCAGTACTGGACAGATTTCAGCACTGGACAGAAGCCGCCCAGGGAAGACACAATAGCAAAGCACCCTGCCCAAGCAATGGGAGGGGCTGGGGCAGCTTGGAAAGCCTTTCTCAGCCTTTGGAACCAAAGTCCCTTCGCCAGCACCAGCAGAGAATCCCTGAAGAGCAGACTTACAGAAAGAAGCCCAGCTCATCTAACAAGCCAAGAGGACACATACTCTGCTTTGGGGATTTACCTCTTCCCTATACCCCAAACACCTCCCACATTCATCTCAGGCCCAGGATCACAGCTTTGCCAGAAACAAGCCAGGCCCAATGCTCCAAGTTTAGAATTTTAAGAGTCAAAAGAAGAGAAATCAGTTATCTGTCTTCCAGGGCAGGCAGAAGACCTTCCCCACGGGATCAGAGTATGGCTAGGTGGTGAGGAAGGCAGACCCAGTGCCCAAACCTTGGGGAGACATAGACAGGGGCCCATGGCAGGCACCCGGCAGGAGGCAAGTGCAACCCTTGGGCCACAGGACCTGACAGTCACGGGGTTACTGGTTCTGGAAACAAGTCTTCATCTTCCCAGAAATGGCATCTTTTTGTTTGCAGCAACTGGGCTGAGAGTTTTCAGAAAGGTGTGTGCCTAGGGCATCCAAAGGCAGCCTCTGACCCCTCCTTTCTCCTTTGCACAGGCCTTCCAACCCCGAGGAAAGGCCATGGTTTGGCAACAGAGCCTGCGACAACAGTCTTTATCCCAGTAAAGCTCAGTGGCTCATAGGGTGGCAGGAGAGATGAACCAACTTGGGAAAAAAAGTCTTGATCTTTCAGCTTCTTCCCCATTGAAACACTGAATTCCCTGGGTCTGTAGTACTTCCTAAGACTCTTGCGCTCTCTCTCTCACACACATCTATCTCGGGAACCTAACTTGGAACCGGTATCTCTGGATATTGTTGGTCTGATCTACCCAGCTGGTATCTAATCTGCCCTAAAGCTCTTTCCAATCACATCTATTTCTGGGCCCCATCTGCTGAGGTGCTCCAGCTTCGCTCAGTCTGTCAGGCTGATCAAAAAGGCACAGTGTAGCAAAGTCCCCTGCTGGGATAGCCACTGCTTGGAAGCACGAAGGCTAAGGGGCCCGCAGCTGCCCAAGGCTGGTGTAGACGTCGTCTGCTCCACTTAATTCCTCAAAGATTGGGATCAGGTTGAGCAACTCAGTATCTGCCATGTCATCAAACCAGGACTGCACAGGCACCTGAAGCAGGAAAAGGGTGGTGTCAATTTGACTGCCACTTCTTCCTGCCCTCCCTTGGGATGCTGCTGGGTCAGCCGGGGTTGTGAGGCACTCCTCTGGTGAAGCCCGTTTCCCAAGCCCACTCCCTCTCCCAGTCCCTGCCATGTGGGTGTGTCAGGACCACTCACTGCATTCTCTGGGTGGAAGATGTAAGAAGCAGGCGAGTTGTCCAGGATGAGGGTCTTCCTCAGGTCCCTCCCCAGGCGGCTGAGGTCCTTGACATAGCAGCCCTGGTGGAACACACAGGACTCCCGGAACAGGCGGGCCCGGAACACCCCACACCGGTCCAGCAGGTCTGTCACAGGGTCAGCATACTGGCAGGAGAAAAGATGTCCGGGTCTGGATACAGTCCTGGTCTCTCTGTGGCATCCTGAGGACCAGCAAGTAGCCACTGGGCCACCCCTGTGGCCGCTACACCTCTAGTGCTTCCCCCCCCCCGCCCGCCAACTCCTAGGTACCTTGGCCAGGCTGGCAGTGAAGAGAACACATTCAAAGAGCTCCCCCATTCGTCTCAGGAACTCATCCACATAAGGCCTCTTGAGCACGTACACCTGAGGAGAAGCACAGCAGGCCATTGGGGACCCTGTGCTGAAGCAGCTCAGCATCCATCCCCTTCACTGCTGACAGAGAGCATGGCAACAGGGCCAGGTTCCCACACCTAGCCATCTGGGCCAGCTGCCTGGAACTACCCCAGCTAAGGCTGGCCTCAACCTTCACCAGGCTTCTGCTGGCTCAGTGGTCCAACCTTAGCTCAGGAAGAAGGACAACACACCATGTCCCAGGAGCCATCTCTGATTCCGACGGTGGGCCATCAGCTGCCTCCAGAAACAAGTAATCAAGAATAGGCCTCACAGATGGAAACAGCCTATCCTGGATTACTTGAATCCAGCCACAGCCTCTGTAGGAGCATTGTGTCCTTGGCTCCAGCAGGACAGTTTGTCCAGGTCCCTATTAGGCAAGGACACAGATATTTCCTGACACCTGATGCCCACACATGGCTTCTCCACTGTACCAGGGAGAAGTGACTTTTCCCTCTGATGACCAGAGACTAGATTCCCTGCCCCTTCTTGCTCTAGAGACTCCTTTTGTGCGTGTTCCTGCCAGATCCATCCACCTAACTCACAGCCATCTTTCATGACAAGATCTCAAAGTTTCTCTAGCTACATGTCCCCCACCAGTCTGTGTTCTACCGCTTCTTGCCTTCTAGGCTTCTAGGCCCCTTTATTTCCTGAAAGATCTTTTTATACGTGCTACCCTCAGCTCAAAGAGTGCACACCTGCCATAACTCCCTCCTACAGCTGGCCCAAATCTGCCACCAACTCAGCAGACCCCTTTTAGCTTCTCGGCAGAAATGTTATAGGTAGCCACAACTTTGCTCCTGTAGCTGCCACTTCTTCAACTTTCACAACCCCCTTCTTCCTCCTGGCTATTGTCAAGCTTAACCTCCCTCACATTCTTTGCTTAAAATCCACCTTGGGTAGGATTTCATTTTAATTTCACCCCTTTATTCTTATTCATGGCTTCCCTGCTAACTAGGAGTTCACGATATGTATTTGCCTGTTTCAAAGTATGTCTTTATCTTTTCCCCATGGGTGTTGTATACCTCTAAACCCTCAGCTGGACTGTGAAAGGGTGCTGGCCCTGGCAGAGCACTCAGTTATGGTGGTGAGAGGAAAGAAATGCCTAGTATGGGTGGGACTGTGATGCCAACCCATCAAAGCCTCAAACCCCGTTTCCCCATGAATAACCAGCCACGCAAACAAGTGTCAAGGCCACCAGGGTACCTGCTCCAGGGGTCCCCTCAGGCTGACTGGTAAGCACTCTGAGTGGACAGTCTTTCCCCTGCCAACGTCATGTAATCCTTAACCCCGGACTGGGCAGATTATCAGGGCTGGAGGCTGTTCTGGTTTAGATTCATTTTCTCTGACAGAAGCCTCCATGAGGAGCCAAGGAGAGGGAAGTCGGAGGTTTCACAGAGGAGGAGCTGCTGGGCAGGGGAAGGAGAAGTTCAGTAGCTCTTCAGAGGCTGGGGTGTGGGGAGGAGCGCCTGCCAGGCAGAGAAACACCACTACCAGATTCCCTGCCTCTAACAGGCACAAGCACCATCTATTTTTTTATTAATAAATTTTATTTTATCCCACCCCCCCCAGCCCCCTTCCCTCCCTATGTACAAAAGCTTTGTTTCCATTTTTTCCTTCAGAAACACCATCTATTTAGGTACACAAAAAATGCAGTAAATCCTGATAGGTGCTGGCTACACAGAGGGACAGCGAGCAATAAATGACAGCTGTTACTATATTAAAAAATGTAAATTGCCCCTTCAAACAGCCTGGCATCATCATCCTCATCATCATGTGTTTTTGAGATAGTCTTGTTATGTAGTTCCAGCTGGCCTTGAACTCACTATGGAGCCCAGGCTGGCCTTGAACTGCAGGGCAATCCTCCTGCCTCAGGCAAACAGCCTACCTTTAAAGAAAAAAGATGAGCTAGAGGGGGTAGTGGGGCTGAAAGGTTTTTTTTTTCCTTTTCTTTCTTTTCTTATTTTTAAAGATTTTTTCCTTGAGTGTCAAAGATAGCAATAAAATAGGAGAGGCTGAAGTTACAGAAAGGGAATCAGCTGATGGAACACAAGCCCCAAGAGGACAAAGGACCCCAGCACAGGTGGAGCAGAGGGCAGATCCCCACCCCTGGGCTGGGTGTGGCCTGGCAGGAAGCTCACCTGGTGAGTGGTCCCCTCAATCTCTACAGGCACTATGAAGTCAGCATTGTTGATTGGCTGGAAGGCAGAAGAGTTAATGACATCAGTGAGATGGGAGCGACAAGGAGCCCCCACCATGCCCCTGGGAGGGGTGGGTGGAACAGACACTGAAGGCTCCAGGAAGCTCCTCCTGCCAGCCCACTAAGGGGTTCTCAGCCCAGTATGGGGTGCAGTAATCTCTTTTGGATTCCCTGTTCCTCCTCAGCACCTTCATGCCATCCTGCCAATTTCACTCATTGATGAGTTTTGGGTCTTCCCTGAGTTAACAAACACCCCCATTTAAAAAACAAAATAAAATAAAAGAACAATAAAAAAATAGGCAAGGCCAAAGCTGATTCAACCACTTTTAAGCCTGACTCAAGTGAAGCCCTTGTGGTGCTGTGTGTGTGTGCGCAGCCTGTTGGCAATGACGGGGAGGACAGCAGAGCAGGGGATTCCTACCTAACATTCTTCAGTATGGCCTCTCGATATCAGTGACACCAGGGTGGCCTGGCTGTTCCCTTCCAGTCACCTTTAGGTCACCTTACAGCACCTGTCAGGTTCACAGGCAGGCCGAGGGTGGGTGTAGGACGGGTTCCAGATATCAACTTACCTTAAAGGAACTGTGTACAAGGGTTTCATCCAGGTCAATGACTACACAGATCCTTCCTTGATCTTCCTCTGTCACCTCTGGGAGTAGGCAGGTCCCAGGGATCTAAAACCAGAGCCAGATGGCTAAGATGAATCCACATAGAAAGCCCTGTCATTCTCCCTTGCAGAACCCTGGGAAGAGCCAGGCTGCTCATGGAGATGGAATCACCAGGACAGGCAATACTTAAAGGCAGAGGACAGAGGAGGCAGAGTGGCTCCTTGGTTTCAGCCTCCCAGTGAGGCTGGGAAGTAGATTTGGACAGTGGAGGCTGCAGTCAAGGCTGCTGTGGGATGCACAGCACTACAGGAAGAGGGCATGGAACACTAGCCATCCCCTAAAACACCAGGCCCTCAGTGTATACTTAGAACAAAGGCTTCCTAGGGCACAGAGGAGGCTGGCCAGGCACCAAGGAGGAGGAGATCACCATGCCTGCTGGGCTGCCAGCGATCGCAGGGTCACCAGATTCACATACCTGATAAAACTGGTACTGGAGACACTGGAGCAGATCCGACTAGGGAAGAAAAGGCGGTTGTCAGTGCCAACTCACCAACAGCTCCTGCCCCATCCAAACCACTGCTTCTGCCTCAAGAGCCAGCCGCCTGGAAGCTCCTCACAGGACAAAAGTGGCTTTTTAAGGAGCTGGGCAGGAAAGGGCAAAGATTAGTGCTTCCTTTCCACATTAGACCTGATGAAGTACGGAGACGATGGTGTCCCTGTTCCCAGCTGCCACTGCCTCTCAGTTAGACAATGTAAAGAAGAAAGAACTCAAGTGGCCAATTCAGGGACATACAGAGGCAGGACTAAGATCTGAACTCCTAATGGGGATTTAGTTCAGTGGTTCCACCACCTGCCTTGCAAGCAGAAGGTCCCGAGTTCGATCCTTGGTACCAAAAAAAAAAAAAAAATCTAAATTCCTCACTGTGGTGGTTTAACCTCTTGCTTAGTCTTTAAACCCAACTTCTCTTTGAGAATTTCCCCAAGAGAATGTGGAAGGAAGACTAAGCCCCAGAAAACATCAAGTAAGCCAATGTGAAGCCACTGTGGGTACCAAAAATGTGCAGTGCAGCCAGATGTGGTACATACACCTATAATTCCAGCACTTGGGATGCTGAGGCAGGAGGATCACTGTGAGTTCAAGGCCATCCTGTATTACATAGTGAGAGCCTGTCTGAAAAAAACAACCCTCCTGGGGGCAGGGATTTAGCTCAGTGGTGCCATTGCCTGGCTCAAAAGCGCAAGTCCCAAATTTGATCCCCAGTACCAAAAAAACCCCAAAACCCCAAAACATGAAGGGCAAAAAGATCAAAATGACACCCCTCCAATAATTAAAATGTTATGGTTATATGGGCTGGGGATTTAGCTCAGTGGTGCCACACCTGACTCGCAAGCACAAGGTCCCAAGTTTGATCCCCAGTACCAAAAAAAAAAAAGGTATGGTTATAAAAAGTAGTAAATGGTCCTAATAAAAACCTCAAATTCTAAAATTCTGGGGCTGGGGATGTATCTCAGTTGTAGTGTACTGGTCTCAGTAGAACGTGAAGCCCTGGGCTTGATGCCCAGCAATGCAAAATAAAACATCAAATAAGCAGGGTATGGTGGCACATGCCTATGATCCCAGCACTCTGGGAGAACTGCAAGCTTGAGCCCAATCTGGGCAATTTAGTGACTTAGCAAGATCCTATCTCAAAAGAAAAAACAGAAAAAGGCTGGGAGTATAGCTGAGTGCCAAGGCCCCTGGAGTCGATCTCTAGCACCAGTAAATAAGTAAAATCCTAAACAAAAAACCTCAGTGTTAGCATGTTAGTGTGTATTTCCTAAGTGGGTATTAGGAATCTTGTTCTGTAAGATTAATACTATGTAATTTCATGTTTGGCTTTTTGGTTAAATGTCGTAGATCAGTACTCTCCATTTTACTGAGAACTCTTCATAAAAATTAATTGCTTAGTAATCCTGTCACGTTGTACTTTAACCATTTCTCCCCCACTGGGTAAACTAAGTGATTTTTCTACCAGTGTATATACCTTAGTCTGGTTTAGGAAAGACAGCTAGACCTTGGTGTTTCAGAAAGAGGTACCACTGGCATTTGGAGCAGAATATTTGCTGGTCAAGCTGGTCCCACCCTCAAAATATGAGAAATACCATGGTCCCCTGACAATCAAAACTATCTGCACATTTCCAGATGCTGTACACAGGCACAGGTAGGAAGGGCTGGAAAGGATCAAGAGCACGGCAGAGGCCAAGAGCAGGGGCGCATGCTCATAAACCCAGCTCCCTGGGAAGCAGAGCTAGGAAGATTTTAAGTTTGAGGCCTGGCTGCGAAACTTAGCAAGACTGTCTCAAAATACAAAGGTCTGGAAATGTAGCTGAGTGGTAGAGAGCTTGCCCAGGATGCGTAAGGATGTGGGTTCACACCCTTGTACTGGGGGGAAAACAAGCATGGCAGATTGTAACACCATGGCTCCCTGCAAGTCAGGTAAAGTTTACAAGGTAGTTTTGCATAGCAGAAAACAAATACAGGCTTTAGCATCAGATTTGTGTTTGAATCCTGACACTACTATTGGTTAACCATAAACTCTTCAGGACAGCACATCCTCTGGGACCCAGTTTCCATATCAGCAAAGTGGAATCCTGTAAATATTCTAGCAGGGTTGCTGTGAGGATCACAGCCAAGAATATATGGGAAACACTTTGCAGGATCTCTCAGAAACCACAAAGACATTTAGTCCAATAACAATGGGACTACTAGAAATGGACTACTAAGGGAAGGAGAGAGGAAAGACCTCTAAGCCAGAGACCTCTGTGACCTCAGGCAAGGCCACTATGCCCACCTGCTGTGGTCTGCAGGGGTCTCCTAACCAGCAGCCTCTTCCTTACCAGCACTATACCACCCTATCCAGCTACTACCTTGGCAATGATGTTGGCTTCTTCCTTGTATGCAGCAAGCTCAGTGCAGGAACCGGACTGGCCAACATGCTGGGCACGAAAACAGCAAAAGAGAGCCTTGAAGATGTTACGTCCACGCGGCTTCTTAGGAGAGGACTTGGAGACCAGGCCTAGTGAGAAGAGAAATGACAGGCATTAGCTATAGGGACATTAGTATCTGTCCATAGCTACTCCATGCGTTTCCTCTCTCCAGTCTGTAAACTCTGCTGGGCACATGGCGTATGCCTGGCACACAGCCACATGCACTTAACAGTAAAAGGTGCATTTTATCCCAGCATCTTCCCTTTAAAGCAGAAATGGCAGGAAACCCCATTCACTGGTTTGGGAAATGGGAGACTTGAATTGCAGATTTGCTTTTCATTCCAGGGGGCCAGGGAGGGGAAAGGACACAAAGATGGACCAGGTACAGAATCTGAGTGCTCTGCTACTCCAGTCACAGCACACTGAAGATGTCCTCAAAATTAATTCACAAAGACATATATCCTCCCTAACACCAATCACTGGAAGGTCAACCTTCTAAACAACAAAGTAACCTTGGCCGCTTCAAGTTATTAAAGCTGCAGTTTGTTTCTTGCTTTTTTTTTTCTGGTACCGGGAATCCAACTTGGGACCTTGCGCTTGTGAGGCAGGCGCTGGAACCACTGAGCTAAAACCCTTGCCCTCTTGCTTTTTTTTTTTTTGAGACTGGGTCTTGCTGTGTAGTTCAGGGTGGCCTTGAACTCACTATGTAGCCCAGGCTCGCCTTGTACTCCTGGTGATCCTCCTGCCTCAGCCTCCCAAATGCTGGGTGTGTGCGCCATCACACCTGGCTGAAGTTTGTTTCAGCATCAGCTTCCCTGGGTGCTTGGCAGGTGGCAGTAGAACCAAGCCCAATCAGCCTAAAGACTCCAGACTTGAAGTTCCTGGATGGCCACAGGAAGATACACTCCATTTTTTAAAAAAATTGATTTTATTGGTAATTTTATTGGTACATTTTAGGTATACAGTTCATTTACATTTCTCATTGGGTGTTTGTACCTGTACATGATATATCTTGGTTCTTATTTTTTCCCCATTACCTGTGCACCCTTCACCCCCTCCACCCTTCCCTATTTACATAGATTTCGTTTCCACTTTTTTTCTCTTTTCTCATAGTTTTTCCTTTCCCCTTCCCTCCCTTCCCTCCTTCGTCTTTGGACCTTTTTTCCTATTTCAAATTATCAGATACACTCCATTTATACCCTGCCTCTGTGCCATGTTCCAGCTGCACTCTTTACCACACCCTTCCCTTGGAGACATGGAGCCTGACTGGGAAAAGACAGGTAGATCAAGCCTATGAGACAAAATACCCAGCCCCAGGTCCTGAGCTGAGGCCTCTGCTTCCATACAGTAGCTGCTTAGTCCTACCTTGACAATTTGGGCTTTGAAAACATAAAGCCATTGTTTTAGACAGGGTCTGGCTATGTAGTTCAGACTGGCCTTGAACTCAGTGATCCTCCCATCCAGCCTCTCAAGTGCTGGGATTGGAGGTGTGCACCACCACACCTGGTCATAAAGCCATTTTAATAGGCAACTTTGTAAAGCAGCCTCAGACAGGCCAAGCAGAGACATAAAGGTATGGGGATTTTAGGACTGACTGGAAACGGACTTCAGAATGTTTTGCAAGTAAATTCCTTTTGCTTAAGATGAACTGTCCTGGCAACGGTTGAACAAGACTGGGAAGATACAGTGGGCATTGTGGCCAGAAGGTGGCGCTACAAAACCACTCTCAGTGGTTCCCAGCCACAGGTTGGGGGTGGGTCTTGTGTATACCAAAGCCTGAGTGGGACACCCGGGCTGGCCTGGGCCTAAGGATTAAATACAAGTGGTTTCAGTTTAAAGCACAGGCAAACTACACAGGAAAATAACAATGGAACGCCGGCATGGTGGCTCGTACCTGTGATCCCAGCACCAGAGGCTGAGGCAGGAAGAGCACCCCAACTTTGAGGCCAGCCTGGGCTAAGTAGTGAGTTCAAGGCCGGCCTGAACTACACACTGAGACCTTGACTCAAAAAAAAAAAAAAAAAAAAAAGTGAACATTGAAAATACCTCTGTTTTTGTAGGGGAAAGAAAATCAAACAATGTGCCGCTGACGGTTCTCTTGTGTTCTTCCTTGGGACAAGGAGAAAGGGAAAGGAAAAGGTAGTGTGGCTGTGGACACCCACAGGTGACAGGAGTACTATCAGCTCAGTCCTGTTCTCAGCCTGCACTAAGGCAGCTCTTACTCAAGTGGGTGACAGGAGAGCTGCTGAATGCACAGTTACTGGGCTGCCTGTGACCCTGGAGAGGACAGAAGAGCCAAACTGTTCCCAGGACCACGAGTGAGGAAATGGCCCTCACTCACCAGTCGGTCAAGCGAAGTCCAAACCACCCACCCAAGAGGACAAGGGACTCACCCCTGACTGAAGAGAAAGGCTGAAGGTGGCCAGCAGTCAGCTCACTCCCTTCCCTGCATGGGCTGGGACAGATCCCTGGACACTGGGATACCCCCTGGGAAGCCTTTCTAGCAAGGAGCCCCCAAATCGGACTGTCACTCTCAAGCTCCTGGCCCTGGAGGAAGAACACAAACCCAGGTCTCTCTGGGGATTGTGTCATGAAGAAGCTGCGCTGGGGACATCCCCCGAGCTCCCATATCACAAAGACCAAAGTCACAGCAGAACCTGGCACTCGAAGCCAGCAGGATGAGAGGTTCCTTGGCCTGCCCCCTTCCATGCCTATTATTCTAATAATCTGCCCAGAAATCAGAAGGAAAGAACAGCTTCCCCACCTGCCTGTTGGCCCACATTAAATTCCAAGCCTGGGGACTGGGGGCAGAGGCTGACACAAAACTCCAAGACCAAAGCTGAACCACTGCTTTTCCTTTGGTCTATGGTTTTTTCATGCAGAACCACAATCGGAGGCTTAACTCGGGCATGGAGCCTTTCTTAAAAGGCCACACAGCCCCAGCCTTTCTTGAAGAGAGGGCATCAGGAATGCACCCAGCATCTTAGTGACAGACACTGAGAAGGCTGAGTAATCCTGAGAGGCAGCAGGGTGGAAGGGGCAGCTGGCTGGGGCCATGGAGAGGCCTTGCCTTTGGCCACCATGGGGGGCCCAACAGGCACAAGTGCCTGGCTCTAGATGGGGAGCTTGGGCTCTGCAGGGGATGAAGGTCTTCTCAAAAGCACAATGGGACTGGCAGCCCCTGTGCCTCAAAGGTCACAAATGTGCTGACCTTGGAGCGGGAGCTGGGAGCAGAATATCCTGGGCCCACAACAGCAAGGTCAATACCTGTCATTCCTCGCCTCCCCCAACCCCTGCTATGTGCATCCATCTCCAGGCTGTCTGTAGAAACTCATGGGGCCCGCTCCAGCCTCCCCCAACATGGCTGCCTCCCTGAAGGACCTGCAATGGCCTCAGCCTGGTACATTTGTCTACCTCTAGCCTCTGTATAGCTGGTGCTCAATAACTTTGGCTGAAATGACTTCAAAGGCCTCTAGGGCCTCTGTTGCTTCAATAGAGCTAGGACCCAGAGAAGTAGCCCCAAGTTTGCAACAGTTCAGAAGCACTGGAAACAGGAAAGCCTTCTTTAAGTGAGGAAAGGAAGGTGGCACTTCAGGAGCTGAGTGCCTGAAGCAAGACACTGAGTCTTTCTGGGCCTCTGCCATGTTCACTGGGGACCAAGATGTACCATGCCTGTGTTAGGCACTTGCATCAGTAGTCAATCCTCACAACAAACCCAACTGCAGGCACCAATTCCTCAATTTACAGGAAGAAAACTATAGAGGTCACACTGGGAGTATGATAGCAGAACCACGATTTGAACTAGGTCTGCTTGAACCTAGAGCCAAGGCTCTTTAACTGATATCCCATAGGACCGTTGACAGTTCAGGGACACCATGTGCATTTACTCATGCAACTACTGGGAGGCCTGGGAGCACTGTCAAGGTCTCTTCATGGGAACACTTGCTCTATTGCTCTAGGGTGGACTGTTGGAGAGATCAGTTTGGGATCCAGCTCCCCTTTCAATTCTCTTGGGCAGGCCATCAAAAGTACAAGGCTCTGGGATTCCCTGAAACTCCAGTGAACCCATTCCCGACCCTGCTCTGACCAGCAGGTACAGACATCCCCAAAACCTCTGTGTGTGACAGGCAGGGAATGCCGCCTGCCTCCCCAGGAGAGGAACACTGGACACAAGAGGATCTACAGGCCCGAAGAGCTTTCAATGCACAAGGTTTTACCAGCAAGGGATGACAGGCTTCCAGCGTGCAGCTCCATGACCAGCTGCTCTCCCTCCTTCCTCTACCTGGAAACCCAGTCCTCCTCTCCTGCCCAGATGTTGATATGTGTCTGCTCCCCTTGCTCCAAACATCTGTCCAAGAGTTCCTGCATAGACCCAGCTCTGGCATAAGAAGCAAGCAGGCAGCTGGCTGAGATAGGGAGGCCAGGCCACACCTCCAACACCCCACTGCAAGTCTTCCCACTGAGGCAGGGTGTGGAGAGAAGCGGGCTGTGAGAGGTGCCCCTCTCACCTGAGAATCGCCAGGGCTGGAGTCCAGGCTCTGCCAGTTCCTGACTCAACCACACAGCCTCTTGGAGTCCTGCTTTCCTCATCCACAAAATGGGACAGAGGATAAACAAAAAGATAAAACAAAACTTACTGTAAGCTACTGTGCAAACTCTGAAACTCAATGCTATGCTTCTTTTAATTATCTATTTGGGACATCCTGGGCCTCATCATGGATCACTAACTGACAACATCGAGGGTCTCATTCCAGGAGATCAGAAACAAGGGATTAGGACTTGTGCACATCCATTATATGTGGTCGAATCCCAAGAATAGAAAGTGAGGGAACTCTCATTATGGCAGGTTTCAAAGTCAAAACTGCCCCTATACCTTCTCTCTACATCTACCATAAAAGCTGTGGTTCACAACCTTTCTGGCTGGTTTCTGTGAACAAAGGGAAAGCAGGTGAGGCTGTCCCACTTGATGTGAACCTCACCCCCAGCACCCAACACCACCATTCTATCTCCTCCTGCAAAAAGTGTGCACACAGCCTGGCATGGTGGTACATGCCTACAATACCAGCACTTCTGGGAGGATTGAAAATTTGAGGGCTGGGGATTTAGCTCAGTGGTTATGCTGCCTGCCTCACAAGCACAAGGACCAGAGTTTGATCCCTGGTACCAAAAAAAAAAAAAAAGAAAAAGAAAAGAGAAAAAAAGAAAGAAAATTTGAGCCCAGCAACTTAGTGCCTTAGAGAGTCCCTGTAATAAAGAGATAAAAGACAGGGGACGGTTCAGTGTGAAAACCTGGGTTCAATATCCCAGTACTGCAAAATAAAAAACCCACTTATTTAAGCAAGTGTACATGTGCATACAAAGAGATGAAGACCACCCTTATCGGGACATTATTCTTAACCTTCTGAGAGTCAGGTGTCAGGTCCAGATTCACTGTTAGTAACAACACAAGTTTATATGCAGCAAGTTTATATTCAGTTCCTTTGAAGGCAATCCATCTGAGACTGGGCAGAAAGCAATCTCTCATGCTATCGTCATTTTTAGAGACTGAAACTAGTACAACCCTAGCCTTTTTAAAAATTTGAGACAGGTTCTCACTAAGTCACTAAATTGCTCGAGCTGGGCTTTAATTTGGCAATTTTCCTGCCTCAGTCTTCTAGAGTGGTGGGATTACAACCACGTGCCATCATACCAGCCTGGCTAACAGGTCTCAACAAACCTATTCACACACAAGGATGCTTTCTTAATTCGCCCCACAAAACTACTTCCTTCCTCACCACCTCCCAACCACTCCAGCAAAGAGTTTGGTCTGGCTATCACTATAAAATGGTCTTTCTGGGGGCTTCCCTCCCATTAGCTATTGGAGAAAGAAGAGTATTTGAAGCATTTCCGGCCCTTCTTTGCCAGCTGCCTGGGCTCTGCTGCGAAGACACATCTGAACGGGGCTCGCTGTGGAGTCCTCCCAGGTTGTCAGCAAGGGGCATTTGTGCCCTGGCTATGGACAGGCCCTAAAGTGCCAGGCAGATGGAAGGGCTCTTTGGACCAGGGGGACAAAAGAGGGTAAGAGATGCCTGGAAATCTCCCACACTGAAGAGACTGGAAATGACAGGGAGGGTGCACTTCTTTCCACAGTACTCATGCACCAACGCTGCTCTCCAGCTAATAAGACAGGCAAGGTCCTCACCCAACTCAGCACTAGCACCCTAAGTTCCAAAAACTAGTTATGAATCTGACTGCTGGATATTTCTTCTAAAAAAAAAAGCAGTTTGAGCTACACTGACTCATGCCAACGCATTCTACACCGGTGTCCTCCCTGCAGCCAGCAAATGGGGGAGTCCTACCACAGCCAAAGTCTTCCTTAGTTCCCCTTCCTTGGGCAGGAGGGTGCCCTGCATGTCTTTTAAGAAAAGGATTTCTTTCATTTGGATCCTTAATGCCACCTGTGAAATGGAAATGGGGTGGTGGTGGTGGGGTCACAGGTCACACGGTACCATGCCTCCTGCCTTTCTTTCCCCTGTCCTCTTCAGCAGTCTGGTTTCTGATTTCAACTTCAGGAACCTTCCCTCAAGGACTGTTTTGGAGCAGGGGATTCCTGACAACTTCTAAAGCACAATCAACAAACTCAATTTCAGGATCAGCCTCTGAAGTAACTTCTGGCAAAACAACCTCTCAGGCAGCTCCAACATTCTTTCAAAATGTGCTGGGGTGTGGGGTCCCTCAGAAGCAGCAGATCCTCTTGATATTATAATTTTTAAAATGTATAATTGATACTGTGAAATAGGAAGAAAAGGTCTAAAGGAACAGGGGGAGTGGGAGGCGTAGGGGAAAGGAAAGAACGGAAAAGAAAAAATATGAGAAAAGGAAAAAAATGGAAACAATGTCTTTGCAACTAGGGAAGGGTGGAGGGGGTGAAGGGAGGGCAGGGGAAAGGGAAAAAATAAGAACCAAGATACTCATGTAATGGTACAAGATCCCAATGATGAATGTAACTGCATTTTATACCTAAAATGTACCAATAAACATAATGGGAAAAAATATAAAATAAAATAGAGAAAAGCCATGAGCTGCAATCCAAATAAGACAGGAGAAACTAAGGCTGAAAAAGAAAAAAAAAAAAAGCGGCAGCAGATCCCGTTCTAGAGATAGAGAGGCATATCCTCACAAGTATGTCAGCAGCAGAGGAGTCCTGTGGGATGGTAGGAAGGGATCTGCTGCTCCACAGGCCAGCAGGAACAAACCTTAGATGTCATTTAAGAAAACTGTAAGGGAGGGCCAGAGATTTAGCTCAAAGGCACCGCGCCTGCCTGACAAGGTCAAGGTCTTGAGTTTGATCCCCAAGGACCAAAAACACCCTGAACTCTTAAGGGATAGCTCCTACCCTGCCTTAGAGCAGGCAGGTCCTGTCTCTTGCAGCACCAGGTAGAGCAGGGATGACATTTTGGGGGACTGGAAGTCAGCCATCTTGAACTCTCCCTCTTCTTAAGGAGATGTGGAGCAGGCCTTTGGGGGGGGTGGCTAAAAGAAACCTGCCAACCAGGACATGAACACCTTCTTGGTGGCTATTTTGAGTTCCTGCCTTGGTTCTCTGCCCAACTCCTGGAATGCCTGCATTTAGTGAAAGACTGAGAATCCAGTGCCTCTTTCCCCTCCAACTGTATAAGCCTGCTTTAGGCTGGCCCAAGTAGAAGAGTGAGATGAAGAAAAGTTAGTGAAGGTACAGGACAAAGCAAGGGAACACTCAGACTGTAAGATAGTGGTTACCCAAGGTGTCAGACTTGAGTTTAAATCCTGGCTCTGGGGGCTGGGGCTGTAGCTCAATAATAGAGCACTTGCTGAGTGCCCACAAGGCCCTGGGTTCAGTCCCCACCACTGACAAATTTTTAAATTCTCCTGGGCGTGGTGGTGCATACCTATAGTCCCAGCATTTGGGAGGCTGAGGCAGAAGGACTGCCTAGGCCACATAATAAGTTCAAGTCCAGTCTGAACTATATAGTGAAATCCTATCTCAACACACCCCCGCCTCCAATCCCTGACCCTGCCATGTCTGATGTACATGGCCTGGGGCCTCAGTTTCTTCAAATGTAAAATGGAAAGAATCCTTTTATCTCAGAGGGTGAGAATTACAAATTTAGCCCTAATAAATGTCCTCTGTCAGCTACTAGTCTTTAAGGTCAAAGCGCTTTCAATTCTTATCTCAGTCTCAATCTCAAAATGTTCAAATTTGAAGGAACCATAAAAATTTCTTCTCATTTCAGGGGTCACACAGAGGCAGTAACAGGGCCACGCCTGGGAAACGGCCTTTCCCAGGACTCCAAGAAAACCAACTACAGTCTCACATCCTGTCACTGAGGTTGGGCAACCAGTTTCTTCCTCATGCAGCTGAGGGCAGCAGGACTGCCAGGATTCTGCCAAGGCAGCGTTTGCTGCTGGGGACACTCGCCCGCTCCTCCCATACCCTTCAGCTCCCTAAGGCCAGCCAGCCAGTAGAAGTGTGTCCAACCAAGTGCAAGTGCCCTGGGCTAGAAATCAGGAAACATCCTCAGCAGCTCCGGGTTGTTTCCCGCACAGGCCAATAGGAAAGATCTCCCCTGCATGGGCCCCCTTGAGGTGGCACCCTCAGGTGACTTGGGTGCAATGCCAGTGTAAATGAGAGGCAGCTGGGGCTGCTGAAGAGTCTGGTTGACTTTGGGCTGTGGCATCCTCCTTAATCGTTCAAGTAGGAGTAATTCCTACCTAAGGTTGTTATGAAAATACAGTATGTAGTGCCCTACCCATGGTGAGTGCTCTATAACTATCGGCTGTGACCATTACAAGGTAAGCAAGGATCATTACTCTGACCATTCACTCAGAAAATTGAAGGACTCCCCTTGAGAAACTACAGGATCTTTAATAAGCAGCAGAACTGGACCCCCAAGGTGAGTCTTCCTGCTCAGGGCTGAAGAGGCAGTGGGAGCCACTGCTGTGCTTACCTGGCTCTTCTCAGAGGACACCTGTCAGAGTAACAGGGAGCATTTGGAACACATGCATGTGTGGCCCACCTGCCATGCTCTGATTCACTACGGCCCAGGTGGAGGGCTCTGTATTTTTAGTAGGTGTCACAGGAGATGCTAATATGTGTCCTTGGCTGATAGCCAAGGTCTAAAGGTTGCCAGGGGTCTCTGACCAACCTTTCCAAGACTGGAAGGAGATGCAGCCAAAGTCCCCATGGCCCCTCTTTCCACCACACGACTGGCTGAACGTCCCTGCAGGCCTTGCACAAATCAAGCCCAAGGTGTGGTTTGACTTTCTAGAAGCATCTGTTCTATTCTATACATGAGTCAAAAGATCTGAGCTTGTTGCCCCTTCTGGCAGGTCCCAGTGGCTATAAAAGTGGGGCCCCAGCTCACTCTGCCACGGAAACACAAGAGCTGGGATGCACTGTTCCTCTCCTTAGCCCTGTTAGGTGACCTTCACCTTCTAAGTCTGCTTGGTTATTACTGAGGTTGGGGCCACATTTGTTCCCTGAGAACAGTGCATGTGGGAAAGAGCAAATTCAATAGGACAGAAAAGCTGTGTCAAGTGATAAAAGAGGAAGTTATTGTATGTACAATGTATCTAACAGTATACCCTGATTTAGTATAATAACTGTCTCATAGATTTTATGTTTTTTTGGCCTGTTAGTCCAGCTCTTAATATCTATGTATGGTAATTAACTTTATAAAGATTTATAAGATAAATAAATGAATATGACACTGACAAAAAGGGAGGGTAGCAGGGAAGGGGAAAAAATCCAACTGAATTGTGTTATATGTGTTATGTACATGTACCAATTCCTCACAGTGAATCTAATCATTACGTACTACAAACATGTACTAATAAACATTTTTAAATTTCTTAAAGAGACAAAAGAGGTATAGAATTTTTTTAAAGCAATAAAAAAAGCCTGATTTTTTTTGGGGGGGGGCGCGGGTCAAGAGGCCCTGGGAGGGAAAGAAAATGTCAGATCTACTGGGAGATCAGGTTCAAGGCTAAACTCTAGAACAGATGACCAATAAAACAAGCCATACAGGGCCAGGGATTTAGCTCAGTGGTTCTGGCGCTTGCCTCACAAGCGCAAGGACCCAAGTTCAATCCCTGGTACCCCCCTAAAAAACCAAAAAAACAAGGCACACACACCTCTTGCCCAGAAGTATACGATACCCACTGGGCTACCCACTCTGGAGTAGCAGATCCTGGAGCAGGCACACCCAGACCTGAAGGGCTAGGTATTCTGCTGACATAGAAACCCTACTCCAGTTGTTCCAGAAAGGCTTCCGGTTCTAAGAAGTCAACTTCTCCACAATGATTTCTTCTAGTTCTTTCAAAAGACTTCCCTGTTAATGTGCTCATTTGCGCTCAGTGGGGAACTACCCTTCCATTTCAGAAAAGGAGAGATCATGTCAGAGCCATAACCCATTACCCCTTCCCCCATCAGTGAGTTAAAATTCCAAACTTTCCAGAGCTGCCCAGCCTAAGACAGGATGAAAAGCAGTTTAATGTTGCTTTTGTGTTCTCAACGTTTTACCCCAAAATCAAAGCTGCCAAGGCATAGCTTAAGAACATCTACAGCTCTTCAAAATCTGTTTCTTTTTTTGTGATTAAAATTCCCTAAAAGAAATCTGAATTTCACCAAGTTCATTATCTCTCAAAGCAAATGCAAACAGCAAGAGAATGTGCCACACAGTTGTCTTGAGTATCGTTACATCCATTTCTGAGAGGTCACACAGCTGCTTCCATGGTTAACACTTCAGAGACTTTTACAGGAGAATATGACACTCTGGCCTCCTCCCACCTCCAGATGCCAGATGCCAGATGCCCAGGTGCCAAACAGAATGGCTGAAGCCCTAAACCACATGCTACTCAATAGACATGCAGATAAAATCCCATCCCAAGTCACTGTGGCACAAAGGGGTCTGTGAAGCAGGGCTGTGTTTGGAAGGCCCAAGCCCTCACACATCAGTGTTCCCTCTGAACCTGAGCCCCCTTAACAGTAAAACATACAAGATCAGGGCTGTGTATTGTTTATACTGTGTCCTTGGGGGAATGGAGGAGGGAGAACAGAGTAGCAGTCTAGCTGTATAAAAAAGACACTAACATTTATCAATAAAAAATTAATCATCTACTAGGTACCAGCACTACAGAAGGGTAAATATCTTTATTTCTATTTTAAGCTAAAAATGCTTAGCTAAATGCAAAACTAAAATGATTTGTCAAGGCTTACTGCAAACAGGAAGAGCAGGGATTTGAACCTAGGCCTGAAGCAACCAATTCTGCAACTGGAACAATTCTTTTAAGGAAAAATGAACACATTAACTGCCTTTCCACCACCACCTTGGTCCTAAAAGAACCTACAAGTTGAGAAGAATAGACAATAGCCCAAACTACTCAAACGCTTAGCAAAAAGAAAACTGAGAAGGGAGGAAGGGTAGAGAATCTGTGACCAGACATACACAACCCCACAAACATTTACATATCGTCTTTATTTCCCATATTAGGAGCATTTCCATTAATTCACCACAGAAGGACTGGGAGTGTTAATTCACCTTAGCTAGAAATGTGACTTGTACAGTACTTCTCATTTTAACAAAATACACACTAAAGGATTCGAAAGGTCCCACAGAGAGGAAACTACCACCTCCCTCCTTCAGTTAACTTTTCTCAACTTCTTCTACCTAATGGAGAAGAAAGAGCCAGGAATACCGTATCTGCCAGACACAGTGGATTTTTTATGGGAATTCCAAACTCCAGCTCAGCTGAAAGCTCTGCAAGTGAAATGCAAAGCTCCAGCCCCGGATGTTGGCATTTACAAACTTTGTTGCTGTGTTAGGCCTATTCCCTCGGGGTCCTTAGCGTAAGAGTAAACATAAGCTTAAATGGCCACACAGGCCCCAAGACAGGAGGAAAGCTCCATAGGAGACACAGGGGCAAGTCTCAGCAGCCACTGGGAAAGAACACAAAGAGGCCAAAAAGAGGCTGGGCCAGAAAAGAGGAGCTCACGACGCACGCACTCTGGTCCTTGCAGGCTGGGCAGAGGTGCACCTACCCACAGAGCCAGCTGAGGAGGAAGCACTGGCAGGCAAGACGCTTTGCAGCCTGTCATGTTAAGGACTTAATAACATCTACAGCAAAAGGTGTCTCAGCACTTCCTTGAGAGAATAAGGCAGAATTTCTCCATCTGTGGAGAAAATGGGTGCTAGAAATCTCTGCCACATCCGAATTTTTAGACATCTGAGTCTCTGAGAGGAAGCCTTCCTATTACTGACTACCAGAACCTGTATAGTTCCACACATAAGATGAATCCAAGGTTTCATCATCCCCCCCGAGAAGGGACAGTAGGTTTCTCCGTCAACAAAGTGTCTCTGACTCCCCCAAAACGCTTGTGGGTCACCGAGTGGGAGTGGGACTGCCTCCTCCACCCACATTGGGTGGGCCCTGTTTCCTTGGCTTTTCCCTATCCAAAAGCAAAGCCCAGGCACAACCTCCCAGCAATGGGGTAACAGCCCCGTACGGAGCTGCAACAAGCAGCCATTCTTGCCAAAGTGATACTAACTTTTATTTTTGATGTTACAGACAATCAATCCTGTCCTTGCTGTACCAGAAAGCCATTTCACCCATCTGTCTGGGAAGATGGTCCAATTTTGGTGCTTTATCATTGACGCTTTCAGCAACTTTGTTCTACTTCCACTACTGTAATTACTTTTGAATCAACACACCCAGACAGCTTTAACACTCAGGAGAACAGAATGCTCAAAATGAAAAAAAAAAAATCTGCAATTGAAGACAATTTCACTAAAAAGCCACCCAAGCTAGAAACAATTCTTTCCAGAAACTTACTTATTAATAAATTGCCTTATATTTTTCTACCTTTTCTTTTCTAAAGGTAGGCAGGGCTTGGAGATAGGATGAGGCAGAGAGGGTGGGGAAGAGACACAACTCCTGGAGGAGCTAACTAAAACAGTTCCTCCCTCCCTTCCTTTTGGTTTTTGTTTGAAGATGCAGGTTCTGTTTGTAATGATGTGGCACTCAAAGTTGGCGTGGTGGTTGCTGGGTGCCCAAGCAGCCCAGGAAAGTATGTCTTCTTTGGAATGCAACTGATTTACAAGGGAGGGGAGGGAGAAACCCAGTCCAGTGGCTGCTGGTTTGAGAATTCAGATTCTCCAAGGATAAATTTGAAGGACAAACCAAGCACACAAAAAGAAAATGAAAATGTTAACCCCAAGAAAATCCAACACAAGCAACTTGACACTGTCAAGAAGCCAGTCGCCTTTCTGCTGTTATCTACTCTGCCACTGCCTGCTGCTGGCCCTAGTGGATGAAACTTCCAGCTCTGACCTGTAAGTGGCCACTTCACAGTTCAGCTCTCCTTCCTCCCCGGGTGGGCCCCACTACCCAAGCCAAGTCTGGAGCCCGTGCAGGAGAGGACCTCGTAGGGGGAAGCACAGGGTTGCTCTTGCTGGCTTCTCACCACCACTGCCCCCTCGTGTTTCCTTCCACAAGCAGATGTCTTCACCTCAGGCTAGCTCCAAGGATCCTTTCCCAGGAAGAGGTTGGGAAAAGAGTGGAAAGAGTCCGGCAGTGAGCTAGAAACACTCTCAGCCTCCTTTTCCAGCGCTCTGCACAGCTGAACAGCCAGGGGAGGGCAGCTAAGTTGCTGCCTGGGTCACACAGGCCGGCCAGCGGCCAGCGCTGCTGCAGGACGTTGGGGAGGCCATCTGGGGGTTGGGATCTTAGTAGGCACAGCTGCACCCCTCCTTGAGGCAGGGGACTCAGGAACGCACACTACCCACCCCCATTCCACTGAGGGAATTCCACAGAGGCTGACACACTACCCAAGCTGTTTTGCTCCTAGGCAAGTTGGGAGAGTTCTTTGGGAACATGAACCCCAGGAATAAGTGACCTACCGACATAGCCAAATGGTGGGGGATGGGGTACAGAGCGACACACAGGCCCTGCAGCTGGCCGCCCACCAGGCTCTAGGCCTGCAGCACGGGCCCTTCACACAAATTGGAGGAGAACCCAGAGGGGCTGGAACAGATATGGTCCTAGGAGTGTGCTCACTCCCCCGCCTCAGGGTCAAGTGGACCCACGTCCTGGGAGTTCTCCAGAAAAAAACCCCAGGCTAGTCCTCGCTCGAAACGGAAATTCTACCCGCTATTTTGGACACATTCCTCTAGGCCAGAAGAACATGGGGGAAGGGGAAGGAGTTTCGGGGCCCCAGAGTACAAACTAACCAATTCCATCCCGACCCAGCCTTCACCCCGGCCCCACGGGAGGCAGGGTCTCACCGCGAGGGGTCTCCAAGCCCACCCGAGAGGCCCTCGCCCCCCCCCCCCGCGTCTCCTCCTGACCCTCAGGAAGGCGAGGGCTGAGGCGCTGCCCACAGAGAACTCGCACTTTTTCGCTGCGCGATTCGGAAACACGCCGGGTCTGATGCCATTCGGCGAATTATGTAACCAGGGACACCGCTCCCGGGCTAAACAAACGCGGCTCTGTGTGCAGCGGCGGCCCCGGGGGAGCGCACCGGGGCAGGGAGGGGCTCCGGCTGGGCCTCAGGTCGGGCTTGTTTGCTCAGCGAAACCGGCGGGAGGTCGCCCGTCAGAGCCCCGCGCGGCCCAGGGGCCAGGGCCCGGCCCGGTCCCTCCCCTCCCCCACCGCGGCAGCGCGGGGGCGGCCAACTTGGTCCCAAGTCCCACCGGACGCCGTCACCGCCGGCGGCCCGAGACCTCGGCTTGGGAGACTGGGAAGCGCTGAACTCCAGTCCCGGCTCCGTTCCAGTTCCGGACCCCTCTAACCCCCTCCCCACCTTCTCCCGCGGTCCGGGCTCAGCGGCGCACGACAGAGCAGCAAAGTGACGACCCCCGCCCCCACGCACACTCAGGAGAGGACGGACGCGGGTGGGCTCGCGCTCCGGGAGCGACCCCTCCGCGTCTCGGCCCCGGAGGGAGGGGCTGCGGGGCCGGGTGACAGCTGCGCGGAAGACACCCCTCCCCCTTGGGCGCGAAAGCCCGGGCCCGCGTAGCCCCCACCGGTATGTGTGTGCCGACTGGGACGTGGGGGCAGACGGAACAGGCAACGGGGTCCAACCCGAACCGCCAGGCCCGGGGCCTGGACGCGGGTTCCGTGATGTGCTAGCCCCCTCCCCGTCCGGGGGCGACGCAAAGTTTTGGGAAGTTGTTGCCCCTACCTTGCTTGGTGAGCACCAGGGCGTCTTCCCTCCGCGCCTGGGTGATGATGGAGCCGTGTTCCATCTAACAATTCCGCGGGCCCGGGCTGGCTGGGCGGGAGGACGGGAGGGCGCGCGGGCTGGGCAGGGCTGGGCTGGGGGCCTGGGCGGGGACCCGCTCCGCTCTGGCTCCCGAGTCTCCGACTCCCACCGCTGTTCACATCCCCCTTCTCGTTTCCTCCCCAGGCCGGGAAGGGAGGCGGCCTGGACGGAGGGCGGGCGGCCCGGGCAGCGGCTCCCCCGGGTGCCCCCGGCCCCGATCCCCCGGTGGCAGCTCCGGGCTCCTCAGTTTGGGTCCAACATGGAGAATCCGGAGCGAAAACAAGAGGAGGAAATGGGACACGGGGCGGTTTCCAGGCTCCCCCCTCCCCTCCGTACTCCAGATAAACAACCCGCGGCTGCAGAGCCCACCCCCGCGCGCCTCAGCTGCCGACCCGGCCTCTTCACGGCCTGCCGGTGTTTCCCACTCCGGGCCAGCGTCCTAGGTCCCAGGACCCTCCACTTGCTAGCGGCCGGGGCTGCGGACAGTTCAGAGCTTTGCTATTTTGTTACGGAAAACGCGAATCCCCGAGGGGGGTGGGGTGGCGGGCGGGCAGGCTGGCAGGGGAGACTTGAAACCGCTCCGGCGCTCCGATTGGCCTTCTCGGAGAAAAGGGGCGTGGCCCCTCCTTACTATGCGGTGTGAGGACCCAACAACATTCCAATCGCCATGGCCACGCCTCCGGGCCACTCCCCCCTCGCCGAGCTGCGGCCTCCCAGTCTCCTCGGCCACACCCCCTTCCCAACTACTTAAAAGGCTACTCCAGAGCTCACGTTTTCCTGCTCGGTGCTTCGGTGTTTTAGTCACTGCTGTCTACTCTGGGAAGGCGGAATGGTTCTTCCCTTCGGGTAACCTGGGCGAGCCGAGAAGCTTAACCTGGATTGGGCCAGGGCCCAGGGCCGTTACTCTGCTTCCTGCTTTGCCCTACTTGGAACGCACTGATTCACAAGAAAGTACAACCATGGACTACTGAAAGGGGTTGGGGCGGGGGGGCGACCAAGGACTCCAATGTCAAAGCTGGAGCTGACCTCGGGACAGTGACCGCCACAGATCAGATGAAACAGACCTGAAGAACAAGGCCTTATTGAGCCACTCACTTTTTTCTCATTCAGGCACCTCCTGCCCCAATAGTACCATTCTCAGTTGAGCTGGTTGGAGGTCTCTGAGAGTGAAGTTTCAGCTCTGTGGACTCAGGCTGCCTTCTCTCTTTGCTCTTTAGGGCCCCGTGGTGCTTTCCTAGGGGACCTTCTTGGACTTTAAACTCATAAATTCCCTGCTCAAGGTCGTAGGTGAGGGATTTCCATTTGTCTCCACAAGGTGGTAGCTCCAGAAAGGCAGGTTTCAGTTCAATATCAGGTCCTTTTCAGTGATCTACATCTGTCCACAGGTGACTTGGGCTGCCTTGGGAGGAAGGGAGCTGTTCAGGTCAAGGTTGGCGGAACTGGAGTAGAGTGAGTTTGCAATGGGTAGTTTCTGAGCTACGTCCAACCCTAGTATACTATGACCATGGAACTCACCCTGCCAAGGAAAGGGCTTCCAGAAAAGGCCAGGACTTCTCTAGGCCCTAGGGGATGGGGGCAGCTAGTGGCCTTCCTGCTGTAGTTCCCATTGCCCAGCACGCATCAGGTCTTAGTGTTCAGTGTGGACAAGTCGGTCAAAATTTGCCGGGTACTTTCATCGTGATACATATGTGCCTGGGTGCCTTAACAGTGCTTAGCCTTGCCTGTTCTGCTGTTCCTGCACACACGCATAAAACCCTTTATATAACACCATTTTAATGGAAATGCTGTTTTTTAAAAAATGAAAGTGGCTGTTCCAGAAGATCTGAATGATGCTTATGTAACTTTAAACACTGAGTTTGGGTAGATCCTAATTCATTAACAGAGGGAAAAAGGAGAAGTTCTGACATGTGTACCTCCCACCAGGAAAAGAACAGGATCTTCAAGATAAATATTCAGTAGTCAGGTTGCTAGGAGTCCCTTTTGGCCCTGCCCCTGCCCTCTTGGAAGGTTGCTCTGTTGCAACAGTAGAGAATAGAGAGAATAGAAATAGAATAGAGGGGGACCCGCTACCCCATCACTGTAATGGTGGGTAGAACACTTTTACCTCTCTGCCTCCATTTGCTCATCAGTAGAGACAGGCCATCCCCTTTTAGAATTTACAAAAATCTTTCATATACATTGTCTCATTTAGATGTCTCACTTTCTTGAGGTTAGCAGAGCAGAGATTATGCCCATTTTGTAAATGAAGAAACAGTCTGGACAGGTTAACTGACTCATCTGAGGTCTCACTTCAGAAGAAGAAAATCAGAACTAGGGCTTGTCTTTACACGTTTACACTTGAACTCTTGACACTTTACCATAGTTCTCTTTCTATCTTTAGGATGGAGGAGATTCTAGAACCTAGTCACTATCTTCTCTTCCTGAGAACTCTTACTACACCACCTCCCCTTGGAAGCCCTCCCAGATGTCTACTCTCATATGAGAGGTTTTTTTTTTTTTTTGGTACTAGGGATCGAACTTGGGACCTTGCACTTTTGAGGCAGGTGGCAGAACCACTGAACTAAATCCCCGCCCCTCATCTGAGTTTTATATCCTCCTACCTACATTCACAGGGCACTTGGCACATTGTCTAGGAATGTTTTGTCTATTCACTCTCCACTAGAAGGCATATGAGATACTGTCCTGTTCATTACTGAATGTTTGGGGGCCTTCTAGCTTAGTACCGACAGCGAAGGGGCACATTTTATGAATTTACTCTGTGCATCTTTCAGAAACAAGTTTCAAGGGATACTATTTATCTTTGCTATGGGCATACACTCTGATATTTTCTATTGCATGTATTGTGTATTTTATTTTATTTTCAAAGACGCTCTTTAAATAGATTTGTGATCCACTTCTGGGTTGTGACCCAGTATTAGAACAACACTGTTTTCACCTCCTGGATACTCACTCCCTTCTGTGGGTAGGGGTCTGGTGGCCCCTGAAAGATGCAAGGAGATGACCCTCAAGCATCTTTTGCTCTGAGGTCAAAGAAAGGTTCATGTATTACAGACAGAAATCCTTCCCAGGCCAGACACACATGGATGTGAATAGAACCCAGCAGGAGTTAATGAGGGAGGAGATGTATGCAAAGGAAATCTCCCAAGAAGGTTGGTGAGGACCTTTGTGCCCCACAGACTACAAAGTTAGTGGTAGCTTTACTGAAGCACGAAACCCCAAAATCAGACAAGGTTTGGATTCTTGGTGCCTGGCTTCTTGGTGCTCTGTCCCCAGATTACTGGGAACAGGTTTGTACTCTAAAAAGCTGTCTGGGCTCTTAGTGGGCCTCTTTCCTACAGTTAAGGTGGTGAGGGAGGTGGACCCAAGTGGCCATTCTAATTTCTGCCTACAACAGCCTCATTCGTAGCCTTTGCGTACAGGTCCAAGGCCCATTGCTCGCTGTGTAACTTTAGGTAGCCCATTTAATTTGGTTCAGATGATGGTTGAAACCAGGGCTTTCTTGGCCTAAAAACCCTCCCCAAAGCCCCCTGGCTCTGTCCTGGTCACCTACCTGCTCCATCTTTTGCCCTTAGTCTCTCTGAAAGTTTGGTGACAGGCAACTTGGAAACAGCAGCACCGTCCATCCCCCTAGCTGGACCAGGGACAGGAGGGGTGGGGCTCACTTGGAGTGACCATCCTGTTGATCTCCTATGACTATTGAAGCCAGACTGGGTGTTCCTGAGCCAAAGCTGGGGAAAGGGAAATGGAGCTGGAGGAGCTTCCTCTAGGAGACATACACACTTGCTCTAGGACCCTGCCCTTTCCTCCACGGAAAGTAAGGAGTAAGAGCAGGGTGGCCCAAAGGAGACCTTTCGTGGCCCTTTCTGATGTCATTAAAATGTTACTTTTTGTATAATTTTTATTATTACAAATGGAACACATTCCTTTTCTTGGTTTTCTGATTGTTCGTGCAGTCTCAGTTCCGTTCTATATTGTAACTGAGAAGGTATGGTTTTGGCCCCAGGGTTCTGGAGCCCTGTGTCCTCCTGTCACAAGGCTTATGCTGTGCAGTCTTGTCTTGTCATCCCAGCACAAGTCCTTGGCTAAGGTGAGGTGGGGTGTAGGAGGGAAACCGGTGACAGTGACTGAAACTGTGCGGGTGTCAGATACAGAAGGCTGGGGAGGAGGAAGGAGCGAAGCTTGTGCGCACGTGTGTGTGTGTGTGTGTGTGTGTGTGTGTGCTTGTGAAATATGGGGATTGAATCCAGGGCCTTTGTACTGAGCTACATCCCTAGCCCCTTTTTATTTTAAGACAGGCTCTTGCCAAGTTGCTAAATTGTCCAGGCTGGGCTTGAACTTGTGACCCTCCTGCTTCAGCCTCCCAGGCATGTGCCACCATACCTGGCTGGAGCTTTTTTACAGAGAAGCCTGGAAAACCTTGCAGGGGCTTCAGATGATGCACTCTGCAAGGTACAGGCACGCCTATCACCCCAACTCAACCACTTAGCGCTTAACTCAGTTTCCCTATATTAAAAGTACAGATAATGGTACCTCCTTCATAGGTTACTGTGAGCATTAAATGAGAAAATGAGTAAAGTGTTTAGTGCCAGTGCTCAACAAATATTACTATCACCACCACCACCACCACTGCCATCATCAGCTTTTCCTCCAAACCTGTTCTTTCTGCATCAGGTCCCCAAGCTATGAACCTGCAATCTCTTCCTCTCCCCTCATGCCTACCCACAATGAGTCCTAACATCTGTGGCTTCTCCCCTCCCAAGTATTTGTCAGGCCCTTTCTTTCCATTTCCACTGCAGTTCTCTCAGGGGAGATCGGTACCAGGCTCCTAAGAAACCTTTTTCGTTCTCTAGGTCCCAAATCCAAATCCATCCCCAGCTCTCCTAGAAAACATAAATCTCATTGCCCACACAGAATGATTCAGCAGCTCCCCAAGACTTTCAGAAGGAAGTTCATCAGATGCCTAGCCTGCCACACAGGATCCCCCGACCTGGCTTCTGTGACCTTGCCCATCCCATCTCCTTCGCTTTTTCCACACTCACCTGTGATGCTGTCAGGAGGAGCTAAGTACCTGGGACTCTGCTCCTGACACCCTCTGGTCCACACCTCCCCACAGCAGTTCTGCCTGAACACCTTACCCTTACCTTCCTGTGTGATCACTCACCACCCTTGAAGGTATAATTCAAATTTCACCTCATCCTCAAATCCTCCCAGGTCCCAATCTGACTAGATGCTCCTCGGAGCTCCAGTATTGGATTTTCTTTCCAGTTTAGTGGCTTTTCCCGCCACTGTAGTCTAACATTGAGGGCAGGTGCTGCCTTTTTTTCTGCACACCTCTAATGCCTCTGATAGAGCCTGGCACCTACTGCTGTGTTGGAAGCCACTCCCGGCAGACACCTTCCTCTCTGGGCATTGCTGCCGTTCCTGGGGCACTGAGCCAGGGAAGATGGGAGGCGGGATGCCTGCCCCTAGGCACCACTTCTCCACCCAGGACAGAGGAGCCCAGGCCCAGAGTGAACCTGCCTGCTCCCTTCCCACTGCCCCGCAGGAGCCTGCGGTCCACTCCACCGACTCAAACCAACTGAGGCTCGAGGAAATCGCCAGACACACCTGGTCCAAGCATTCAGAAAGGATGCGTGGGGCGGCGGATCCCGTAGCTGCGCAGACCTCCGACATTCTCACTTCACCCCTACATTTAATGTGGAGGAGTGTGAAAGACAACTATTTCGGGCTAGAGCTGGCCCCAATTCCTCCCCCACAACTCCACTCATCCGGAGCACAGCCCCCCCACGCGCCCCAATCCGCTCGGGTTCTACGAAACCACGTGACCTGAGCCCCCACCACCACTAAACGCCGGGCTCCAGCCCTTCTCCTAAATAAGGAAAGGACAGGAGAAGATCGAGTTTCCCGGCCAGATTTACAGGTTCCCTGGACCAAGCTAAACCTCCCTCTTCTCTCGCTCCACCCCATTCGCGCGGCCAGGATAGGAGGGAAGGGGCTGCTCTCCGCGCCACCCTCACCCCTCCAGTCCCGGCCCCTGCGCGGCCCTCCTCCCTCCCCCGCCCCGCGCCGCCCTTCTTGGGGCACCGCTGGGGTCGCCGCATTCTAAACCCTTGGCGGCCCTTTGAGGTCACGTGGCTCGGTGGGGGTGGGGAGGCAGGATTCCGCTGACCCGGGCAGGCGACCTTGAGGGCTAACAGTGATGCAGATCTGTACTCTTCAACTCCGACCTCCCGGGGGCCAGCTTTCTGTTGGACTGGAGAACTCCGGGAGTTGCCGAGCCCCGTCTCCACCCTCCAGCGCCTACTGTGTGTGTGTGGCTGGTACTAAACTGGGCGGCTTCGTGCCTCCCGACCTCGCCGCGGTCCGGGCGCGGGCCGCATACCTTTCCCATTCGAAGACACTGGTCGCGAGACACAAGGGCATGCCAGCTGGAAGGGCTGGGATCTTGAGATCCCAGACTGCAAAATGGACGGGGAAGTGAGAAGACAGGGTAGAGCTAGCTGCTTAGTTTAGGCCAAGATCTATCCTTGTCAGGCAGGCCAGAATCCGCGGCTAACCTGGTACCCTGCGTTAGGCCTGGGTCCCAGAGCTCTAGAGCTGTACTTTTGGCTTGAGAACAAGAAAAACAGAAGGGATAGATTTCCTTCCTTCAGAGCTGGCCAGACAGATCCCCCCAGCAGCTCACGCCAATCTAGAGCAATCTCAGACTGTTAGAAAGTTTGTTCCGGAGCTGACCCTGATCACAGGAAGTGGCCCTGGCCTCCTTACGGTGTTGAGGCTGGAGCCAGCGGATTGGGAGTTGAGCACAGGACATAGCTTGTCTGAGAAGCAATGTCCTTGTTGGAAGGAGGAAGAGTAGAGGATGGAATGGAGAAGGGAGGCAAGGACTTTTACTTAGGATAGGAGAGAGGCCTGCAGTTTTTTTTGTAAATCATTAATTCATTCATCTGGATATTTATGAGCCCTTACAGTCATGCATTCATTCCGTTGCTTAATACTCCTTACCAAGCCCCTATTATGGGGCTTCTGGGAATTAGAGTTCCCGTCCTTCTGGGGCCTCCCGTCCAGGAGGAGAGCCAAACTAAATGCCCACTGCAATACAGCTAAGGGCTACCATTGGAGACGGAGAGGGGCACACACAGTGGAAGAGGTAAAGCATTTAGCACTGGTTAGGGAGTGTGAAGGAAATGATAAGCTAAACTCGGGCCTGGAGTAGAAATCAGAGTTCATCAATCTGGGTGAGAGTGGAGAAGGGAAGGACAGCCTTTAAAGTAGAGGACACAGTGTCTGCAAAGCTGAGGGGCACAGTCTGGAAACTTACAGGTTGGTACAGATGCCGTCTGAGGGCCACCACAGGGACGGGAGGAGATAGGGAAATTGGATCTGAGAAAGATGAAAATGGCCACTCTGGAGAGAATGAGGGTGGGGGAACCCATTCCCCCCAGTCCTCCTGGAGTCCTGCAGGCATGCTGTAGGAAGGATGTGGCAGCAGAGCAATAATTGCTTCATAAAGTTAAGATTTATCTTATCAAGATAACACACACATAGCTTTAAAGAAAATCAAACAGTGCTAAAAGGCGTGTAACAAAAAACGGCAGTCCCCCTGGCCTTTTTCCCAACCCTTATCCTGGTCCCCTGGGGCCATGCTTTCAACTCTTAGCTGTTTCTTCTGGTATTTCCTTCCTTATTTCTAAATAATATATGTAGTTCCATTCTGGTGTCATCTAATTTGTCTACTTCTTGTTTTGGTAATGAAGGATTTTGATTCTCTGCTTGCCTCTTCCTCTGCCCCCACCCCTGTTATGTTTTTATCATAATGGATTAAAACTGTGCTCAGGGATTTTGTTATCCACTTTGTAAATATTGTTCATTCTTGAGGCAAGTATTCTGGCTACATTTCCTTTTCTAATATAATGTTTTGTTTTCTACGCTGTTTACATTTTCTCTCTTGTACAGTTTCTTTTTTCTGGAGTTAATTGTGTCTTTTTTGTTGTTGTTTGGAAAGTTTTCTTTTGAATCTCTGGCTCTGTCTTCCCACAATCTTCAACAGTTCTGTGAAACACCCTGTCGAAGAATCTTATCAGTTCTATTTTTTTCCCCTTGAAAGTTTTTGTCCCAGAGCCCTCCATTTTAGCACTTTTCTCTGGATGTGTGGTTCAGTAGGCCTGAAGTGTACCTGCCACTCTGGATTTCTTACTGCTAGCAGTAAAGAGCGTTCTCTCCTATCACCCTGTCCTAGGGATGGGACCTAACTCAGCATGGTAGACATTCTATCACTGAGCTACACCCCTAGCCTAGCCCTGTGCTCTTTTCCTCTCTCCTGGACCCCTAATTCTTGGTTTACTTCCTTGTTTTGATGAAGTGCACCCTCCAGTTGCTTCCTAAGAAAGAGTGCCTAGGGCCCTACAAGGTAATATTTTAGAGGCTTTTGCATCTTTAAAATGGCTTTATTCCACCCCTATACTTGATTGATAGTTTTGGGTGGGTAAGGAATTTTACTTAGAAAAGTTATTTTTATGGGCCGGGGATTTAGCTCAGTGGTTCTGCCACCTGCCTCCCAAGCACAATGACCCGAGTTTGATCCCCGGCACCAAAGAAAAAAAAAAGAAAAGTTATTTTCCATCAGAATTTTGAAAACATTGCCCCTTTTCTTACTGTCTGTCTTTCTTTCTTTCTTTTTTTTTTTTGTGGTACCAGGGATCGAACTCAGGACCTTGTGCTTTCGAGGCAGGCGCAGTGCCACTGAGCTAAATCCCTGGCCCTGCAGTTGAGTTTTGCCATTTTGATTCTTGAGACTTTGAATTCACCTCCCCTCCTCCCTCCACTTCTATTTTTTAGGATTTTTCTCTTTTGTCCCTGATATATTGACATGGGTCAGTTTTTTCATTTGCTTTTGGGGACACTTAATAGGTCTTTTTAATCTAAAATAGTGGTCTTAAAGTGTATACCCCAGAGTATCAGCTGTGGGAACAGATTAGAAATGTAAATTCTGGGGTCCGTTCCTTACCTACTGAATCAGAAAGTCTGCTGATTGGTCCCAGGAATCTGTGCTGTCACTGACCTTCCTGATGCATGCTAACACTTACAAAACTTTCCTAGAAAGATCTCCTTTAGTCTGGAGAACTCCTTTACTATTTCTTTGACCACCGTTTTCTCTAGTCATTTTTTCTGTTATTTGGCTACTGGATTCCTTGGATTGACCTTCTGATTTTCTTATTATTTCTCTTTTATTAGTGAGCTTTTTGTTGTATTTTCTGAGTGCTATCCTCTAGGTTATATCCTAAGCTATTTACTAATATATTGTTACTAATACTAATATATTGTTATCACCGTTTTCGTTTTCTTTCTTTCTTTAAAAATTTCAAGCCAGGTGTAGTGGTGCATACCTGGAGGATGGCCACAAGTTCATGGTCAGCTCAGACTACAGAGTGAGTTCAAGGCCAGCCTGAACTACATAGTGAGACCTTGTCTCAAAACAGCAACAAAAAATTTCAACGGTGTTTGCATTCTTTTAGATTTTTTTTAGTTTTTTGGTACCGGGGGTTGAACTCAGGTCCTTGCGCTTGCGCAGCAGGCGGCAAAACCACTGAGCTAAATCCCCAGCCCTGCATTCTTTTAAAGTTTCATATTTTTTGGATGCATGCAGCATCTTATCCTTCTGAGGGTGTTACTTCTGGTATTGTCCCTGTTTCCTCTGGTTTCAGGTATTCTTTTGCTTCAATGTGTGTCATGTTGGAGACTTGTCTCAGATCTCTGGTTGCCATGGCTGTCCCTCCATCTTAGACAGGGAGGCACTAAACAGCCATGTGGGCTTATGGTGGGACAGTCAATGGTTGGCTGGCTAGATCCTCTCTGAAAAGTACCATTGTTTGTGTCAATCTCCTTTTTTCTCTGGCACAGTTTGGCTTTTCTAGAAAAAGACCTTCTAGTGACTTCCACCCTGTTTGATCCCACTCCTTTTTCTCCTCTATACCCCCTACCCTACCCCTGCCAGCAAAGTCCAGAATTTATTTCACTATCTCCTGTGTCTTGCATGAGTAGGGTAGGGGACACAGTAAGTTCCTTGATTGTGCTGGGTATGGCTGGGTTTCCTGACAGTGTAATTGCTCTTTAAACTGATCCTTAAGCAATCCCCAGGTTTGAGGCCCTGCCTTCTGACTTAATTGCTACTTCCAATTCCTGAGCTTTTCTGGGATTCCAAGGGAAAATCAGCTTGCTTTTTGCAGGAATGTTCCTGGGGTGTTTGGGCCTGCCCTTCCGGGGCTCTGTGAGGTCACTGGCCACTCTCATGGCAGACACTCTTGCTCCTGCTGACAAAGGTGCAAGGAGCAGGTTATCTGCCAGGAGGAAGGCGGGGTGGGAAGGAGAGGAGTTTCCAGAATGTGGAAAGCCCAGTAAGAGCTCGATTGGAAACTCCCCTAAAGAAGACAAGTGCCAGCGGGACTTAGTGGGCAGCAGTGGGAGCAGGGAGAGTATGGGTGCAGTGAGCAGTGGCCTCCAGCACAGATATTGCCACAAGAAGGGTGGGGGCCATTCTAGAGCCAGAGGTAGGGGCAGTGAAGTAGCTGGCTTTGGAGTTGACCATGTGCCATGAGGCAGAAAGGGATCAGACAGTCTGGATGGCCTCTGGTCAAATATTGCTGACTTGCCAGCTTCAGACCAGGTTCTTCAGAGCAGACTCTATGTGAGGGAGACCCAGGAGGAGGAAGGAAAGGGTTCCAGGTCAGAGCAGAAAGGACAGAGTCTCAAATCTAGGGGGTGGGGGGATAGGTCCGCGTGATAATGGGCTCTCTGTCCAGAGATGAGAGAGGGCCCTAAGTGCAGAACTGCACAGCAGCATGTCCCTGAGAAGACTGAGAAATGAGGAAGGGGAAATGGGAGTGTAATTGTTCATGTCTTCTGCAGGAAGGTGGTAGATGGGAGAGGCTAGTCATCCAGAAAGTTGGCCTCTTAGACACAAAGAAAAGATAGAATTTTTTAAAGGGAGGGGCCACTTCAGTATTTTTTTTTTTTTTGGTACCGCGATTGAACTCGGGACCTTGTGCTTTCGAGGCAGGTGCCAGGACCACTGAGCTAAATCCCCGGCCCACTTCAGTATTTTTTAAAGGGAGGGATCACTTCGGTATTTCTGATATCCATATGACCTGGTTATATAGCCTGAGGGTAGAATCACAGCCAAGTCCCTTGAAGTACACAGCCTCAGGGTCTACTCCCTAAGCCCCACAGACTGTTCTTGAGGCCCTAGGCCTGTTTCTCACCTGTACCTGTGTGGTTATTCCATCTGATTTCATGGATGTGTGATGACATCTCTCCTTCTGGCCATGAATGCTGCTCCTGTCATCCTTATCATGCAGCCCTAGAGCATACATCAGCCAGGGCCATGTGGTCACAGGCCACAGAAACCAGCTCTGGCCAACTGAAGCAGAAAAACAACTATTGGAAAGTTATTAGGCAGCTCATAGATTCAGCAGCCACTCCCTACCCTTTGTGTGTGTGTGTGTGTGTGTGTGTGTGTGCGTGTGCGTGTGCGCGCGCATGTGTGTGTGCTGGTAAAGCCTTGATTTTGTTCTGACATTTTCCTCCCCTGTACCCAGAGAAGGAGACTCCCTGCTAAGCCACAGAGGATGAATGTGATGAATCCCAGCCACTTTTGGGGTGCTTCCTGCCTCCTCATCAGTGATTGGTTCAGGCATAGGCACCTGATGCAGCCCTGGTCAAGGAAATACAAGGGGAAGCCCACTCGGCCAAGGATTTTGGAAAGAATCACAGAGAAGCTGACTCGGAGCCCTGCTTTTATTGAAGGTAGAACTAACCTTCTCTGACTATGAAAAAAGATGATAGACTTGCTCATTGTTTGAACTGGAAGGTTCTGGCACATAAATGCCAGCTATCATGTTCCTCCATAGTTGGTGGGGTAAATGGGAAAACAAGCCGATGGCTACAGGGTAGAATCAATAAAAGAATTTACAAAATAAAGGAGGGTGACTTTTTTTTGTAGATGGAATTACCTAGTAGAAAAGAATTGGCTAGGGGCCGGGGATTTAGCTCAGTGGTTCTGCCGCCTGCCTTGCAAGCTCAAGGTCCCGAGTTCGATCCCTGGTACCAAAAAAGAAAAGAAAAGAAAAGAGTTGGCTGAAAATGCTAGAGGGAAGGGAACTAGCTAGGGCAGAAGGCCACCACTCAGTAAGCAGGCACCATGAAAGGGGCTGGGATGTAGTGGTGAACGAAAAGCCAAGTCCCTGCTCTTAGGGAAAGTCTGGTGAGGAAGTCTGGTGAGGTTTGCAGTCTGGGTGAGGTGGGGAAGCCATGAACATGTGCCCCCAAGTGCTCAGCTGTCTCTGCCCATCCAGTCTGGCGTTCCAGTCTGTTTCCATTAACATTCAACCAACCAACCAGTTGACACTTCTGAAGTCTTTGCTTGTGAGCAGCTTCTGCTGGGTGTTTGTGGGGTGACAGAGGAACAGGAGGTGTCCTCACGGAACTCTTCGGTCAAGGTTTCATGACACTGCACCTGAAACACCTTGTCAGTAGGGCAAGGACACTCAGCAGAGGTACAGACTATATAAGGTAGATTAGGGCTGGGGGCAAACTGAGGACTCACTGGATGGAATGTGTTAAAGGTCATAAAAATCCACAGCTAACAGGTTGAGCAGGGTGTCTTCTAAAAAGAAAAGACATGTCCGGCACCTGCCTGGCAAGTTCAAGGTCCCGAGTTCGATCCCCAGTTCCAAAAAACAAAGAAAGAAAAGAAAAGACATGTGCACAACACTGGATCCAAAAAAATGACACTAGGCTTATGGCCCTTGAGGACTGTATTTAGGACCAATCAGAAAGCAGTATTCTCAATCCTTCATTTGAATTTGGCACAGTTCACAGGACCAATTAGAAGATGCTGGGCCAGGGATTTAGCTCAGTGGTTCTGCTACCTGACTCACAAGCAGAAGGACCTGAGTTCGATCCCTGGTACCAAAACAAAAAAATAACATTATGGGCTGGGGATTTAGCTCAGTGGTTTCACTGCCTGCTGTGCAAGCGCAAGGACCCAAGTTCGATCCCCGGTACCAAAAAAAAAAAAAGAAGAAGATGCTATTCCCAGTTCTTTATTTACATGTGGCCATGTGAAATCAAAAGACACTGTTTGGGCTGGGGATCTAGCTCAATGGTTCCGGCGCCTGTCTTGCAAGGACAAGGTCCTGAGTTCGATCCCTGGTACCAAAAACAAACAAAGGACACTGGTTTTTTGGGGGGTTTTTTTGGTACAGGGGATCAAACTCAGGACTTGTGGTTTGAAGGCAGGCGGTGGAACCACAGAGCTAAATCCCCAGCCCCCAAAGACACTGTTTTTGATCCTTCATTTAATCTGGTGAGAGACCAAGCAAATTTTCTGATGGGACACACCAGTTTACATCTGGTGTGAGGCTGAGTTTTTGATAGGATAATTGTCGCCAGGGCCATATTTGCATTAGGTGGAGGCCAATTGAGATATTTTGGATACTAAAGGCCCCTTTCCCTTCATTCTTGGGGCCACCATGAGCCCTTTTCTCTGGCCTGCTGTCGCCTTGCATACTTCTTTTTAGCCTTCAATAAAACTACACCCTCACTGTCTTTTCTGTGTGTCTCGTCCAGTTCTTTGTTCAGGACACCAGTGCTTACCACACGGGCATCATTACCCATGGGCAGCCGTGGCCTGCCATCTATGGCCTATAGTGCATTGGTTTTTCTGTGGTCTACTGCACTGGTCACAACCTCCCAGCCTGCCCCACCAGCAGTCCTCCTCTTCTCACCTCCTACTCCCTTTCTCTCTCAGATCCCTTTAGGGGAGACTTGAAGGGTAGTAAATGAGCTCTGCTCTCTGGTGTGGGATGTGCTGCTCTGTCTCTTGGGATTTATATGTGCTTTTTTTTCCTTTTGGTACCAGGGATTGAACTCGGATCCTTGCACTTGCAAGGCAGGTGGCGGAACCACTGAGCTAAATCCCCAGCCCTTGTCTCTTGGGATTTAAAGGAGGAGGCAGAGAAGGGAGGGACCAGACAGTGGGACAAAGACACTCAAAGATGCCAGGGCCACAGTGGGCTCTCCATAGACAGCCACTTTGAGGACCTGCCCAACATGAGGTCCTGTAGCTGAACAAACAAGACAATATTGAGTGCTACTTTGTGCCACGGACTATTGAGGCACTTTTCTTGTATTATCTCATATCAAGCGTCTATGGTAGAAATTGTAGCGATTCCATTTTATAGCTGGGAAGCACAGGGAAAGAGAAGTAAGATCCCTTGTCCTCAGCAGAAAAGCAACCAGTAAGTGGTGGAGCCAAGACCTGATTGACCGACTGCAGCAACCCCAACTGACACCACCGTGCAATGCTGCCAAATTGCTTATTCCAGGAATCCCTCTTCTCCGAGCCGCAACGTATTAAAAATGGAGCTAGATGCCATTTTGAGCAAGGACAAGTCTCCTCACCTCTGCCCCAGGAAAGGGAGAGGGAATTGGGATCTGAGAGACCAGGAATTCCAGAGGAGACACTGGCACTTTGGTTATTTTTCCTGAATGTTCCCGCAAACAGAGAGCTCTAGCTTTTGATTTGCTAAGTGTCTCTCTGTTCTTCCAATTAACACCAGAGTTAGCCTTTAGCCAGAGCCCTGCCTGTGGCTGGAATCCATAACCCTGCGGCTCAGGGCCAGTTCTCCTTAGCGCCAGTCTGATCTGCCCCATTTCTGGAGAGGGCTGGGGTGGCAGCGTGCAGCCCAAGGAAGAACTAGGCTGAAGCAGCTTCTTTTTGCCTCCTGGATTTCCTTCCAAAAGGCTGTCAGCACTGCCAGTTGGAAAATATTTTTCTCCCTCCCTTTGTCTTCTTTCTTATTAAAAAAAAAAAAAAAAGCCATCTGGTGTCAAATTCACTCCTGGCACATCATAAAGGGTAGCACTAAAAATGTCCCTGAAAAACTAAAAGCAAAACCACAGCAGTACACATGGGATTTAATCTCAGCATCCTAGAATTTTAGGGTTGCTAGGGGAATGGGAGATCAAGTCCTTCCCTGTGCACAGGAGGAAACTGAGGCCAAGAGAGAGCAGATCATTCTTTCAGAAGGTTAACTGAGCGCCTACTATGCTCAAGGCTCTCCTCAGGTGCGGGCAATAAATCATGAACATTATAAGAGACAAAAGGCCCTCCCTTCTTGGAGATCCCTCACCCCCACTCCGTGGTCCTTGGGCCCGGGGGCGGGCGCCTCGACTGGACCGGGCGGGTGGCTGTCCCCTGGCCGTGGGCCCCGCCTGGGCTCTTTCGCCGCCCAGTGCGCCGCCGTTCACGCGAGGGCGAGGTTTGGAGCGCGGTCCCCTCCACCAGAAGCTGTAATCTCCCGCGCTTCCTCCCGCCGTCGCTTTGGCTCCGCATTCCTTAAGGTTGAGCAACAACTTTCCCTCCGGAGGAGGCGGGGCCGCTTGCGCTGGGCTCCTCTCGGGGGCGCAGTCCGGGTCTCCCGAGGCTCCGGTGGTACAGCGGGCGGAGAGGAGCGGCCCCCACCCCCTCCCCGGGAGCCGAGCCCGAGTCCCGCCCCTCCTGCAGCGGCAGATAGCGCGGAGAGGACTGGGGTGTGGGCTGACCCAGACCTTGATCTTGGTTGGAGCTGGTCCCGTGCCCTGCGCTGGGGAAACGCACACTGTTTGCTTCGATTTTTTTTTTTTTTTTTCCTTCTCCAGTGTTGGGGATTTTTTTTTTTTTTTTTTTTTCTTTTTGGTATCGCGGATCAAACTCAGGTCCTTGCGCTTGTGCAGCAGGCGGCGAAACGACTGAGCTAAATCCCCGGCCCTGTTGGGTTTTTTTGGGTTTTTTGGGGTTTTTTTGGTACCGGGGATCAAACTCAGGTCCTTGTGCTTGCGCAGCAGGCGGCGAAACCACTGAGCTAAATCCCCTGGCCTGTTGGAGATTTTTTGACCGCAAACAGAGGATGGTTTGTAACAACTCCAGAAATGGGGTCCTAACCCACTTCTTGATCTGAATCTAAATATTTACTCCCATCATACCGATAAAAGCACTTTTATCCTTTCAACACAACTCTCACATCTATTGAGCTTAAGCATATCTCCGGCAGAATGTTGGTTTCTGATGACTTTGCTCATTTTCTTTTTCTTTTTCTTTTTCTTTTTTGGTACCCGGGATTGAACTTGGGTCCTTCCGCTTTCGAGGCAGGAGGCTGAACCACTGAGCTAAATTCCCAGCCCACTTTGCTCATTTTGTTAAAAGAAAAATCCCAGGCACACAATTCCTTGAGGTCCCAGAAGTGAAGAAGGAGTGGGGCTGGCTCAGTGCCCACTGTGGAGGCACCTCAGGCCTTCAGCCTCCCTTGGGTCAAGCAGAGCCCTTGGATCCTGCTGTGATGGTGTCCTGGGAGCTGTGTGGTGGAGCCAGAAGGATAGTATGGCGTAGATACCGATGCTCTCCAGATCCACCAAAATGCAAGCTCCTGGAGGGCAAGGCTTTGGCTCTGTTAGTTCACTCCTGTGGCCAGCGCTCTGGAAACAATGCTTGGCACATAAAAGGTGCTCAATAAATATTTGAGTGGATGAATGAGTACAGCAATGGTCTTCAGATTCCTAAGAGTTAGACCCTTGTTGCTCCTTTAACTTCTGTTTAAACATATACTTTCTCTCTCTTCCTGCCTCCTAAGTCTTGAGCTTAGCTTTTGAACAATTTTAGATTTACATGAAGGTAGCAAAGGTGGTACAGAATTCCCATACATCCGTTACCCAGCTTCCCCCCGCCCCCAGTTAAATTCTCATCTAACCATGGTACATTTGTCAAAATGGAGAAATTAGCATTGGTACACAGCTATTAACCAAACTAAAGCATTTATTTGGATTTCACATTTTTTCCACTAATTTTTTGTTCTGTTCCAGGATCCCATCTGAGCTATCACATTGCATTTAGGGCTGGAAGCCTTTTACCATGTGATCTAGAGCTCAATGTGGGGGTCTTTCTCCTTGGAGATGAGACAGGAAGTAGAGACCTTGGCACTGGACTGAGCAACCTGTCCTAGAGGCCTAGGAAACACCATGAGCCCTAGATTTCCTGCTAGTGGTATTAGGGGATTCCTGCTGGGTTTGCTGCTCGTTCTGGTAGACCCAGTACAAATCCAGTTCCCAGGGCCTTTACTGGGTCTCCTCTCCCTGTTCCTTTCCTCCCCAAACTGCACACATTTGAAAGGGGATGGAGATGCTGCCACAACTGGTCTGACCCAAGGCTGCATTTCCTTTGGGGCCCAATGCCTCTGTGCCTCTCACCACTTGTCTCCCATTCCTTGATCTTCTAGCGGAACAAACCTCACTCAACCCCTCCCTGGTCACACTGCTTCTTTTTCTCTCTCCTGGAATTATTGTCCACCCCTGAAACCCTCAGGGGAACAATCGCTGTATTGGACTATGTTACTTGGTCACAGCTCACAATTGAGTTAGCCTTGGAACTGGAGATGAGAGAAGTGAGGGGCAATTCTTTCAGTCAACAAAGGTGGGCAATTATGGTCCCTGCTCCCTGGAACTCACGTTCTGGATAGAGGAAGTGACAAGTCATGCAAACAATGATTTTATACATTGTGGAACTTGGCCTAAAGGAGATAATGTGTGTACACAGTTGTGGCAGCACAGAGGACAGGGCTGACTGCTGGGATTTAGAAGGGGCATAGTCAGGGACAGCTCTCAGGTGAGGTCATGCTTGAGTTGGAACTTGAAAGATGGATTAGGTACACTGAAGGGGCCCAAGAGAAAAGGGCATGCTTGGCAGAACTGACAGCAGGTGCAAAGGTACAGGGGTGTTTGAGAGCAACACATGCAAAGGAAACTGTAGAGTAGCCCAGGCCAGCTTGGGCATGTGGCAGGAGAGAAAAGGACTGGAGAGGTGAACAGTCACGTTCACAATAACATAAGTACGAAGCCCGAACTTTGTTCACTTGTAGCCACTGAAGGCTACAAGCCAGTTGCTTCTTATAATGGCCACTTGCACAGATTAGTAGAGTGGTGACTGGAGATTGGGGGCACCTGGTGGGCATGTGCATGAGGATCTAGGTAAGAAACAGGAGGGTCTGGATTAGGGTAGGGGACAGACTTCAGGGAAGGTAGGAAGCAAGGCTTAGAGAGTGCATGGTGATGGTAGGGTGTTGGGAAGAGGTGAGAGATGTTAAGTAACTTCAGAGGTCTGACTTACAGGAAGAAGAGGAGAGACTGGAGGGAAGTGGAATGAGGTGGATTTGCCCCTCCACCACACAGAGAAGGTCATCTCTAGTGGGGATGGGGATGAGGTGTGGCACAAAGGGGCTGGCTGGGCCCCACCTTCACTGCCCAGAGGAGGATAGGGAGGTAGTTGCAGAACAGGCCAAGAGAGGCTTTCATCCCAGGTGTAGTGTCTGGGTGACTGGTGGAGGTGGAAGGCTGAGGAATGGAGGAGGTGCCTGGAAGTGATGAGGGTTGGGGATGGAGAAAGAGGCACAGCTTGGTCCTGGGGGACCAAGAGAAGGTACAAAGATATTCCAGGTGCAGAGGTCAGAGCAGAACTCAGCATCATCCTCTAACCTGGAGGGGACAAGAAAGGCCCTGGAGCCCCAAGAGAGCACTCAGGGCCGAGGAGGTCAGTAGTTCTCTCTAGGCATTTCAAGATGTGCTAGAATTCTATAAGTAACTGGAGTTTCACCTGAAGACACTCTCTTCTATTTAGCTGCAGGAGGGGTCCAAGTGGCTGGAAATACTTGTGTGGGGAGCTCAGTAGTTGAAGAGGCCAATGCCAGATTTCTAGTAATCATCCCTGCAGAAACCCTGATTCTTACACTGCTGAGTACCATGAAGGGGGCAGACTAAAATTTTATCCTGCTTTCAAGCTCACAAATTAGCCCAACAATGTCATATCTGCTGGTAGAAGCCAAGACTCCTGGGTCAAAGACGAAGGACAGTTTATTGCTCACAGCAATAGCAGGAACAACAATCCCCACAGGGATTTGCAGAGAAGGCCAGGTAATGCCTGGACACACAGTTGATTACATTTCCGGAGAGGAGCCCTGAACTTAGGGGAACTGAATCTTTTAAAGTGGCCTGCGTGTATTTTGTAACAGCCAGCATCCCTGCCCTTTGCTCTGAAGGGAGATACTATATAGTTTCCCAGGCTGTTCACAATAATATGAAGTGTTGGCAAGTCCTGAGTTAGATCCTCAGTACCAAAAATAAATAAATAAAAACATGAAGTGATCATGTGGAACAATGAACAGTCAATGCCTTACTTGCAAGACGTGCAGAAGTAGAATATGGAGAATTGTCTGCCAACATACACATGGGCATATTAAGCCTGTGTTGCATTTCCTATTACCTCCTACAGCTAGGTATAGTAAGTCCCCAAGTGTTAAACTTTTGAACTTCGAACTTTGACAGGTGTACTGTATAAGACTCATTTTGTCTGCTTATGAACAAATCCAGCTTATGAACAATTCTCCCAAAACAGAACTTGTTTGTAAGTTGGGGACTTACTGTATTGCCATATAACTAAACTGCCATCCAGCTGGGCATGGTGATGTACATCTATAATTCTAGCCCTGGGGAGCCTGAGGCAGGAGGATCACTGTGAGTTCCAGGCCAGCTTGGACTACATAGTGAATTCAAGGCCAGTCTGAGCTACATAGCAAGACCTTGTGTCAAACAAATAAACACACACACACACATGCACACACCTGCCATCTATTAATGTGACCTGAGAAATCTCAGTGGTTCCCACACATGATGAGTACCTTTTTATCATTTCTTTTATCCTGATGGCTGGAATGTGGAGATGATGTTGGACCAGGAGTGGCATGCTAAGGACTAAGAGTGGCAGAGCAGCAAGATACAAGGGCTTAGGTCTCTGATGGCAGTGCAAGTAACAAATAAAGTGTATGCTGATCTTTGAATTGTTTTACGTGAGTGAAAAAGAAACTTCCATCTTGTTTTAATTTTTTGGTATATGTACCTGAACTTAATCCTAGCTGATATAGGGCTAGAGCTGAGGATGACCAATGGAGGATTAAATCCATCAGCAAAGAGAAGGGGCAAGGGCCCTTCTCCCACTCCCTCCACTCAGCTTTGGTGGTGAGGGGAGAGGGGAGGGAAGAGTCATCTTTGGTGATATCCCATTCAAAGGGGGCCTGGCTGGCCACGCGACCCAGCAGCATCCATTTGAAGGCAACAAGCAACAAGCTGACTCCATTCACAAGCCCTGTCCTCTTTTGAAAACCAATCACTGTGCAAAGCGTGACTGGGTGGTGGCCAGCGTCAGCCCATCTGTCACGCCCTTTCAGAGAGCCAGGCAACGGCAGCCAGCCTGGGCCAAGCCAGCCCCTTTCCCTTTGTACCCCAGGGACACACACTATAACAAGATCACAGAGCCTGCTGAATTATTCAGAGCTGCCCTGAGTGTCAGTTTTATTATAAACATGCAGATTGCTCCAGGCTCCAAACTTCCAAACCTCCAACAGCCATCTCCCTCCCTCCCTCCAGGATTTGTCACTGGCTGCTTTGTGCCTGCCATTGCCCCCGCCCCTCCGGTCTTGGTGGCCCAATTTACCTTTGACTGATTCCTACCTGCTGCTAGGCACAAGGCCTTGGTGCCCTTTACCTAGTGCATCTTCAGCCCTTATTTTCTGCTCATCAACTGTCCTCACTGCTACTCCACAGTAGTCCTGACTCTGCCTCTTCTGGCTTCTCTGCCAAAGTCGATGACCTCAGCCTTTCCCAGCACCTGCCTTTGCCTGCCCGGGATGTTAACAGCATGATCCTCCACTTATGTGGCCTTAGTCTAACCTTTAAGGCCCCTGGATCTCCACCCCCATCCCTGTTCTAGCCCCCAGTCAGTCCTCTGCCCTTTGCCACAAGTCCCATGTCCCCACCTCTCTCCGGAGTGGATCTGGAGAATCCCCCCCAGCTGGTAATGAAGCAGAGATGGTAATGCACATTTAAGAGTAATGAAATGCAGTGATATTTCAGGCCTGACAGACCTATTTCTGGCAGCCTTAGAATTAAAGTGTGAGGCTTTGTACTGCAGCTGCTACTAGGAGCCTTCAGAGTTTTTCTAAAGACATGAATAAAGCTTCCAGGGCTCAGCTCAGATCACTGTGGCTATTTATCCTGCTGCTGCTTTCATTGTACCTTTTTTATTTGAAATTTTAGAGCTTTTAGATGAAGGAAACGCAGCAGCAAGTGCAAAGCATACAAAATATCCTAGTGGGGGAGAATGTCCCCGTTTTCCTCTTCAGTTGTCCCTGACAGTTCTGGGGAGGACGAGCGGCTCCCAGGGAGTGCTGTGTCTGCCTCCCCTTTGAGGAGGCTCCTCTGGCATTCTTGCCCCACTGCAGGAGGATGTGGGGCCTCCTTAGGGAGCCCTAGGAGGGAGTCCATGCCACCAAGACCGTGTTGGGCCTTCTTCATTGTGTCACTGCTGCATGCTGGGAGTATGCTGTCTGTGGGTGGGCAGTGTGGCAGAAGGCAGTAAATCTACTCTGGGCCAATAGTGTAAGCTCTTTCCAGTACTCCAGATAGGAGAGCTGGCCTGCTGATTCTCATCTTTCTCCAGCTCAGTCTATAGCCACTGGGAAGGTTGAGGCCATCCATGAATACAGACCATGCAGGGCTGGGGGCAAAGCCATCAGATGCACCAGGGCATGAAGCCTGGCTCTGCTCAGCAGCTGTAGTGCCCAGAGCGAGGCACCCTTTCTCCACTTGCAAAATGGGGTTAATAGCACAGCTATCATTTACGGTTCCCATGATGACTAGACAGTGCCTGGCACATATGAAGTCACAATGTCTATCCTTAACACTGATGTTGTCCCAGGGCTCAGGACAACTGGGCATCCTTCCTGTGCCATTCATGTGCTGCACCGTTTCTCAATCTGAGCCAGGGCAGGGCAGTGGGAAGAGCAGGTTTCCACTCTGGCTCCTTTATTTTCTGGCTTTGTGAGATCAGGGAGGTTACTTCATCTCTTCCAGTCTATTTCATCTTCTACAAAAGTGGTAATAATAATACTTCAAAGGGTTATAGTGAAGATTGAATGAGATAATGTTTATAAAAGAATTCATGCAGTCACTGGCACACAGTAGGGACTGGTAAATAATGGTTCTCCTTTCTCTCCCTTGCCCTCCCTCTGCTTCTGTTTAAAGGAGGGAAGTGTTTGGTCCAGGCACAAGTTTACAGGGAAGGAAGGAGGAAAATAGACATGATAAATGGTGGCAGGGATTTCATCAGCAAGGTATAGAATTTGGGGAATTCTGGAGGACAAATGACCCAGAATCCTCAAGTGGGTAAATGAGAAAAAAAGGAGGAGGGAAGGAAAGAGGGAGGGATAGAGGAGAGAAAGAGAGAAAAACAGAGAGGAGGGCTGGGGATTTAGCTCAGTGGTTCCGCTGCCTGCCTCAAAAGCGAAAGTGCAAGGACCTGAGTTCAATCCCTGGTACCAAAAACAAAAAAAGGCAATCAAAAAAGATAGAGGAGGGGCCAGGGATTTAGCTCAGTGGTTTCATCGCCTGCTGCGCAAGCACAAGGACCCAAGTTCGATCCCCAGTACCAAAAAAAAAAAAAAAAAGAGAGGAAAGACAGAGAAAGAAGGAGGGGAGAGGGAGGAGAGAGACAACCAAGTGAACTGTAAGGACCTTGCTTAGATACTCATTCAAACAAACCAGGAAAAGTAAAGGAGATAATCAGGGAAATTTTTATATTGACTGGAAATTTTATAACATTAAGCAATTATTATTAATCTTCAGGTATGACAATGATAGTGCAGTTATGCTACAAAAGCATTATGTAGCTGGGCCTGGCCTGGAACTTGTAGTGATCCTCCTGCCTCAGCCTTCCAATTGCTAGGACTACAGTCATGTGCCACTATACATAGCACAAAAGAATTTTTTTTTTTTTTTACAAAAGAATTTTTATCTCTTAGGACATATGCTAAAAATATATAGGTTAAGTAATATGGCAATTGGGATTTGCTTTTAAATCATTTAGTGGGGTCAGCAGAGGATATAGATGAATCAAAATTGGCCATGTGCAGATAACAAAGTTAGGTGATAGCAGATGAAGGTTTGTTATACTATTCTCTCTACTCTTGTATGTGTTTGAATGTTTCCATAAAAGTGGAAAAAAAAAAAGCAGCAGTCCCTTGTAGATTGGAAGTGGCCATTCCATCTGTTTTGTTGGCGTCCACCCAGCACCCCTGCCCACACCTCCTGCCTTGTCACTGGCCTGGACTACTGCAACAGCCTCTTATAGTCAGTCTCCCAGCCTTTGGACTCTCTCCTTCCAATCTTCTTCCTGTTCTGCTGCAAAAGTTCTCTTCCTAAAATACATATCAGATCATGTTACTTTCCTGCCTAAAAATCCTTCAGTAGTTTCCTATGGCCAAAAATCTGTTAAGAGTATAGAGCACAAGTGCAAGGACCAGAGTTTGATCCCTGGTACTGGAAAAGAAAAAAAAAAAGGGCTGGGGATTTAGCTCAGTGGTTCCCGTGCCTGCCTCACAAGCGTAAGGTCCCGAGTTCGATCCTCAGTACCAAAAAAAAAAGAGTATAGAATCCTTATCATGTGATTCAAAAATCCTTCCCAGTTTAAGTCCAGCCTTCCTGGCCAGTCCTGACCCCAGCCTAACCCTCATCCACTCATGAAGAGGCTTAGGTTAGGCTAACCAGGCACTTTCAAGCCTTGGTACCTTCTCTGATATAATTCTCTGTCTGGAAGATCCTCCTCTCTGGCCCTTAACTTTATCTACAGAAGACTAAAATATTTTTCAAAGCTCAGTTTAAATTTCATTCTTCCCTGATGGTTTCTGGAAATCTTTACGCTGTTCAAATATCTCTGCCTCTGCCTTCTGGCATAGATCTGTCTCCCTGACTCTGGTTCAATGGGACCATATGTCCAGTTTTAGCCAATGGATGTGAGTGGAAGTCATACATTTCACTTCTGGGCCAAGAATTCAATTGCTAATTCAAAAGGCCTCTGAGTTCTCTTTTCCTCTGACTCAGCCATGGGCAATATCCAGATAAAGGCTGCTCCATCGGGCTGGGTTCTGGAGTGAGCAGAATGCCAGGAAGTAGAACCTCCTGTACATCTGTGAAGGCATAAATAAATCTGAGCAGTTGTTCCCTCAGCCAAACCTAGTCTATCCTAAGCTTTCCTTTTCTGAGTGTGAATCAACTGTGCTGTCCTCCATGCTTTCTCATGCGTATGAAATTTGTCCAGGTGACACTGCCTTCAGGTGAGGTATTCTGTGTTGTGACCTTGCACTCTGGCCACCCAGCACCTAGCTTGCAGAATGGCAGTGTGAACTGAGTGTGCAGTGGTTCATAGCTGTAGTTGGTGCAGGTGAGTGAATGTGTAAGGTTTGAGATCGGCCATTCATCCTCCCTCCCTCCCACCCTCCCTCTCTTTTGTTGGTACTGGGGATTGAACCTAGGTTCTTTCCACTGAGCCGCATCCTCAGCCCTTTTTTCATTTTTTAAAACTTTGAGACAAAATTAAAATTATTAAAATTATTTTAATTTAGAGTCTAGCTAAATTGCCCAGGCTGTGTTTGAACTTGTGATCTTCCTGCCTCAGCCTCCTAGAGTACTGGAATTATAGGTGTAACCGACCAAGTCCAGCTTAATTCACTCCTTTGAGGGGCCCCAGCCTCAATAGTCATGGAGATTGTGATGGTTTGGAGATGGAACCAGCACTGGACTTGATCTTCTCAATGGGTGGCAACCCAGCCTAAGGGAATGAAGCCTGACTTATCTCACCCAATCATAATAACCCTTTCCCCTTGAGTTTATGATAATTTAGACTTGGGGACATAAACCAGTTCTTAACAATGGGATGTGAGGAAAAATCTTGTTCCTTCTCTGAAAAACAGTCTAGAAATGAGAAATGCAGTCCGTTGTACTTTGGATTTTTCTGATAGCTGGAGACAGGATAGCAGTCTAACAGCTTATGTGGAAGGGGACTCCAAGGAGCAGGAAAGAGGTAGCAAGAAGGAGGGAGTGACAAGAATGAAAGAAGAAAGGCAGAAAAACCAAGAGAGGGTGTATTTCTGAGCTTGTTACACTCTCCCAGGGACATCAAAATTGTCCCTGCAAGTGGCAGAAGGAAGGCCCTTCTACAAAGACTGTCACTGGTTGCCAGTTGTCCCTCCTTTGGCTGGAAGTAGGTGCTCACTGGTGGCTTCCTAGTGACAGGAATCTAATGAGTGCTTTTCTGCCCAATTTTTATCATTGCTTAATCTGTCTACCACTTCCTCCTATGCGCTCTCTTCTATCCTGTTTTGCTTGTTTGTTCTTGCAGTGTCAGAGAGTGAACCCAGGGCCTTGCACATGCTAGACAAGCGCTCTACCACTGAGCTCCATCCCTAGCCCTCTTCTATCCTGGTTTCTCTGACAGTTCTCCCTCCCATACTTGTCCAGACTCTCCAGCCACTCTTTCTTGGTTTCCTTCCCAGGCTCCTTTTCCTTTTTCCACTCTAGATCATCTCCTGGATTCTATTCTGGTCTTCGTTACTTCTACCCACACAGATTGGGCAAATCATTGCATGAAATGGTTTCCACTGTTACTGTGGCAATGCCAGCTCCCAAATCTATACCCCAGCTCTTTCTCCCAAATTCTGCAGATGCATATCTGTCCATCCATCCAGCAAATATTGATTGAGCAGTTTGAATCTGCTGGGAATTGGAATGGAGTAGTAAATAGAAACTTGCCTTCTGGGAGTGTTAGCCGACATGAAGCAAGTGGACAAAATCCAAGGAAACATAAGCAAACCAGATATTTTTAGACAGTGATAAGTGTTATGCAGCCAATAAAACTGGTCAGTGTGATAAAGCGTGTATCCATGCTTGTGTGTGCATGTACATTATTTTAGGGTGATTGTTTCAGAGGGAAGATGTAGTGGCATCTGCCAACCGTGGCTGTGCAAATGCAAAAGTAATAGAGAAAGAGAAACTTCCTAGTGTGTTTGAAAAGGGGGAAGGAAGGGCCATGTGACTGGAGCAGTGTAAGCACAAGGGAGTGCGGTGGGAAATAGTCAGAAAAACAGTAGCGGCTAGGTCAAATAGGGCAAGGTAATGTGTTTTAAGAAGAACCCCAGTAGATGCTTATGTAAGCTTTGTACACATTTGAGAACCACAGGTAGATGGAGATGGAGAAGAGAAGAGAAACCCCATGTAAGAGTTATACTTGAAAAGCATTTTTGGAAAATCTAAAACATACAGAAGTGTAAAGTACGACCACAACCCCCTATGTACCCTTCTCATAACTTCAACACCACCAGCTGTATCTTACAAAGGAAACGGAAAACAGTATCCAGGAATGTGAGCAGAAAACTCAAGAAGAACCACGTGAATGAAGCATGTCAAAGAGAGAGTTTGGTCAACAGGGACAACTAAGGCAAAAGGTTCTGAAGGTTGAGCAGAGGTCTGGCAGCCCATGGGCTCCTCACAAAGGTGCCAGCTAAGATGTGGTTACCACCTAACAGCTCCCTCAACCTCCTTTGATTTCCTCTGTCAAAGTGGTCTTCAAGGGCTCCTGCCTGGCATGAGTTTGTTCACGGAGTCTGGGCAGTGGTGCTGGGAGGCTGGAGTAAGGGAACAAAAGTAATGTGAGTGAGGACGAAAAGCCACCAAGTGTGTTCTTAGCTGGTCACCTCTGGGGCAGCTGGGACTCCACCTGGCTGAGCCCCTGAGGAACCAAGTGGGATGCATCTCGATGTTCTGCAGAACAGGAGGCAAGGGTGCTCACTCAGTGCTTACTCAGTGGTCTCTTGTGCTCTGTTTCTTGATGGTTGTGCTGGGACATTAACCTCCCTGGGTTTCTGGGCTGCCCTGCACCCTGGCTGAGTGAGTGGCTGAGGCTTCACCTAAGGTGAGGAGCCAGCAACGTGGTGGCCATTAAAATGGACTCTGTCACTGTGGGGACTTTCTGCTACAGCTGCAGGTGGATCTAAGTTGGCAGAGGATGTGGAGCACAGGACACCTAGAGTTTTCTGTTGCATGCCAGAATTTAAAGTCCTTATCCTGATGCTAGTATCCTTCTGTTACCAGGCCAGAAACAAGGGGTTCATTCTAAATGCTTCTTTAACCACTCTCCCTTGTTTGTTTCTGCAGCCACCACTTAGGGCAGGTGGTCACACCCTGAGGACCCTGGGGACGGCCTCCTTATCTTTTATTAAGTACCAGGAATACCAAACAAATGCTTTGTATGACAAGTTCCAGATGCTGAGGGGTCCACAGAAGGACACTTAACTTTGTACTGGGAGCTGACATGCAAGCTGAACTCAGAGGATTGAGTAGGAATTAGCTAGACAAAGAGGTACAGTAATAGGGGTTCAGTCAGAGGGAAAAGCACATGTGAAAGTTCAGCAAGGTCACAGCACATTTCTGCTATCTCAAGTATGAGGGAGAGAAGAGATATGGGAGATAAATAGTGGCCAACTCACGTGGGATCATGCAGTCCTTATTAGCAAGAATTGCCTTTATTTTTTGTTTTTTTTGGTACTGGGGATCAAACTCTGGACCTTGCGATTGCAAGGCAGGCGCCAGAACCACTGAGCTAAATTCCCAGCCCACTTTATTTTAAAAGAAATGGGAAGCCAAAAGTTTTAACTGTTTTGTGTGTGTGATGCAGAACCCAGGGCTTCCCCTCTAGCCCCTTTTAAAATTTTAAGATAGGGTCTCACTAAATCACTGAGTTGCCCAGGCTGCACTCAAACTTGGGATTCTCCTATCTGAGCCTCCCAGAGTGCTGGGATCATAGGTGTGTGCCACCACACTGGCAGCTGGAAGAATTTAAAACAGGACAGGAATGGGTTGGAATCTGAGCTTTAGCAGGATTACTTTGGCTGAGGTATGGGAAAAATTAGTAGATCACACTAATTTTTAGCTAGTTGACTACAAACAAACGCTTGTTGGTTGCCTACATAGGGTCTATTCTCTGCCTCCTGCTATATAGTACATGGTTCTCCTTTAGAGGATTTCACATACTGAGCAATAGAATTTGGGTGTGATGGACTCTTAGCCCCAACCATCTCTAAGCTAATTAGCATAGTGGCCACAGTGGCTAAGTCAGGGACAGCCATGTGACCCTTTTCAACTTAGTGAGAAAATGAGTCCCAGCTACTAGTAGGAGGATGTAAGGTCTGCATTGCTGTAGCCACTTTGTCATGGGGAAGTCTGAGCCTGGAGCTGCAGGAAACATGTGATGAAACCACCAGACAGAGAGAAAAGGGAAACTGAGTTCTTGGTGAAATGTATGACCTCTGGAACAAGCCTTGCTCAAGGCCACCTTTCCCCTTCACTGCACACTAATGTGAACCAGTGAATATTCTGTGTTGTTTAAGTCAGTTTAGTTGTGTATTTATTCCAACCTAAATATTCCTGGTAACAGAACCTAGTTTCATGAGTGCGATGTTTCAAGAAATAGGTCCTAATGGAACTGGTTCAACCAAAGAAGTGAGATAGAGAATAGTAGGATGATTTAGTGAGACTCTGTCTCAAAATAAGGATTGCAATGTAATATAGCTAGTTATACAGTTTCATGGTAGGATCATGTGCAACTTAGTGATGTTTGAGAACTTGTTTCAAAATAAAAAATAAAAAGGGTGCAGAAGTAGCTTAGTTTGGAGGCTCTGGGTTCATTTCCTAGTACAAGAAAGAAAGAAAGGAAGAGGAGGAAGAAGAAGAAGGGGAAGGGAAAGGAGAAGGAGAAGAAGGGGAAGGGGGAAATAAAAAAGAAGGAAAGGAAAAGGATATTGGTAGAGAAGTACATTAAAACAGTTATTATATGTTTGGGCCGGGGATTTAGCTCAGTGGTTTCGCCGCCTGCTATGCAAGCGCAAAGACCCGAGTTCGATCCCCGGTACCAAAAAAACCCCAGTTATTATATGTTCAAGAAAATAAAAGAAGTGGGCTTGGTTGCACATGCTTGTAATCTCAGAATTCTGGTAGGCAGGAAGATCACAAATCTGAGCCCAGCTTTCAATGAAAATATGCTGTGTAATTAAAACACACACACACACATACACACACACTGGGTGAGATTAACAGCAGATTAAACACTGCAGAAGAAAAAAAACAAATTAGAGAATATAGTCACAGAAACTATCCAAAATGAAATTCAGGGAGGGGCTGAGGGGGTAGCTCAGAGATAAAGCATTTGCCTTGCATATACAAGGCTCTGGGTTTGATCTCCAGCAATGAAGGAAAAAAAAATGCAGAGAAGAAACCTTTGAGGTGGGGGAATAGAGCACCAGTGATTTGAAAGAAAACTTTAAGTGGGTTTATATTTGTGTAATTGGAGTTTCAGAAGAAGGGAAAAAGGCAGAAAAATATTTTGAGACATACTGGTCAAATACATATCAAATGTGATGAAAACTAGAAGTCCACAGTGAACCATTAGCACAAGAAACTGAAGAACAACACCAAGACATGTCACAGTTCTACTGATTAAAATTTGTGTTTAAGGGCCGGGGATTTAGCTCAGTGGTTTCACCGCCTGCTGCGCAAGTGCAAGGACCCAAGTTCGATCCCCAGTATAAAAAAAAAACAACAAAAAAACTTATGTCTAATAAAATATCCTAAAGCAGTCAGATGAAAAAAGGACACAGTATGTACAAAAAAACAAAGTTAAAAATGGCAGCAGACTGCTTTTTGAAAACAATGAGAGCCAGAAGGCAATGGAGTAATGCAGACTGGACTGCATAGCAAGACTCTGTCTCAAACAAAACAAAGCAAAACAAAAAACAAAACAAAGACCACCAAAAAAGGTGAAATAAAAACTTTTTTTCCAGATATGTAAAATGTGAAGGAACTCATTGCTGGGGGACTTGCACTATAGCTTTTCCAATTGTTTTTTTTTTTGGTACCGGGGATCGAACTTGGGACTTCCTGCTTGCAAGGCAGACGGCGGAACCACTGAGCTAAATCCCTGGCCCACATGCACTATAGTTTTCACTGTGTTAACAGAAGTCCTCCAAGCAAAAAGAAAATTATGCTAGAAAGAAGTCTGGCTCTACATAAAGAAATTAAGAACAATGGAAATGGAGTATTTCACCTCATAAATGAAGACACAATGACAGAACAGAAAAACATAATTTTCAAATGTCGAATAGGGACGGGAATTTAGCTCAGTGGTTCCGCCACCTGCCTTGCAAGCACAAGGTCCCGAGTTCGATCCTCAGACCAAAAAAAAAAAGTTGAATGATGGATCTAGGCAATGATCAACAAAGACTGATAGTATGATTTTTTTAAAAAAACAAAGACAACTAAATATTATATACCACTGGGGAGGCTGAGGCAGGAGGATCACTGTGAGTTCAAGGCCAGACTGGAATACTGGAATACATAGTGAGACCCTGTCTCAAAAAACCAAACCAAACAAACAAAAAAAAGTTTATATATATACACAGACACACCTTGATGGAAGTATACTTTAACACCTATGTGAAGTAGCATTTTAAAATAAAATAAAAGCTGGGCATAGTGGTGCATGCCTATAATTTCAGCACTTGGGAGGCTGAGGCAAGAGGATCGAAGTGAGTTTGAGGCTAGCCTGAATTGCATAGTGAGACCCTGTTTCAAAAAAACAAAAAACAGCCAGGTGTGGTGGCACACACCCGTAATCCCAGCACTTGGGAGGCTGAGGCAGGAGGATCGCCATGAGTTCAAGGTCAGCCTGGCCTACATGGTGAGTTCAAGGCTAGCCTGGAATAGGGTGACCTTGCCTCAAAAAACTAAAAAAAAAAAACCAAACCAAAAACCAAAAAACAGAGAGAGAGAGAGAGAGAGAGAGAGAGAGAGAGAGATATTAATTATAATCAAATCTGAATCTGGCCTCTGGATGTAATTGCCAGTTTACAGGCTACACAAGGAAGAGAGGGTTCTTCAAGGACTTTACTGTGTTTTAATTTTAAAAATTCAGGTTTGGGAAACTGCAGCATAAACAACCTTACTTTGCTTTCATTAAAAAGGACACTTTTTTTTCATTAAAAAAGTGGAGAGAGGATTTACTTAGAGGGTAAACTAAACTACAAAGGATTTCAGAGATATATCTATCAATGACAATGTACAGATCTTTAGATTCTTCATTCAAACAAACATCACAAAAAAGGGAGCAAATTGAAGACATTCAGGAAATTGTAAACACTGACAGATATTTCCTAATATTAAAGGATTATTAGAGAAAACAGTCCCCCAGGGGATGGGGACGACTCAACTGCAGAGGCAGCCCTCAGTCAGGCAGGCAGCCGGGCGGGGCCGGCCCAGGGCTCCTGCTGCATAAACTCCCTCTGGCTTCCCCTCCAGGCCTGGGCTGTGGAGCTGCTCTGGTTTCTGAGAAAGGAAAACACAGGATATTGAGATGGAAACTATTTCTTTCTTTCTTTTTTTTTTTTTTTTTTGATGGAAACTATTTCTGTCGACCTCTTCTGGCCTCCCTGGGTGTACGGCCTCCTGGGTGTACAGAGTATTACTGAGGGTTTCCAAGGCCACTCTCAGCAACAGGGAAAAAGGACCAGAGGCTTCCACCTCTGCCCTGGACCTAGAAGACAAGGAAGCAGAGAGATTTAGTATGAAGAAATGGACAGTAATCACTACGCCAGGCCCTTTTCTAAATGCTTTACATATTAACTAATTTTACCTACTCGACAACCCTTTGAAGAAGGTACTCTTCTTAAATCCATCTAATAGATGAGTTAACTGAGCCCAGTGAGGTTAAGTAATTTTCTTAAGTTTACACAGATATTAAGTGGTCCAGCTATAATTGAACATACTCTTCACAACTACCCAGAATGGCAGTGGTGACCTGGGCCAAACCTAGAGACCTCAGCCTTCTCTTCCAGACAGAGCAACTGGGGCCCAGGGCTGGAATTGAGGCTTCCTGAAGCTCTGAAAAGACCCTGGGCTACATTAGAAAAGCTGTCCTGTGCATGAAAGGTTTGTTAGGGCCCCAAGGCTGGGGAAGAGCTTTCCAAAAACAACAGAGTGCCTGTCCTAAACTGTTTTCAGGCAGCAAGGCCTCCACGCCAGGCTGGCCTGTCCATGATTCTTATCGGCTCTCTGAGGAGAGGGAACTCTGGAGTGCCAGCATTCCAACCTCAGGCCGTTCCTCAGGAAGTGGGTGGGGAGGGAAGTGTCCCAGCAGCACTCAGGCAGGGACAGGGCTGGTGAAGGCCTGTATGTGAGACCCAGCCTGACTGGTGGTGGGCATCTGGGTCCCTTCCCCAGGTTCTGGCAGAACACCCTTGAAAAATTTAGCCTGAAATAACATAAGAACTTCTTTCCTATTTTTTTTCCAGGTTTTTGGATGAAATTATATTTTACAAATGACTCATTATTATATTTATAGCTTCTCCCCAAATGATTCAAATTGTGGTTTGTCGCCTCCCTGTCTCTCAGCTCCCCCCAGCTCAACAGGAAGAAGTGCTGTTTACTGTACGGCCAGGTGTGGCTGCTGACAGTGGCTGTGCCTCTCCCTATAATTACATTTGCCTCAGCCCTGACAAGCACCCCAGCACATTTAGTCATGTGCAGCCTTTGTTCCAGCCTGTTGTTGGGAGACAGTATCCGACATTAACTCTGCTTGGAATCTGTTCCTGTAGGAAGTGCATGTGTGTGTGTGGCGGGGGGAGTGGGTAGCCTGAGGTGGAGGGCCTGTTCTGGAGGGGCTGTGACAGAGGGGCCCTTTGTCTGGGGAAAGGCTGGAGCCGCAGGTCCCCCAAGCCCCCTTGAGGAGGCTGGAGTGGGCCAAAACCAGGAGAGCTTCTGAGGGGGCCCTCTTCCTGCCACCTCCAGCCTCTATTCAGTGGTTGACAGGGCAGCGGTGGAAGAGGTGGCACCTACATTTCAGGCTGTGCTAGTGTCTTAGGACTGACCCTTCACAGTTCCCTGTAAAGAGCCACTCCAGCCCTGACAGGAATTGAATCTTGAATTCCTTCCTCTTTTGGGAAGCTCCCAACCAGAGGATAGTTCAGGTCTCCCACCCCTACCTTTCCACGTCTGCTGCTCCCTGCCTCCCCAGGTGTGTGAGAGCATCTTGCTTTTAGGCAGACCACTTTTGGTCGAAAGAGTGGAGAGGAGGCCTCCACGAGGCCCCTCATGCAGTAACAGTTTATTCTACCAGATGTTGGTGGGATCAAAGTCCTCTTGGTCTGCCCTGCTTGAGTACTAAGACATGTGAAAATCCCACAAAATGGGAAAAAAGAACATTCTGGAACTCAAGGTAACATTCTCAGAGCCCAACAACAACACTCTGCCTTCTGGGGTCCTTGAACCCAGGGTGTGGTGATCCCGACACTCCCAGCTGTCTACGGATGGAGAGCTGTGGGGCCACAACAAGCACAGGCCTCCCGGAGTGTCCTAGGCCCTGAGGAGAGACGGGAAACAGGCTGCCTCACAGGAGGATGGCTTCATAGAAAATCTCTGCACAGCCATACCTTGGCTTCGAGGGAAAAACTGGCTCCTTTATGTTATAGATTTTGCAGCTGAATTGTCACAGCTACTTGGGAGGCTGTGTTGGGCAAGGCTGGAGCCTGACATTGTGTGTAGTCCAAGCTTTGGGCCCTGGCTATGTCCTCAGATCCCCTGCTGGGTTCCTTCAGGTTTGCTTCCATTTTCACTTCTTGGCACAGGCTCTGTGAGTGAGAAGGGGACTCAGAAGGAGGTGATGTGGGAGTGGGTGTGGACAAGCATAACGTAATTATTGGTGAAGTCAGTATGAAGCCGTAACCAGATGAGTTCCATCTGGACTGAGCTGGGGCCCTAAGAGGTGCAGGAGATGGTCCTGAGTGTGGCCAGGGCCACAGACCTTGAGTCCCAGACCTCTCTGTGGGATATTCCATGGAGGTGGAGAGGGGCCATTGAGCAGTCTCACCTCAAAGAGGAGGGGAAGGCTAACAGAAGGACCAGTGAGGGCCAGAGGGAGGATGGGTATGAACATATCTGGGCCATGAAGATCTGAATTTGCTTCTTAGGCCTGAGGGAAAGAGAGACTCTTACTGGGGAGCAGTGCTTCCTCCGCATCCTGTGGAACCAGAGCCTGGGCAGCAACCCATCTGGTGGTCAGACTGAGGGGCAGCCAACACTGCCAACTGAGGCCACCTTTGGGCTACATTTTTTATGAGATTTATGGACTTGTAGCCACCTGATGTGTACCGGCTCCTTTTCATTCGTCTTTTGACAGTCAACATATTAGAAAGCTTTGAACATTATTACAAGGTGCCATTTTTGAACATGTGCTCATGGGCTACAACTCTTCTTGCTGACTGTACCCACATTCCCTCCCACAACTCCGATCCTACTGAGAACTCTGCTCCAAAGCTCATCAAGGCAACGCAATGAGCAGCCTGGGGACAAAGGTGGACACTGACTCTGAATAAAAGCTAATTGTGGAGAAAATAAGCATTTTGACAAAATGGGGGGTTCCTGGTACAGACCCAGACTGTGAAGTGCTTTGTTTCATTCTGACTTTGATGAGGATCACCATTTAGGGACTTGAGCCAGGATCTGATCTGAGGTATAATTCTGAGGTACTTGTAGAGAGTTTTGCTACTTACCTCCTTATTTTCAGGTAGCAGTTTCCTTCACTTGAGATGTTTCTTGTTTGACAAAGTGAAATAGAGATGACAAAATCAGCTTGTACACTTTTCAGTGTGTTCAGATCCACTGGCTCACTGGATATCACTAATATCTTCTTCACTTTCTTTATGAGGATATTGAATTAGAGAGATTAAATAACTTGCCCAACGCCATACAGCCATTTTAATGACTGAAATGTGTTCAGAACCAAGTTCTGAAAGCTCCTATCCCAGTGGCAACTGTTGTTTCTTGTATTTTCCATCACTTTGAAAAAGGAGCACATGCCTGTAGCAATATGGGCAGGATCAGTGGAAAGATGACCAACCACCAAGTCTGACAGCAGATGAGGGGAATCTCCTGAGCTTGGGAACTCTGATGAGGTAGTCCCTGGGTGAGCTGTGATTCAGGGTTGTTGAAGGAAACAATTTGTTGACTTAATTGCAAGTCCCACTAGGAGTCAGAGTGAATGTTGTTAATTTTTTTATGGTGGTAAAGCATATATACCATAAAGTTTACCATTTTAAGTGCATATAGGTTAGTGATATTAAGTGATGCATTCATCTTTTTCATAATCCTAAAGGAAATCTCCATATCTGTTAATCAATAATTCCTGCTTCTCCTTTCATGCCTGCCCCAGTCAATTATCATTCTACTTTTTTGGGGCGGGGGTACTGGGGATCAAACTCAGGACCTTGTACTTTTGAGGCAGGTGACGGCACCACTGAGCTAAATCCCCAGCCCATCATTCTACTTTTTTCTGTGAATTTGATGACTTCTTTCCTACATATAAGGGGAATCATTTATTACTTGTCCATTTGTAAGATAGCATACTACCTTATGTTGACTTATTTTTAATAGGACCACTATTTTCATCTATAACAGGGATGCTGATTAGCAGTGCTCCATGTCGGTGGAGGAGGGGGAAAAAAGGAGCAATTGGGGGCTTTGTTTCCTGACTGCCAGGGGTGCCAGATGTAAGAGGGTGTGTGTGTGGGGGAGGTTGGTAGGAAGAAAAGTGTACATAGGGCCAAGAGTTAGCATGGTGGCGCCCGCACCTGCCCCTCAAGCACAAGATCCTGAGTTTGATCCCCAGTAAGGGGGGCGGGTGTTACACAGAAAAATGAAAAGCTGTGCTTTATCATTTCAAGGGACAGCCAGCATCTCTCCTGGAGGTAGATGCCTCTCTGTTGAGGGTTACAGCCCTGTGGAAGCTCTCCCCAGAGAACAATGGGACCCTCTGGGCATGCTGAAGGCAAGACAAAGTGTTTCGCAGAAGAAATCCGAGGAACTTGGAGTTTGCAAAGAAGGGACTTGGAGAAGAGGAGAGAAAGAAGATGGTTTAAGCTAGGATTCAGGGAACAGGGAGATATTTTCAGATGCAAGTTTTGGTGTTTTTTTTTTGTAACAGGGATCAAACTCGGGACCTTGCGCTTGTGAGGCAGGCGGTGGAACCACTGAGCTAAATCCCCAGCCCAGGGAGATATTTTCAAGATGGGAAATGGTGGATGAATTTTCAGGAAAATAACATCTATTAGCAGATTCTCATTGCGTACTGTGATTTCCTTCTATGATGCAAAGCTTGAGGAAAAGCCTGCTGCTTTTCAGAACTGGCCTGGCTGGGAGAAAGCAGGGATGAAGCAGAGTCCAGAGCGATAAGGAGGTGCTGGGAGTGGTCAGCAGCTAGAGGGAATGAGGGGCTATGGAGCTGGGGGAGAGAAAAACAGTGCTAGCATAAACTCTCTGAGAATCCTGGATACCCTGGGAGGGGCAGGTGAGGCAAGATTTGAAGGACTGTGAGGTTAGGAAGACACAGCGATGGATGAGGTCCTTATAGTGGCGGGATTTGGCTTTAGTCTTTGCTAGATATCACAGGCAGGCACAGGAGTTAGCCAGAAGGAAAGAGTGATAGACTTTCTCTTCTTGGAGACCTGGCAAAATCTGAGCAAGACATAACTCAGGAGGTCCCTTGGCTGAGCTTACTGCCTCCAGGATTTCCATGTACACAGGCAAGAGTACTGTTTTCTGATACAGAGACGGAGCTAGAATCAAAGCCAAGCCCAGAACATGTCTTGAACACTGAAAACAACTTTAAATTCATCTGATAGCATAGCTACAGGGCTGTGGCTGTCTCTGTTGGAGACATATGCTTCTTAGATGTCTTAGGCATAGCGGGAGCCCAGTAAGAGGGTCTGGGTGGGCTGTTCCCATGCATGGACCCCAGAGGAGCCTGGCATGGAAAGTGAGTCGTGCTCCAGGTTGCTGGGAATGTTTGGTGATTTTCAGGCCAGGTCCTGGGCTAAGTGTGGGCTGGGGATGGAGCCCTGCCTGGAATCACTGATGCATCCTGAGATCTCTGCGTGGTGGTGGAGACTGTGGTGAGGCCAGCTGAGGACATTTCCCTCTGGTCCTCTCCAGCCTTGGCCCAGAGAAGCAAGGCTCTGGGCTTGTCTGGCTGGATCCCATGTTTGTCCCAGCCCAGTGTCCCTTCCTTAGTTATAGGTCCTAGGGAAAAGGGCCTGGCTTGACTCATATGCTAGGAGTTTGCCAAATGTGTTAGTTGCCACTAAAAGCTTATAAACTGGGGTGCAGGATGCTGGGGCCTGGGCTAGCTGGAGGATGTGCTGTTTAGAAGTTCCAGAAGTTCCCCGCCTGCTGTGGCAGGGGGGATCCCTGCAGAGTCAGAGACAGCTGGCTCTGGGGCCTGGGCCAGCTTTCCCTTCCGAGGGCCCCTCTGCTCTGGGGGAGCTGCGTGTTGTTTCTATTCTGACAGCTTGGGAAAGACCAGGGGCCCTTTCAGGGAGAGGAGAAACAGGGAAGCAGGCCTAAAACACTAGTGAAAGCACAATTCTAGCTTCAGCGGTGCCCTGAGATTCAAAAACATTTTCTACTCAGTTATGAGTGCATGGAGCTTTCTAAAAGGTTGTTGAGGGGGAGATGTAGAGCCTCAGAGCACCGGTGTAAGAAGGCCTTAAAGCCCCCTCATTTTGATTGGAGGCTAATTTGAAACAGAGTGGGATTTGGCAGGGGCTGTGATGGCTTTTTTCATCTGAGGCCCAGTTTCCGGAAAGAGACAGTGTTTGTGATGAACTGATTTCACTAATTCACCATTACACTCCTTCTGCATTAAAAAAAAAAACACAACAAAAAACTCCTCAGTGGTCCAAATCTGGCTTCTTTTGAAAGGTAAAGGAGTTTGTGGTTTCCAGGGTGTTTTCAGTTTGGGGCCATAATTTCTATTTGTTCATTTCAAATCTTTGTTCACCACAGGCTTATAGCCAGGTCTCCCTTTGCACACTGTCAAGCTATGCTTGTGAATGGCTGAGGGGAAGCCAGAAATAGGAGAAATCTGGGAAATAGTGAGAATAAGGCTGGGAAGAAGGCAGGGGCTAGCATGACTTGGAAGGTGGAAGGTGATAGTCCTGGCTAAAGGGAGACATTTGAGCAGCATCAGTGAGCTAACACCAATGGGAGAGACCAAGGAACCTTGGATGGGCACCTGTGTAGGGCCCAGGGCTCAGGACCTTTGTGAAAGCTGCTGAGCTGTATTGAGAAGGTGGCACCTGGTCTCACTACAGAAGGCTCTGAGATGAGCAGGCTTCCGGCAGGGGAAGTTCAGGAAAGAGGAGCCCTGAATGAGGCAGCCAAGAATATTAGAAGAAGGAGCCAGGTGCAGTGGTATACGCTTGTAATCCTGGCATTCTGGAAGATTGAAGCAGGAAGATTGAAAGTTCAAGTCCTGCCTGGGCAATTTAGCAAGACTCTGTCAGCCAATCAATGGTGCTTGGCGTGTACCTTAGTGGCAGAGTGCTGATGGGTTTGATTCCCAGTACCAAAAATTTAAAAAGACAGAAAGAAAGAAAAAAAGAAAGAAAGAAAGAAAGAAAGAAAGACAGGAAGGAAGGAAGGAAGGAAGGAAGGAAGGAAGGAAGGAAGGAAGGAAGGAAGAGGGGAGGGCAGGTGGCCCTGAGAGAAGAGAGACTGAGCTAAATTGTCAATTTTGATGGCTATATCCTTTTTGGGAAAAACCAACCAGGCTGCCATTTTCTGGACAGACCTTTAGGTTACTTATATTCCCCATCCAATCACCAGAGAGCACCTTTGGATGGAAGCAGCTCTTGGCAGAACCTGTGAGGCATACACAACTAGGGGTGGGGCAACACTTGCTAGGGGTGTACTGGGGATGGGACAGAAACCTGCTGGTGGAGGAGGGGAAAGTCTTCTGTAGCCTGTTCTGGCAGGCACAGTCATGGGGCAGAGGGTCAGGGTTCAGGTGCCATGTCTTTCTTACACGGCACACACACATATACCCCACAGCCGTGCCTAGTTCAGCGTCAGGCAGGCAGGCAATATATAACTGAATCACTGAATGAATGAAATTGGTACAGTATCTGAACATACACCATGCTATCCTCTTGAGTCTCTGTGTTAACTTACATTTTTCTTCTTCAGGATTTAAAAAATAACAGACTATTTCCGTACCTTGAGCTTTCCCCTCCAGGAAGGGTCTTTGCACTGCTGGTGGGATTCAGACATAGGTACCTGAGGTGAGCTTCACACGAAGATCCTCAGTTGGACCTGGGAAGGGAACCCAGGAGGAGGGCTGGGATGGCCCCCAGGGGCCCAGCTGGCTGTGTGGGATTGCAGGGGATGGCCTGGATGGAGGCTGGTGGCAGAGGTCAGGATGAGATGATGCACTAGCAACTTGGTTAATTGCATCATGTTTTTCCTCCATGTGACAGAGCTGGGCTTATGCCTCATTCCCAGCAGATGACCAATAGTGGGAAATCAAATAGAATTTAGTTGTTATCTCAGACAAGTTTTAACCCCTGGAACTGGTTTCTCAGTTGACTTTAGAGCATCAGGGATACTTTTAGAGCCTGACACTGTGGTTTATGGGAAGTATGTGGGGTGGAGAGAGACTCTTGTCTCTCCTTATGCTTCTTCTCCCTTGAGAAAGCTCCTCCCACTCCTCCTGGCCCTGGTTTTGGAAGAGACTGTGCATCCTCAAATCCTCCAGCGTGGGAGATGACTGAGATGATTTTTCAGGTCTTGTGTCATTACCCCCCCCCCCCCCGATTCTGAGTACCCCAAACTTCAGGAGCTGCCAGACTCACTCCTGTGGGCTAGGGATCCTCCCGGCCACGCCACTCTCTCTCTAATATTTAAAAGACCTGTGCTGGTTCTCGGGGCTTCCAATCACACATTCTTCTCATTGGCGCTGTCTGAAAGGCCGCATCAGGTTTTTTTCTTCTTTTTCTTTTTTCCCTGAAAGCGAGGTCCTCTGGGTTAAACACAACCACGTCTCAGCTGTACAAATGGCTGATTTTCACCATGGCCTTTCGAACCAAATTGTTTCTTAAATCGTTCTCTCCTCCTGCTGAGTGTTCTGGGACACTGAAGCCAGTGTGTGGGCCTTCGGCTCTCTCTCCCAGAGAAGTTGAGGGAAAGCGTCAGCTTATCCTCACTTTCGCCCGAAGGGGGCAAACTGGGCGGCTAGAATGGGGCGGGGGAGACCCGGGATGTGCGGGCAGCTGTGAACCCTCGCTTGGCGGCCCTGGCGGCCCAGACGGCGGGGGGCGCGGGGAGGTCCTCGGCTCCGGAGCGATCCGGCAGCTAAAGTCCTGGGCCAGGACGGTGCAGGACGACGCGCTCAAGGGGTTTTGCGCGCCCCGCCCTCGGGCCAGCTCCGAGGAGACGGGCGGGGGCCAGGAGGAGGGCCCATTCCTGCAAATCACATGATTTTCCCGCTTATATAAATCACAGCTTGTTTTTCTCAACTGGCTGCAGACTTAAAGGTGCAGTGTCTTCTTTCTCTCCCAAGGGCAGGTTTCCTCCGGGTGTTTCTGACAGCCTGAAGCTGGGCTGGAGTGGGTTTCCCAGTGCGCACGTCCAGGGGGTTCAGGGCTCAAGCGCACCCTTCCCCCACACCAGGGGATGCTTGTGTGGCTGAGGACCAGGGAGAGGCCACTGGTAGCCGTAGCCAAATCTGCCACCAGACCCACCCAGCTTGGGCTGCCTGGCAGGCAGAGGTGGGTCAGCACCCTCTCTGGACACCAGTGACTCCTGAGAGCCTGCAGCTCTGGATGCCTCTGTCGGACCTAGAGCTGAAGATGAAATTGGCCTGAGGAAGATTGATGGTGGCCAACATCAGGCTACTGAGGCCTAAGGCCCGCGATTACGATTCGGGCCAACTGTAGCTATTTCTTTGAGGCCAACATATGTGAGAAGAGAAACAAAATCAACACATATATCTATTACCTACTATCTTAGCTGCTAGGCACTGTAGGGAGAAACCCAGACCTATTAGCCTTCACCTGCAAGTGGTTTATATATTTGGGGTGATGAAATATATAGAGATAGACACGGAGACATGAGATGCACAGGTTAAATAGTATGAATCAGTTTCAATGCCTGTTCTAGGCTAGAGAGAAGAGGGTTACAAGGTGGTCCATAATTACCAGGCTGGGACGAGTGCAGTTAATGAGTCCTGCAGGCTTTGGGAGGAGGGCTCTGGAGGCCCTGACTGCAGGTGGGCAGGAGGCAGGAGGCAACACCCTGCTGGGGGAACAGGGTGGAACAGAGGGAGGAGAGAAAGGAGCATGGTGCGGGGTGTGTGGCTGGGGGTGAGTATATTGAGTGATCCTTCTGCCACACTCAGGAATTGGGAAGTGGGACCTGAGGCTGGAAAGCCATGCAAGGCCACATGCAGGCACTTAAAAAAAATTTTTTTTCACCTTGCAGGGGTTCAGAACTCAGGGACACTTTATCACTAAGTTGCATACGTCCCCAGCTCTTTTAAAACTTTGAGACAGGGTCCTGCTAAATTGCCCAAGCTGCCCTTGAACTTGCAGTCTGGCTGCCTCAGCCTCCTGAGTAGCTGGGATTACAGGCATGGGCCACGAGCCCTGCCTTGAGTGCAGGTGGAGGGCGAACTTGATCCTGTGAAGGCAGCATTTGATCCAACAAAATGGGAGGGCAGGTCAGTGTGTGTGAAAAAGGTGTTTTTAAGGACAACTAGTCTGGGAGCAACGTGCATCGAGGGAGACCACTTGGAGGCATTCACAAGAAACCAGGCAGACATCAGGTCGCAGTGCTGGAGTGTTAAGAGGAAAACTAGAAACCAACAGCAAGAGGTAAGAGATGTTTTGAAGAAAGAATGGAGCTGATCAAGGGGTTGTGTGTATGGGAAGGGGAGAAATCACCAACAGCGATACTGACTTTTCGCTCAGGAGCCAGGGAGAAGGGGAGAACCGTTGGTGGGGAGGGGATGTGAGAGTGGGAGGCCAGGTCCCTTATAGAGATGTTGTTTGTAAAGCAGGGGGCTCTCCACTCCATGGGGGACATCTAGGGGGCTGGAAGCCAGGGAAGAGGCTCCATACAGAGGAAAGAAGCCAAGAGGAATGAGATGCTGAGCATCTTAAAGGGAACTCATCAGGAGGGAGTGAGAAGGAGAATGGGGAACACCCGAGACTAGGAGCGGGAGCCCTGGCACAGCTGCGGTGGGCTCGGGCTGGAGCAGACCAAACAGCATTAGGGTCTCTTCTTGACATTGGCCAAATTGTTTATTCTCCCTGGGCCTTAATGGGGGTAACAACCCCTCTGTCACAATACTGTGAGGATAAATGACATGTTTGAAGCATTTCATATGTACAGAGTGCTTGGTACGTGCAGCAGAGCTTGGTACAAACTTGATACAAGTGTCCTTGTCCTGCACACCACCTTCCCTCCTCACCGCTGAGAAGAGGTCTCACTGTGTTGCTCAGGCTGCCCTCAAACTGGCAATCCTCCTGCCTGAGCCTCCTGAGAACTGAGATTTTGGGAAATGCTTATGGCTTTTAGAATGATAATTTTAAATAAAGCTAATTCTGGTTAAATGCTCTGCAGAGTTATCACGTGCACTAATAAGTAAATTTCTAGCTGAGGAATTAGGTGAAAGGAGTGTGTGTCCATGCCCAGCGAGTTCCTCTCTTTTTGAACTGTGATTGTGTTACTGCTTTTCTTCTCACCCCTCCTCCTCTTCCTTATGTCCTTCTCCTCCTAGAAGAAATACGCAGTCTTATTTGCATGACTAATTATTTGAACTGGAAATACCTTCTGTTATAAAGGAAGGAAATAATAAATTTATTTCTTAAGGGCCTCTTAGTTGAAGATGGCTCTTACCTCATTTGATCCTTTCAGCCCTGCAAGGTTTTGGAGGGCAGGTATTATCAAGCCTGTTTTTTCTTCTTCACAGCTGAAGAAACGGTTGAATGGTTCTCCAAAGTTTTATTTATTTGAACCACATGTCTGTCAGTATCTAGTTCAAAGATTTCCAAACTTCTCTTTGTAGGCCTAAACTTTTGGAAATCAGTTTTACTGATTAGTAAAACTGTAGTCAATACAGTAGATGCAAGCAAAACAGTTCTGGGCTGCGATCAGTTTAGGTTGAGAAATGGAGCTTTGCTTTTGGGGTTAACTCAGCCCCAGAGCCTCTTGTCTCTACACTCAGCTTTGTTCTCTTCCTTTTTAGCCACAAATTTCCTGACTGTGAAGTTTGAGCCTGAGCCCCAAAAGGCTTCACAGACCCCTTTATGTGCCCGCTGATCAAGCCAAGTGTTGACTCTGGCCATGATGCCAACAGCTCTGTTCTCCCAGGTTTCCGCAGTTAGGACATGTTCTGAACATGAGCGAGCCAAGCTGGGTCAGCAGTGTCGCTGCAGAGGGTCAGGTGTCTTGTCTCTGGTCAGGCAGGATGAACAGCAGCTCTATGGCACTGGGGCCGAGGAACCACCTTGGCCTGCCCGTGCCAACCCACTCTGTGAATGTGCCATGGGCCGTCATTTCCTTTTTGCATGAGTTTCTTAAAAAATAAACTTTAGGGCTGGGCATTTAGCTCAGTGGCGCCCATGCCTGCCTCGCAAGAGCCAGGTCCTGAGTTCGATCTCCGGTACCAAAAAAAAAGAAAGAAACTTTAGTTAAAAAAGCTTATGGCTTTTAGAATGATAATTTGAAATAAAGCAGGGCTGGGGATTTAGTTCAGAGGTGCCGCTGCCTGCCTCGCAAGCTCAAGGTCCCGAGTTTGATCCCAGGTACCCCCCCCCCAATAAAGCAAATTCTGGTTAAACGCTCTACAGAATTATAGCATGCACTAATAAGTAAGTAAAGTACCTTTCTAGCTGAGGAGTTAGGTGAAAGTATATGTAGATTCTTATTACTTTCTGGTACCCAGGACCATATACATGCTAAACACGCCCTCAACCACTGAGTCACTACATCCCCACACTCTAGTGTTCTTATGTGTGTATGTATGTATGTATTTATTTGTTTATTTTTGGTACCAGGGATTGAACTCAGGACCTGGCGCTTTTGAGGCAGGCGGTGGCACCACTGAGCTAAATCCCCGGCCCTCTTATTTATTTATTTAATTTATTTTTTGGTACCAGGGATCGAACTCGGGACCTTGCGCTTTCGAGGCAGGAGCTGGATATTTCTTTTTTTTTTTTTTTTGGTACCGGGGATCAAACTTGGGACCTTGCACTTGCGAGGCAGGTGACAGCACAACTGAGCTAAATCCCCGGCCCCATCTCTTATTTATTTTTGAGTCTGGGTTTCACAGTGTTGTTCAGGCTGGTCTTGAATTCCTTCGTTCAAGCGATCTTTCTGCTTCAGCCTCGTGAGTACCTGGATCACAAATGCACACAACTGTGCCTGATACTGATATATATATTCATATATATATAAATTTTACATGTATGTATAAAATTTTAAGACATGTTACTCTGAGCTGGGTGTGGTGGTGCATAACTGTCATCCCAGAACTCTGGGAGACTGAGGCAGGAGAATTGTAAGTTGAAACCCAGCCTGGACAACTTAGTGATTTAGCAAGGCCTGTCTCAAAATTAACAATAAAAAAGAGCTGAGGATGTAGCTCAGTGCAAAGGCCCTAAGTTCAATCCTCAATACAGAAAAAAAAGTTATTTTGCACTATTTAAGATATATGAAAATACTACAGAATAAAACATCTTAAAAGACATTGTTGAGATGCCATCCTGTTTCAAAATAAAAAATAAAAAGGGATGGGAATGTAACTCAGTGTGATGTCCTGGTTCAATCCCAGTACAATAGAAACAATAAGAACAAAAACCTAGAAACCCCATATTATCAACCTGAATAACGGATCCCCTGACAACCCTGATGGCCATCCCTTCTTATCCACCTGGGATCCTGAATTTGCTATTATTTTTCTCATACAGTGCTTTAAATGTTGTTACTGTATGAATTTTTTAACTTGCATCTTTCCCTCAGTATGTTCCTGATTCTTCCACGTCGACAGGTTTTGGAGCTAATTTATTTATTTTGGATTTTTGAGAAAGGGTCTCGCTATGTAGCTCAGGCTGGTCTTAAACTCATTATGTAGCCCAGGCTGTTCTAGAGCTGCAGCGATCCTCCTGCCTCAGCCTGTCAAGTGCTGGGATTACAGGTGTGTACCACCACACCTGGCTGGAGCTAATTAATTTTCATTATTGAAGAACTTCAAGTTATACGAATGTACCACAATGTATATATCCATTTTCTGATTAATGGACATTAAAGTTGTACTAGTTTTTTTTTCTGTTGCAAATAATGCATCTGTGAACATTCTTATGTATGTTTTCTTATCGTACATGTGCAGAGATTTCTTTGGTGTATTTGCCTAGGAGTGAAATTGTTCATAGAATACAGGAATCTCCCATGATAACAGAATTACTCTGTGAAGTGGTTATTGTAATTGACGCTCACCTGCAGTCAGTTTCTTCACAGCTTCACCAACACGAGGTATTGTCCAATCTTATTAATTTACTTTTGTAGTATTGGGGATTGAATCTACGGCCTTTGTATTGAGCTACATCCTCAGCCTTTTTTTTATTTTTGTTTTTATTTTGAGATAAGTTCTTGCTAAGTTACCGAATTGCCCAGGATTGGTTTTGAGCTTGGTGACTGCCTCTTTCAGCCTCCTAGAATCAAACCTTTTTAATGTTTGTGAATTTCATATGAAATTCTTGTTGCAGTTTTCATTTACATTTCTCTGATTACTAGTGACACTGGTCACATCTTTTTACATATTTTTTTGGCTATGTGTGTTTCTCTTATGAGAATTGCTTTTGTCCTTTTTCTTTCTTTTTCTTTTCCCTGGTGGAATGCTTGCCTTTTGTTTGTTTACTTCTTTCTGTCTTTCCTTTTTTTTTTTTTGAGTACTGGGGATTGAGCCCAAGGCACTCTTATCACTGAGGAACATCACATCCCCAGGCCTTTTTATTTTTCATTTTAAGACAAGGTCTTGGTAAGTCACCCAGACTGGCCTTGAACTTATGATCCTCTAGCTTCAGCCCCCAGAGTAATTCTTTCCTTGTTGATTATTAAGTGTTTTTGGAAATATCTTTTCCTATCTGTTGATTATTTTTTCACTTGTTTATTTTGGTACTGGTGACTAAATTCAGGACCTTGCACTTTCAAGGCAGGTGTGGTCATGGCAATCTTCCTGCCTCAGCCTCCTGAGTTGTATTTGATGTTAATTGCTCAACTTATGTTTTGGTCAAGGGTGTGTAAGAGTGCCTGATTCTCCGTACTCCTGCCAACACTGCACAGTATTGATTTTAATTTTTGTTAATCTGATAGGTAAAAATGGTGTCTCATTTTTTGATTTGTATTATTCATGAATAAGCCTGAGCATATTTTCAGAGTTATTGGCTCTTTACACTTATATCCCTATTTTTAGTATTTATTTTTCCTATCACTTTTTTTTTTTTCAGTACTGGGGATCGAATCACTTTTTCCTAATTTATCTTAATTTATCTTGATGGTTTTCTGATTATTAAAGAAATGGACCCCTTCTCTGCCATGTGTGGCTGTGCTGTATGTAGACCCCTTACTTGTTGCCCCATAAAGGCCCAATTTGGAGAACCTTAGCCTCAGGATACACTGGCCCTCTTTGATCTTAGAGTACCTGGCCATACTGAAGAATACAATACAAGCTCTAACAGAGACTGGGGTGGCAGGGGAACAGTAGTTCTGTGTAAGTAGGAGCAACTACAGGAGGGAGTGTGTGTGCTCCTTGTGGATATCCATCTAATATTGAAGAGTAACTAAAAATGGAGCCTGAAGAAAAAGTTTAAATTAGGGCAATGGAGATGTGGTCTGCTTTTTTTGTTTTCTTTTGGTAGGGATGGAACCCAGGGCCTTACACATTCCAGGCAGCACTCTACCATTGAGCTATATGACCAGTGCTATGTTCTAATTTCTTAAATAAAATGTTACTAGGTAAGTCTGAGAGTTCTGGGGTAGCATAGTTACCCTTGGCTGGTGGCAAGAGTGGAGTCATCGAATAGTTCCCAGTGTCCAGCATGCAACAAGCACACAGCCCCAAGGGGAGGCATTATTAGAAGGGAAAATAGAGTCTCCAGAAAGCTGACTTGTTCCAGGTCACATGGCTGTAAGTGGTCAAGCTGGGACTCAACCCTGGGACTACCCACTCCCTAGCCCTGTTCTTCGCTGTGTATAATGGTTCCATCATGATTAGGCTCAATTAGGGGAGGACTTAGCTTTTATAAAGAGATTTATCAGGAGGCCCTTTTAACAAAAGAGTAAAATGAGGACACATTTTAAATAGATTGCCATCTCAACAGTGAAATTTCACATTTCTATGTGGTAATGTCAATAATTGGCAATTGGCGTAAGTAGTCTTTCGTGGAGAACACAGGTAAAAGAACAGTAATTATAATTGGGCCCTATTGAAAAGAGGAATAGTCTTAATAGTCCTGTTCATGCCTGAATGTTCCATATAGAAACAAGCCAGGATTTGAGTTTTCCTCTTCTTGCATTTGGTAGAATTTGGATGACACTAAACTTTCTCTTCACTCATTTATTCATTTGACAACTGTTCACTAATTGCACATTTATGCCCTTTTATTAAGAGCTGAGAGAGTAGTCAATAGACTCAGGTCTTGCTTTCAAGGAGCCTACAGTCCAGTGAAGGGGTAATCAATAAGGAAACAAATGAATAGAATACTTAGCATCTGCCATAAGTGCTGTGAAGGACATACACAAATTAAGAGATGGGACAGGGAATAATATAGGGACCGATTTTAGTTGGAGGGGGCAGCTGGAGAAGGTCAAATACATTTTGTGGGTGATTAGGTACTGACATTCTACAACGCCTTCTATAATCATCAGTCTCCATATAGATACCTTTCTTTTAGTGGAAAAGAAACAGCATGAGTATAGGAAGAAAAAAAGCAGGGCATGGAACTGTTTCTTCTGGAGGCCATGTAACTGAAACAACCATGAGATTCCTGGACAGCTTTTCTGCTAGTTCTGCATGCAAATACCAGGGTCCTGTTGTACAGCCTTTTCATATACTCTGTGTGTGAATCTGTGCTTGTGATGGAAATTTCTTCATCGATGTCATTGACTACCACCCACCTTTCATGGGAGGACTAAGGGGAATATAGATTCCAGGGGTATATCAGTAGCTAACACAGAAATCCCTCTCCTGAGTTTGCAGCTCTTTAAGGAGAAGCAACTTTTTTTGAGCAGGTTTGGAGTATTTGCTTTCTGTGTCTTGTCCCACCTCCTTTCCACTTGCCAGGCCACCAAGGCCAGGCTGCAGCACGTAGCCTAAACTTCTTTCCTGGCCAGCAAAGGGGCTGTTATGGAGGGTGTCTTCAGATCGCTGCTTGGTTGACCAAGGCTTTTGGGAATATAACTCGATGATCATGGTTGGGATTCACCATCCCCCTTAGGACTTTTGGAGAGGTTTGCATTTTGTTTGTTTTACTTTTAGGTCCTTTAACACCATTAAACACCTAAAAAATAAACAATAATTCTTTGGAGTATGCAAATCCTTAGGGCACATTCTTCCAGTTTCTGGTTCTTTTTATTTGGGCTTTAGGAGAATCTCTTTTTCTAACCAATTTTTAAAAAGTCCTTAGTGCTGTTCCTTTTTCTTCCCATATTTCCACTTCCTAAGCAAAGTGACATATACTTCCAGACAGTTGACAGATACTCGGTCAGCTGCAGAAGAGATTTCACTTTTCAGGGAGAGGGAATAAAGGAAAACTGATTCTTGAATTGGACAGACTTTGCCTTCATTAAATTAGTATTTAGGGCCATCTAGTGGCCAAAAGGGTTTAACACGAGTTTGCCTCCCTGTTGCCCACTTGTGGCAAGAGATGGTATAACACCTTGGGAATCTCCTTGCTTTTAGCATGACAGAAATAAGGTACAGATTAGGAAGGAAGTGAATTAACAGTTAATGTTTACTTAACTCCTGTAAAGCAGATGGGACTCAGAGATGAGCCAGGACAGTGCCAACACAGGATTAATATAGGCAATTGCTGTCTGCTGGCCACAGAATATTTAAGAAAACCCCAAATATGAAAATCCATATTTACAATTTTGGGAGTAGTGAAGTGGGGGAGATAGGACACAATCTCAATCACAAAACTCATTATCTTCTTCCTGAATCACAAAATTTTGGAGATTGAAACTCTTTGAAAGTAGTCCACAAAATTTTATTGCGTTATTACCATGCATTAAGTGCTATAAGGCTCTAAGGCTCTGTCCTCAAGGAATTAAAACTACCTCCCTGGAAAACTGCATTCTGCAAGACAGATCAGGTGCTGCTTTCCCCTCTGCCCTCCAATACTGGAGATGTGCTAGGGAAGCACTTTCCGGCTGGGCTACACCCCCAGCCCTCGTAAGCCATCACTAACCTGGGGGTAGAGGTGACCATTCTGCATTTCTGTCCTCAGCTTGCCTGCTCTTCCATTCTTCTTACACCTACACTTGGTCATTCATTTCTCCATCACAGGATATGTTCAAGTCTCACTGCCTCTCCCCATGACACTTGTTCCTTCTTTGTTTCCTTTTTCAGGGTTCCCCACTGCCTCCATGGTAACTCTCTAGCCTGACATTCAGAGTCTATCCTTTTCTTTCCAGCTTGATGCCTCAGAACTTCCCTATTTAATTCCACTAAGCCAGACTCTAGGCACGTTGGATCCCACTTCCCTCACTCTGTATTGTCACTAAAATCTTTTCTATCCTTTAAGGACAAGACTGAATAGTCTTTCATTCAATCTTTCCTTATTCTAGCTGAAATATTAAAAAACTTTTCATAACTTTTACTGCATTTACCACATTATCTATCCTTGTGTAATTTTGAATGTATTTTATTTCTTCTAAATGTGCTAAGGTAGAAGGGTCTTGCCTTAACTTTTCTTGCTTTCTTTCAAGTGCCTAACACAATGTCCTAAATATATACAGGTGCTCAATAAATATTAGAAAATAATTGATTATAGAGAAGCCTTTAGGAAGTAGCTTAGACAGGGGAAGCAACAGTTAATATGTTTTCCCAAAATTAGATATAAAGGGTCAAGAAAACCATATAGAGGAGTACCCTGAAGTTCTGGGGACCTGAGCAGTCCTTTGAGGACTCTGAGTTGGGGCAGCTGCAGAAAGGAACAACAGCCAGGTATGGACTGTCAAAGGGTGAGAGCCCAGGATGGGGCTTGAAGACATAAGTGAATTGTTGTGTTAGAAAAAAGTCTGTTTGTTTTTTTTAAAATTATTTTTTGGTACGGGGGATCGAACTCAGGACCTTAAGCTTGCCAGGCAGGTGTGGCACCACTGAACTAAATCCCTGGCCCTAAAGTCTGTTGTTTTGAAAGAAGGAGGTGAGGTAGATCACAGCCTGGACTGAGGAGTAGGAGCTGTGCATGCTAAGGGGGCCTCAGTTTGAGGACTCTGCAGGTAGGGGTGTGTGTCTTACTCAGTACTTAGGAACTGAAAGGAGACTGAGGCAGTTATTGAGGACAAGCATGACCCTCATACACAGCATGCTGAGGGACACCTTGCAGAGAGATGAGCAGCCAGCCTCACCTGCTCCAGACTTTGAATGGAACAAATAACACAAACATAGAAAGGTGCGGTAGGCAGAGAGATGACATCTACCAAGATGTCCACACTTGAGTCCCTGGAATCTGAATATGTTAAATTACATGGTGAGGGAGACTTTGTAGAATTAAGATTATGAATTTTAAAAAGGAGATCATCCTGGATTATTCAGATGCGCTTAATGTAATCACATGAGCCTTTAAAAGCCATGAGTTAAGAAAAAGGCAGAAGAATGAGTCCAGGAGGTGAGACTGAGGAAGGGGCAGGAGCCTCAAAGTGTGAGAAGGACTTGGTAGTGGCTTTGAGGATGAGAAAGGAGGCCCCTGACAAGGAATGTGGGCAGTGGGGAGCAGCTGATGACCGCCAGCAAGGAAAAGGGGACCTCAGTCCTACAACCTCAAGTAAGTGAATTCAGGAAACCAGTTCCCCTCTGGGATGGCAAAGCAGCTCTCCTGACACCTTGATATTTAATAGCCCCAGGAGACGTATAGAATGATGAAATTTGTTTAAGGTGCTAAATTTGCGTTACTGCGGCAATAGAAAGTCAGTACAAAAGGTGGATAATGACTTAACCCTTAGACCTGCAGATAGAATCTGAAGAAAGTTACAGCTCTTCCATGTGTACTAATTTACATGCAAGGGGAAGAGAGGCCAGAGGGAGGTTGGAATTAGGTAGAAGGAACGAGTCCCAGTGATCCACAGCACAGCAGGGAGACCAAGACCGTAGTTCACAATTACTTATTATATATATTTTGAATAAGGGGGACGAGAAGTGCTCAAGTTTCAAAAAATGATAAAGGGATGGAAATATTAATTACCCTGATTTTATTTTTATACATTGTATGCATGTATCAAATTATCACACTGTTTGTTTTGGGTTTCTTTTTGGTACCAGGGATCGAACTCGGGACCTTGCGTTTGCGAGGGTGGAGCTAAATCCCGGGCCCTCAAATTATCACATTGTATCTCATACATATGTACAATTAAAATAATTGATCTGTAGTGCCTCAAAAATTGGTAGAAAAAATTGGTAGGAAATTAAAATTTTTATTTTTGAAGCAAATAATTTATTGGTACATTTTAGATGTACATAATGATAACGTTCATCATAGGGAATTTGTACCTGTACATGATATATTTTGCTTCTTTTTTTCCCATTCCCCCCTTTGACCCTTCTTTCCCTCCTTACATATGAAAGCTATGTTTCCATTAGAAAAAAATCATATAGATACAAAACTTTGAATAAAATTGAGAGTTTTTAAAGCCACCAAAGCACACCTCATGGACCCAGGGTAAAAACCTTTGTAGACAGGAAAAGGCAAAAAGTAAAAATTCAAGCCAGGAATGGTGCCGCATGCTTATAATCACAGCTATTCAGGTGGCCGAGGAAAGGAGATCACAAGTTTAAGTTCAGCATGAGTAACTTAGCAAGACCCTGTCTCAGAATAAATTAAGAAGACTTGAGGTGTAGCTCAGTGACAAAACATCCCTGGATTTCATTCGCAGTACTGCGAACACACACTCACACTCATGCAGTGAAAAGTAAATGTTGGGGTAACGAGGTGAGTACAAGGAGGCTTCCTAGTTTTTCTTTTGTTATCTCCACCAAGGGCTGTCACAGTACCCAAGAGAATACTTAGCTGGGTTACATTGAACTAATTTAATTTTTTTTCTTTTTGGTACTGATCGAACTCAGGTCCTTGCGCTTCCATAGCAGGTGGCGAAACCACTGAGCTAAATCCTTGGCCCCTTTTTTTTCAGTTTTTAAAAAATAAATTTTATTTTATTTTATCCCATTCCCCCCTCAAGCTCTCTCCCCTCCCTATGTACAGACACTTTGTTTCCATTTTTTTCCTTTTATTTTCATTTTTTCCTTGTTGCTTCCTTCCTTTCTCCCTCCCTCCTCCCTTGTCCCCCTTCCCATTTGAACACTTTCTTCCTATTTCCTAGTGTCCATTATATATCTCAGTCCTTATTGCCCAGATTCAGTTTCTCACACGAGAGAAACAATATGGTATTTAAACATGTGTGTCTGATTTATTTCAGTTAAGAGTATGGTCTCAAGGTGCATCCATTTAGCTGGAAATGTCCAAACTTATCCTTCTTTATGGCAAAGGAGTACTCTATTATATAAAAAACCCACATCTTCTTTATCCACTATCAGTTGATGGGGATTTGGGCTATTTTGATGATTTAGCTGTTATAAATTGGGCTGCTATAAAGATGGGTGTGCATATATCACTGTGGTATGATGTTTTTATTTCTTTCAGGAAGATATCAAGAAGAGGTATACCTGATTCAAAAGGAACCTCTGGTTTTAGTTCTTTGTGAAAACTCCACACTGATTTCCAGTGGTTGCACCAGCCTACACTCCCACCAGCAGTGGAGAAGGGTTCCTTATAAATTAAATTTTCTAAAAGTTAATGTTATATAGAATTCCTATTTGTATGTTTTCCAATAGAAAAAAAATGAGCCATTTAGTAACTCTAGTAGTCACATTTTAAAAAGCAAAAAGAATGAAAATAATTTTAATAATTTATTTTATTTAGTTAAATATATCTAAAATAGTATTATTTAAATGTGATCAATATAAAAATGTCAGCGAGATGTTTCTTTTTTTTTCCTGGTACTGGGAATCGAACTCAGGTCCCTAAACTTGTGAGGCAGGCGGCAGAACCACTGAGCTACATCGCTAGCCCTCATTTTTGTTTTTCAAAGTAAGTGGCGGGGGGCCTACTGGGGATGTAGCTTAGCGGTGCAGCACCTGCCTGGCAAGTATGAGGCCCTGAGTTTGATTCCCTGTACAACAAAACAAAAACAAAAACAAAGTCTTTGGTATCAGGTGTATTGTTTAGCTTTATCCTGTGTGTCAATTTTGAGTACCCATATTTCAAGTGCTCAGTAGCCACATGTGGCTAATGTCATCAGATTAGTGCAGGTTTTTTTTTTGGTACTGAGGATTGAACTCGGAACCTTGAGCTTGTGAGGCAGGTGCTGGAACCACTGAGCTAAATCCCTAGCCCTAGTGCAGGTTTTGAAAGCAGGGAAACATTGAAGTTAAATTGAGACATAAACATTTTTAAAATTATATAACCTCCAAATTTGAAGTATTTTTTATATAAAATAGTGACTGCTATTTGATATTCCCTTTGATCATATACACAGTGACAACTTTGACAATAATGTGTGAAGGTAAAAATAAAAATCTAAAGATTAGTTTCCAGCAGATTTTTATTTAAGCAGTTTGGTTTTTTTGGTACCAGGGATTGAACTTGGGACCTTGTGCTTGCAAGGCAGGCCCCAGAGCCGAGCTAAATCCCTGGCCCTTTAATAATATCCATTTGTTCATTTTTATTTTTGCCAATGAAATAAAAATATGGGAAAAGACCTTTAAAAAATCATTTAGTTTCTTCAAGTGAGGAAACATTAGAAAATGGAAAGAAAAGAAAATATAAAGTTAGTTTTTGGCCTCAGTCACATGGGATTTTTATGTAGAAGCTGAAGTTCCTTCTCTCTTCTTCTCATCACATTACCACTTTTAGTGAGATACCTACTACGGTAGAAAGCTAAATTAATTAGATATCTTTTAGGGAGTTAGAAGGGGCTGGCTCTCAAGGAGTCAATATGAAAGACAATCCAGATACATTGACTGAAGGTCCGCATTATAAAAAGAGAAAAGGAACTACACTCACATATTTCCCCTGGAGATGAATTGCAGTGATCAACATTCTAAATAGGTATCAATCACCTTGGGTGGGGACTAAATCCTCCCTAACCCATTCCTTCCTTGGAAGTCCTTGTTTCTTCCAAGGATGCTCACTAGGTTGCTACATGACTAGCTTCACCATTTGATTGCCATTTAATCAATATTACCTAAGTGCCTAGATTTGTTGTAATCTTATTGGTTGATCATAGTTTTGTCCCACCTCAAGATTTCCCATTGCATCAATATTACCTAAGGGACTACACTTGTAATCTTATTAGCTGACGGTAGTTTTATCCCACCTTGAACCTGCCTCACCTTGTGGCTTTGCTCTATGGAACTCCTTTGAGAAGTGGGGTGGGCGGGCAACCCACTTTGCGGTTTCCCTCTGTCTCTATTAGTCAGAAGCTATCTTCTGCTCGATAAATTCTTCCTACTCTTAAACTCTGTTGTTCCTAGAATTCATTCTTCGATTTTAGAGAACACAAACTCGTGTTTTGGGCATCTAGCAGGTTGGGAGTTATAATATTTCCCTTATTTGGATTACTTGGTGCCTGATATCACTACAACAACTCTGTAAGGTAGATCTTCTTATCCTCATTTAACAAATGAAGACACAGAGACCTAGAAGGCTATATAATGTACCCAAGGTCATAAAACTTATTGATTGTTGTGCCCAGATCGCAAGGTCCCCAAAGACCACCAAGGAGCTGATTCCGATGCAAACACACGAGGGTCGTTTATTCAAGCTCGAGCAGGGACTCTCATCCGACACCGATG
>NW_004624802.1:10014407-10025351 GCF_000247695.1 Heterocephalus glaber | reverse complement strand
TTTATTAATCATGTCTTGGACTATGGGCACAATCTCTGCTGTTATCTGAGAAATTATTTCTGATTTCATTTTTTTCAGATCCTCTTTTGTTGCCAGTTCAGGGACTCCAGTTGGTTATCAGATTGTTCCATCTTGTTTCCCTTTGGGGTTACTTTAGGTGATCTGGAAGTCTGGTTTTGAGACTCGTTTATGTGTCTTCTCATTTCACGCCCGGGAGGTGTGTTTGTGCTGCTGGCACCTGCGAGGCTCACCTTCTCAGTGCTGGGGTCAGCTCTGCTCCTCTGAGCTGGGGGCAGTGGTACAGCAGTCCGAAAGGCTCAGCTGCTCAGCACTAGGGGCCTCTAGTCCTCTGTGCTGGGGGGGGGTGGTGGTACGGTGGGCCTAAAGGCTTACCTCCTCAGCACTGGGTGGGGCTCTGCTCCTCTGCAGGTGGTAATTATTTTTTTTGGGGGGGGAATAAAATGTTTCTTTTTTTGGAGTAAGGGAAAGACTTTATCGATCACATACAGTTTCAATAAGACAACAATCATGACAAATCTATGTAGCTCTAAAAGGTCTTGAGCATACTATTAATTACATGGCGAGAGTTCTTTCTCTTTGAAAAACCTTTAAATGGTTGTTCAGGAGAGGAAGAACACAATACGGTAGAATTCCTACAGCAGAGACATCACAGGTCCTGGGGGGCAGGGCACAGTCTGAGCACTGAGTCCATAGTGACAGTACGAAGGTCCCCCTGACGTTTGTTGGGTTACTCCCAGAACATCTGTGAAGGGCCTCACACTAAGGGGCATCCAAAAGTTTGGGCTTCCTTTCCTCTTCAGGTTTCTGCCTGCTGTACAGCTGGGTTTTTAGCAGCTTCCTGGGACGTCATGGGCTGCAGCAGATGCTTTGGGCCTGGTCTCATCCACCTCTGCTGACACTGGCCTCTCCTGGCTGGTTCAGGGTCCGTTGGGCCTCGCTGACCATACCATCTGGGTTACCTTGAGGTGACTGTAGCTCTAAAGATGGTAATTATAAGGGGGACAAATTTTCCTGGCATTCTACAAATAGGAGATATACTGGGATTAGGCCTCAGATACCTAGAGCTGGAGAGTGGTTCTGGATTTAAACAGATGCATGTGGGCCTTAGGTCTGTGCTTTAGTATTAATATGAACAAGTGACACCTTGCAGTTTGCTACAACAGGTCAGCCTAGGGATTGGCTACTCTTGAGTCAGGTATTTGTGATGCTTTTGGTTAAGAGTAGTAGAAAACCCAATCAAATTTGTTCAAATTTTATTCTGACATGTAACAATAATCTGGAGCGAGGGCTTTCCCTCCTCAGCCTCCTCAAAGACTCAGGTTCTTCACATCTTTCTGTCTGCCACTTTAGCCTGTTGGTTATCTCTCTGAGGTTGGCTTCTTTCATGATTCCAAATTGGCTGCTATAGCTCCAGTAACCTCAGGGGTTGACAAGATGTGGAGATTGAAAGTGAATTGTCCAGGCTGGGGGTTTGGCTCAGTGGTTCTGTCACCTGCCTTGCAAGTGCAGGGTCCAGTGTTCGATTCCTGGTACCAAAAAAAGAAAGTGAATTGTCCCTATCATGTGTTCCTTTTTGGAGTAAGGAAAAACTTCTGCAGAAGGTCTCCAACCAACTTCCCCTTACATCTCATTGGCAGAGTGGGCAAGGGAAATGGTAATTATCATGGTTGACTTAGACTTAGACATGGTTGATTTAGACTAATCAAGATTCCTCCTTTCAGGCTGTTCAGCCTGTCACAAACATTTGGCCATGATAATGAAACAAAGAAGTTTTCCATTAGGATGGAATGGTATTGGAAGGAGTGCCACACTCCTTGGTCAGCTGGTGTTGGTAATGCTAAATAGTTATATGGTCCAGTAAATTGTCCTTTAGGGAAAGAAAATATGTGTACAAAAAAATGCCCTAACAAGAATATGTGGGTTGACAGATGTCCATAAAAAAGAGACTACATAAATTATGGTATATTCATTTGATGGAATACTACATATCAAAAAAAAGGGATAACAACATGGATAATTTTTTTTTATTTTTGAGTTTTTAAAATGTGTTTATTGAGCCTGGGATTTAGCTCAGTGGTTATGCCACCTGTTGCTCAAGCGCCAGGACCTGAGTTCGATCCCCAGTACCAAAAAAAAAAATGTGTTTATTAAAGAATGTTCTTAGGAAGGCAACCACCTTTGATTTGTCATTAAAACAAAGTTATGTTGGGCCAGGGATTTAGCTCAGTGGTTTTGCTGCCTGCTGCACAAGCACAAGGACCCGAGTTTGATCTCCGGTACCAAAAAAAACCACCAAAAACCAAGTTATGTTTCTTCAAGCTTTATAGTAAAGATAATGTAAGAGAACAGAAATATAAGCATTTTTTTTCTATTGGAATTCTCTGTTAGTATAGCACAGTGTGTGGTCCTTTCTGCAATACTAGAAAAAAAGTTTTTTCTATGCTTTTCTTTGAAAAGTGATGAATGGCAGCAGGAGATGGCATCAAAAAGCTATTTTTTCCCCCTATTTCTTCTGAGTGTTGGAGCCAGTGTTTTTCCCATCCTAGGCTACAAATTTTACTTTATCCACTTTAGTAAATTCTGCTTCCTCTCTTAACTCAACATCATTCAATGCAAAAACCCACATATTATCACAGAACCTGTAGCATTTAGGAAGCCCTATATGAGCTCATCTAGGCTTTCCTGAATACTGTTTCTCAGAGTGGTATTTTGGTATAACTGATAGGCTGTGGCCAGGAGAAAGAAAGTGCTTTTTCTTCAGGCTTGCATTGAAGCTCACTCCCTGGAAGAGGCACAGCGGAGCCTCTCTGGCTACCATGAAAACAGCAGAGTGGAACATGGATAAATTTAAAAAATATTTTCTTAGGTTGAAGTGACAAGACATAAAGAGTACACATTGTTTCCCATTTACATGAAGTCCCCAAATAGGCAAAACTACCTGTTATAGTTAGAATGTGTTTCTCTACTCTGATGGCACCAGAAGGTGGGCATTTTGGGAGGTAAATCATGAGGGCTCTCCATGGTGAATGTGGTGCTGAAGAGGGTTGCCTGACTCTTCCATCTCTTCTGCCACGTGAGGACAGTGTTTGTCCCTTTCACCTTGTCATGATGCACCAGCAAGGTGTAATTCTTGGAAGCAGTTATGGAATCTGACTCCTACTACAATGATAAATTTGTGTTACTTATAAATTATCCATTCTAGGATATTTTGTTGTAGGAGCATGGGTGGACTAAGACACTATAATGATGGAAGTGAGAAAGTGGGTGGATCTGGGGTAATGGGGAACTGAGAGAGCTTTCTAGGGGTGATAGAAATATTCCATTTTATTTTGGAAAGAAACTACATGGCTATACACCATTGTTAACAGTAACTGAACAGTTATGAGCTTTGCATTTTATTCAATCTTAATTATAGGCTGGAGATTTAGCTCAGTGGTTCCACTGCCTGCCTTGAAAGCAAAAGGTCCTGAGTTCAGTCCCCGGTACCAAAAGCAAAACAAACAAACAAACAAACAAACAAAAAACAATCTTAATTACAATGCTATGAAAAAAAGATTTTATATGGCCCCTGAATGGATTACACAACATTTGCCTACAAAATATTTCTAAAAATGTTAGACTTGAACCTGATAATTGCCTAGATTTAAGCATTAATTTATAGGACATAGAAGGAACCAAAAAAACTTGTTTAATGATATTTTGGGGTTGTGATCAGTGAAACTCACACTGCGGGGAATTTTGGTGTTTCAGCTTAGGTAAGCAGCCTCTCTCTGGCTATCCTCTAGCAGGGGTACTCCAGATGGGCAGAGGAGTCCATGGGATACATTCACCAAGAATGTCTCATCTTATAAACCATGTTCTAGATAACTGGGACCTGAATTTCCCAGCCTATACAACCTTATGCCTATTTCCAGGACCTGCATGGGCCCATTCCTAAGTTCATCCTCCCAATAGTAGAGTATGTGGCCAGCTGAGGCTGTCTGAAGAGGTTGTAGATTGAGCTTGGACACATAGGCTGGTGTGTCCTTGAAACTGAGATGGAGCCAGGGGTGGGAGGAGAATGAGTACACGTTGTGAGCCAGGTGCCAGTTTCCTGTGCAGCCACAATCCAGTGAGGAATTCTAAGTAGACTGAGAATTCTAAATTTAAATTTGACCTTCTGTAGCATTAAGGGTATATATGCCAAGGTAGGAGTATAGAACATAGTTAACTGTTAGCCTGAGTTAAGGACTTTTATTTATTTATTTATTGGTACTAGGGATCGAACTCGGGAACTTGCGCTTGCAAGGCAGGCACTGGAACCACTGAGCTAAATCCCTGGCCCGAGTTAAGGATTTTTAAATATTTAGGTTTATGGTATTTGGATTTCCATGTGTACCATTGCTCAGGGTGTAAATGTTAGAGTCAGGCCTACTCCTAAACTCCTAACGGTTAGAAGAAACAACTGAATTACTTCCTCAAATTAATTATAAGAAAAAAAAAGAGCAAGAGAATCTAGGGATTGAAAAAGTAAATGAACAAATTTTAATGTATGAATCTCAATCTATAAAACAATTCAAAAAGACAATTAGGAGAATTGAGGCAGAAGATTAGGGCATAATAGGCTGGCTGGAGGACAGAATGTAACTTGTCAGTCATGAAAAACCTAAAAGAAGGCTAAACAACGGAATGTAACCAGTCAGTTACAAAGAACATGAACAGAGGCTGGGTAATCAAGTGTGATGTGCAATCACAGCTGAGGTAAGTGCACAGAACATCTTCCAAGGGACCAGATATAAGAAAACATAAAAGGCAGCAGCCATTGACTTCAGGGCCATTTTGATGTCTTTCTGCCACTGTGATCTTCCTGTTCTGCTAGCCTCCTGTTTCTGCAGTGGCTTGTCCTGGTTGCAGAATGTATCTCTTCTTGCTCTTGCTCTTCTCTTTTCCTTTCTTTATTTTTAGTAAAAGTTAGGTTTATCTGTTCATTTGTTGTCCCAGCCACTCTTTTGGAGCAACAGAAAGAACCTGGAACCACTGGACCACAGTATCATCCACCAACAAAATTAGAACATTGAGCAAATATAATTGATTTTATTAGGGAATTAAGATTTTTAGAGAATGATAATGGTACAGAGATTGTGTTCAGAAAAATCCTTGTCTTTTTTAGGAGTATTTATTAAACTACAGAAAATGTCTTCGATTTGCTTAAAATATTAGGATTGAGGAGGCAGTGGGGAGGAACGTGTGTGAAATACAATTGCTGAGTTGAAGCTGTGTAGAATATGGGACTTCATATACTTTCTCACATTATATAAGCTTGAAATTCACTTGAAATCCACCAGAGAATTCCATTATTAACATTTTGATAAGGGCGGGGGATTTAGCTCAGCGGTTTCGCTGCCTGCTGCTCAAGCGCAAGGACCAGAGTTCGATCCCCGGTACCAACAAAACAAAAAAACATTTTGATAAATGTTACTTCTGTGTACAATATGCCCCTGTGAAGTTGAGGTTCAGAGGTCATGGCCTCAGTTGGTCATGGATTTTTCCTTAGACCCTAACTAATAATATTTTGTTTGTTTGTTTTGAGACAGGGTCTCGCTTTGTAGTCCAGGCTGGCCCTGCCTGAACTTACTTTGTAGCCTAGGCTGGCCTCGAACTCGTGTTGATCCTTCTGCCTCAGCCTCCCAAGTGCTGGGATTACAGGTGTGCACCACCATGCCTGGCTCTTCTAACTAATAACTCATGCAACTTCATGGAAATTGCAAATATCCTCTGAAATTGGTTTTTGGCAGGAGGTTTGAAAGGCTTTGCTTTAGTTGCCAGGCATGTCAGAATTCAATTTGTGGCAACCCTCTGGCAAGTACACAGGAACTTTTGGAATGAATTTTTGGGAGTATTAATATTAATATCTCTGGGTTTATTTTGTTTTCTAATTATTTTTTGTCTGGGCCTTCTCCTTCAGTCATTTTCTGCTATTATAGTGTATATCTTTTTCTAAGCACATTCAATCTTTTGTGAGAGATGTGGGACATGAGTGAGTAATACAAATCCATAAAACATATAATTTTTTGTTCAGTTGGATTTTTGAGATAGGGTCTCTCTCTGTAGTCCAGGTTGGCCTCCAAATCCTGGTGATTCTCCTGCCTCAGCTGGAGTGCTGGGATTACTGGTGTGCACCTCCACACCTGGCTAAAAACATCTTTTAAAAAATAGTTTGTAAAATTTGTTAAAGCTGCTTATTTCCTTTCATTTCTTGCTTCATGGAGAGTCTATATCTACTTCAAGGCAGGGTACATTTCCCCAGCTTCCTACCCCACTTATAACCTTATCCACATCTTTAATATTTTATTTTCTCTATAAGGTATATTTATTATGTAGAATACAGATAAACAAAAAGCAGTGCAGTTAAAAAACTGGCACCATATGGTAGAAACCAGTTTACTCACTGCTTTTGTAACCCATTTTTTCTCAATACATTTCACAAATATTTCCCTATCATTAGTTTTCTATATAATCATTTTAAAGGTTCAAAGTATCCCACTGATCGTGTACTAGGGTAGTCAATAAGACTGCACCTCTACATTCCCTTCCTAGAAAAATTGAGGATACTCTTTTTTTTAAACTTGTACATAATATATCATTCTTGTTTTTCCCCATTCCTCTGCCCTCCCTTTAGCCCTCTTCTCCTCATTTACCAAAGCTTTGTTTCCATTTTTTCCTTCTATTCTTTTTTTTCCCTTTTCCCTCCAACCCCCACCTTGTTCCCTTTCCCATTTGAGCATTTTCTTCCTACTTCCCAATATCTGTCATCCATTTTGGTCCTTATTTACCCTTTGGGTTTCTCACACAAGAGAAATAATGCAATATTTATTTATTAATTTTTTTCTTTTGGTACTGGGGATCAAACTTGTGTCCTTGCGCTTGTGAGGCAGGCGGTGGAACCACTGAGCTAAATCTCCAGCCCATACAATGGAATATTTAAACATGTGTGTGAGTGTGTGTGTGTGCATGTGTGATTTATTTCACTTAAAATTAGAGTCTCAGAGTGTATCCAATTGGGCGAGGGATTTAGCTCAGTGGTTCTGGTGCCTGCCATGCAAGGTCCGGAGTTCAATCCTGGGTATCCAAACAAAACAAAACAAAAAAAAGTGCATCCAATTACCTAAAAATGTCCCAAATTTATCATTCTTTATGGCAGAATAGTACTTTATGGTATATAAAAAACACATTTTCTTTATCCACTCATCTGTTGAAGGGCATCTGGGCTGTTTCTTTCTTTTTTAATAGTGAAACATTTATTGGTACATTTTAGGCATACATAATGACAACACCATCATAGAGAACTTGCACCTGTACACAACACAACCCACCTCTTTTTTCCACCCCCCCCAAGCACCCTACCCTCCCTGTGCACAAAAGCTTTGTTTCCCTTCTATTCTTTTTTTCTTGTCACTTCCTTCCTTTCCCCCCTCCCTATCCCTTGTTCCCCATTCCACTTGAATATTTTCTTTCCATTTCCCAATATCTATTATACATTTTAGTCCTTATTTCTGCTTTTGATTTCTCACACCAGAGAAACAATGTGATATTTAAACATGTGTGTCCAATTTATTTCACTTAAGAGTATGGTTCAAGGGGCATCCATTTAGCTATAAATGTCTCAAGATCATCCTTCTTTATGGTTGAGTAGTACTCCATTGTGTAAAAAACCTCACATCTTCTTTATTCATTTGTCAGTTGATGGGCATTTGGTCTGTTTCCAAAATTTAGGTATTATAAATTGTGTTGCTATAAACATGGTTGTACATATATTTCTGTAGTATGATCCTTTTAATTCTTTTGGGAAGACACCAAGAAAGGGAATAGCTTGGTCAGATGGAATCTCTAGTTTTAGTTTTTTGAGGAATCTCCACACTAATTTCCATGGTGGTTGCACCAGTCTACACTCCCACCAACAGTGGAGAAGGCTTGCTTTTTCCTCACAGCCCCACTAGCATTTGTTATTGGTTGAATTCTTGATAATCGCCATTCTTTCTGGAGGAGATGGAATCTCAGCATTGTTTTAATTTGCATTTTTCAAATGATCAGTGATGTTGAACATTTTCTCATATATTTATTTGCTGTTTCTACTTTTTCATCTGAGAAGTGTCTATTCATTTCAGATGCCCATTTTTGGATTGGGTCTTTATGGGCTGTTTCTAAGATTAACTATTACAAATTGTGCTGCTATAAACAATGAGCATTTCATGCATAAAATTCACCTGTTGCTGCTTTGGAGCTCCTATACACACCTTACTGTTCATCTGCCAAATGGGTGAATACACAGATGAGTTCCTGTTTTCCCCAGACACAGCTACTGTGAGCCACATCTAATTTTCCATTATGGAAAATTAGATGTTTGCAGAAGAGAAGAATGGTATGGGTGTATTTTACCCCCCATGATGCTCAGAAATATATATACAAAAAAGTTACAGGGAGCATTATATGAGTAAAAATCTCAATTTGACACTTTTCACAGGTGTAGACACCTTGCCTTGGGTCATATTTTTTTATTGGGGACTGAACTCAGGACCTTCCGCTTTTGAGGCAGGCATGGTGCCACTGAGCTAAATCCCTGGCCCCCCAATTTTTTTTTTTGGTACCATGGATCGAACTCAGGACTTTGCACTTTCAAGGCAGGCAGCGGAACCACTGAGCTAAATTCCCCACCGGTAGTATTGTTGTAGCAAATTGAATCCAGGAAAGGAAGACACCCAGGGAGGCGGGAGGCAGTGTACAACTCTTGTCAATGGACCTGACTGGGATTGTTCCCAAAGACGTCAGGCTCAGGATATTGGCGGGCCAGCAGTTTTATAGGGTTGCAAGCAGGAGGTACAGAACCAGAAGCAGAGTATTTGGCAGTCTTTGGTTGGTTAGTTGTTTGACATTTTTTACATATGAGGCTTAATTCCATTGGCATTTCCCTGGGAATATAGCAAACAGTGTTTACACAAAGCGGGGGTGGGTGGTGGGGCAGAGAAAAGAGCTCTAGAGTAGGACTTTCTGAGTTGGTTATGCTCCTGTGGTGATAAATTACAGAAGTTGTCATGGCTACTCTTGTACATTCTACAAACAGCATAGTTACCTAGTTAACCCATGGTTGCTTAATAACATAGTTAACTCATAGTTGTCTAATTTAGTTATTTTTTGTTAGACATATATCCATCTGCCTAAAAATTCCCTTTCAGTATCAAATGGGTGAAGGCAAAGATTGCTTTCTGGGGGCCGGAAATTTAGCTCAGTGGTTTCACTGCTTGCCTCACAAGTGCAAGGACCAGAGTTCGATCCCCGGTACCAAAAAAAAAAAGTACTGCTTGTATCCCTTAGGTGCAGCTACTGACATGCACAGCTGGCTACCATTATCCTAATGTCATTAGAAAAGTATGGAATGGGATATGGTAACCCACAATAATTCCCCAAGTATTTAATGGGCTATATCGACTTTGACATCCTCTTTCCTGGTTCTATCTTCAATCTAAGGTAATTTATGGACCTGGTCTATGGATCCCATCTCCTCCTGTTCCTTTAGGTAATCAGTCAGTTATCCTCTTTTTTGGCAGTATCTTTAATCTCTTCCTCACTACTGCCCTGCAAGACAGCATTACTGGTGATGTGAGCAGTAAAAGAATTTACCAAGACTAGAATAAAAATAAAGGCAAGAGTTTACTTAGATCAGAAAACAATGTCAAGAGGGATGGTGGGTAAGTTCCCAAGGGAGGAATTGCTCTGTCACGGGGAGAAGCTGGCGTCTTTATATTGAGGAAATAGGAAAGGGTCTGAGTCAGCAAATGTAGATGTCTCAGAAATGCATTTTCCAGGGCATCTTCTTCCTTGTTAATCTTTCAGGAACACCTGCATCATATCTAAAGTTGTACATTAAAGGTGCAACTTGACAAGATCATTTATTTCTTCCTCACAGTGCATTATCTTATGACTGCTTAGTACTCGCTGGGCAGGATTGCTTTAATGAGGAATTTTGCTGCTGAGGGTTTTAATTCTTTTGTTGACAATGAATAACCACCGCAAGTATCAACTTTTTTTCTGTTGTATTAATAAACAGTAGGTCACTCTTCCATAAAGAAATCTTCCAATTTCTTCACTTGCCATTCTCTTCAGGCACTGACCTTTCTCTTTTCCTTTACAGCCACACTTCTTAAAGGATTGTCTTGACATGTTGCATCCAAACTCACTGCAAATAGATTTACATTAAGGCCTCAATGCCTTCTTGTTGCCAAGATATTAGTATCATAATTATGTCATCATATATATATATATGTGAAGGTCGTTCATATATGAAAAAGGTTTTCTCTAAATCAACTTGACTATGTAAACAATATCTATGCAGAGAAAAAAACTGATAGGTGACACATGAAAAATTTACGTTATTCCTGAGTAGCTTTTCTTTTTAAAAAATTTCCACGATTAAAAAAGATTAATTTACTTTAACATTAGAACACATTAACTCAAAAACTCTCAACTTACATTTTCTAAAAGGAGCTAGAAAACTAGAGAAGCAACAGTGAGGAGCCAGAGGGCTGCACTTCCTTTCTCAAGACCCAGAAACAACGGAGCGAGACCCAGATTCCTGGATCCACTGTTCCGGCTATGGAGCACTCCTGGAAAACTTCCGGATACGACGCTCTTCTTTTAGAAAGGCCTCTACGGGTCGGAGATTTAGCTCCGTGGCACCGCGCCTGCCTGGCAAGCTCAAATTCCCGAGTTCGATCCCTGGTACCAAAAAAAAAGAATAAAGAAAAAAAAAATACAAGTGTGAGAATCACTGTTATAAATACTTGTCTTCTTCTGGTTTTGGGGTGGCATATAACTATAACTATAACTATATATAGATATAGATACAGATATAGATATAGATATAGATATATATCCCCCAACAAAGAATGG
>NW_004624802.1:9971679-10014307 GCF_000247695.1 Heterocephalus glaber | reverse complement strand
GAGTTCGATCTCCGGTACCAAAAAAAAAAAAAAAAAAAAAAAGAGCCTTTAAGACCCTTACACGAATCTCCAAAGCCCTGTTAGGATCTCCGCCTTTCAGGCTAAGGACTCCAAGTGCAAATAACCTGCTTTTGCTCCCGTTGCCAGGGTAACAGCCACAAAGTCAATTCGGCCACCGTAACTGTTCCCAGAATGCCGCGCGCCTTCACGCTCTTCCAAGGTCCGACTCCTTCCAGAGACCCGTGTCAGTTGGTCTCGCGAGGGTTGCTGGCAGGATGTTAGAATTGGCAGACTTGAGCATATTTTTGGGAAGGACAGTAAGGACTGTTCCCCACCCCCCCCAACTTTGCAAGCAATTAGAAGGCTAAGGAAAGGGCATAATCTCACGGAATTTTTGTTGATTCTTAATCAGTGGATTAGATGTTATTAGAAAAATGGAAAGGTGATGTATATTTTAAGTAACCTGAGTTAGCCATTCCACAATGTATACATATTTTAAAACATGTTGTAGATCATAAATATATATTTTATTTGTAAAAAAATAAAATAGCGTTTAAAGTTAAAAAGCTGAGCCCAGCGTGTTGATATACACCTGTAATCCCCAGACTCGGGAGGCTGAGGCAGGAGTATCACTGTGAGTTCGAGGTCAACCTGGGCTACATAGTGAGTTCAAGACCAGCTTGAACTACATAGTAAGACTCTGTCTCAAACAATAAACAACAACAATAGAAGTTAAAAAGCTGAAAGGTGGTAAACCTTAATGTGTAACTTCATTTGTTACTGAAATAGTTAAATAACTTTAACCTATTTCCTATAAAAAGTAATTATTTTTGCTTTACAAAATGAAGGCAAGGAAAAAATGAAACAACACAAAACCCCCAAATCCCATCTACTCAGAGACAACCATGGTGAACACTTTGGTGGATTCTTCCAGACCCTTTGTATGCATAGAGTAAAAAAAAATTCAAAAGAGAATCACACTGTATATACTGTTTTGCAACTTAAATAACTTTAAATGAATATTTCATTAAAAAAGACTATGGTAAAAAAAAAAGACTATGGTTGCATGTATTCCATTATACCTCTTATTGGACATTTAAGCTGTTTCTGTTCTTTTTGCTCCTAATTAGTACTGCGAAGGAGAAATGAAAAGCCCAATAGCTAAACCTGCCCCCACTCATTTGTTTGTGGTGACTATTTTTCTTTTTTAAAGTCCTTTATATATGTACTTCCTATCTTTCCCCAATGCCTTTGCAGTCCACCCTGTCTTTCTAGTGTACGTGGATGAAGTTACACATATGGTATGGTATACACCCAATTTTTTTAAAGCTTATTTTTATGATTATAAAGGCAACTCATGCTTATTGTAGAATTTTTTTTTTTGGTGCTGGGGATTGAACTCAGGACATCACACTTGCCAGGCAGGCGCTGTGCCCCTGAGCTACATCCCCAGCCCTAGAACATTATGGAAGAGTATAATAAAAATTCTAATACCTAGATGACCACTGATAGTTTGGTATATATTTTCTTTCTCTGTTCCTTTTACAGTGAGTGTTGAAGAAGTGTTTGCTAATTTGGCAGGGAAATAAATATTGCAGCTTTTAATTTGCACATTTTTGCTTTTTAATTTGCACATCATGTAGCTGAATAATATTTCAAATACTATTTCAAATGTTTACAGGCTTTGGTCTATTTTAGTCCTTACTTTCTCTAGTTTTCCTTCAGTATTCCAAACCAATCATATTGAATTGTAATACCTTAGTTTTGTACATGTGTAGGTTTTTTTTTTTTTGATAATAGGAATTGAACTCGGGACCTTGCACTTATGAGGCAGGTGGCGGAACCACTGAGCTAAATCCCCAGCCCTGTACATGTATAGGTTTTAATTCTTTCAGCTATGTTGAAAGCTGGTTGTATAGTCCTGAATAAATTGTTTAATTTTGCTGAGCCCACTTTCCTTAGGGATAATTAGGGACAATTCTACTTGTTTTGCAGGGTTGCAGTAAGGATTAGAAATAATGTATCCAAGGTGAATTCAATTAACTATCTACTTTTTTTAATTTATAGCTTTAGCGGTCTGTGTACATAGGTGTTTATATGTTTATATTTCAAATGAATGAGTGCTCTTAGCATCCCACTCAATTTAGACATTTACTGAACACATGTGACATAAACTGCTGTTCATAATTTTCAAGGCCTCATGTGACTATATTTATTGAGGTATATTTTGTATGTAAACCATATATTCAGCTTCAGGTCGGGTCTCCCCCCCCCGCCCCGCCCCCTAGTGCTGGCGATTGAACAAGGACCTGGCATGTTAGGCAAAGTGCTCTGTTACCAAGCTACGCTTTCAAAGAAGCTCATTTATCTGTTTCCTCATATTCTACACCCTGCCTGGCCCATTATAGTAAGTGCTGAATAAAGGTGTGAACTGAGTTGAATAATTTACTGAGAAAAGAAAAACAGAGAAAACCTGGCAGGCTGTGATAAAAGCAATAATGAGTACAAAGAAGTTTGTACTTTGGGAGATCAAGAGACATTAATGTTAAGGGACCTGGTAATACCCCAGTCTGAGGGACTAAGAAAAAGAGTTTAAAGGCAGAAGTAACAGTAACAGTCAAGGCTTGGAGGTAGAAGTAAACAGGTTGCGTTTTGTTATCAGTTTTTTGGGGTGGCAAGAGGGTGGATGAATGGGTTCAGATGAGCTAGGAAAAAAGCACCATAGTTGGGTCCCACATTCTGAGGATTTTGATTCTTTATAGTTTCCGAACTTTTTTTTGGTACCGGGGATTGAACTCTGGACCTTGCGTTTGCGAGGCAGGCGGCAGAACCACTGAGCTAAATCCCCGGCCCTTTCGAACTTTTTTGAAAAACATCGCTTTCAGTATGGTCTGGGGCATCCCTGGCTAGAATGGGTCAGAGGGACGACAGGGGTCTGGAAAACATGTGGGCTAGAGATGGCAACTGTCCTGCTCATGGGGAAGTCAGGGAGTGGTGGCTGGCAGAGACCTTCAACGACAGATGGGGACTTAGGGGCTACTGTTGGCCAGGAAGAGAGGAAGGAGTGTCCACGAGGAGGAGGACACCCTTAGCAGTTCAACAGGAAGTAGAAAGCTGCGGAGCGACGTTTAAGTGGAGTGCACACCACACAGAGCTGCAGCACCGGAAGTTCACGGAATCCGCCCGCAAAAATCTTCGGCGCAAGTCCCGCCCCTTCCTACCCAGCGGCCCCGCCCCTCCCCACCCAGCGCCCCGCCCCTCCCACGTAGCCTCGCACTCCATCTGGCTACGCCCCCCCGTGACCACGCCCCACTCCATGTCCGGATCCACTTTCAGAGACCCCGCGCTCCGCTCCGCTCTTGAAAGGCTAATAGCCTGGGGGCGCGGCCCACAAACCCCGCCCCTCCCCACCCAGCGCCCCGCCCCTCCCACGTAGCCTCGCACTCCATCTGGCTACGCCCCCCCGTGACCACACCCCACTCCGTGTCCGGATCCACTTTCAGAGACCCCGCGCCCTATGTTGGTCGGGCTGCTGCGCTTGGGATTGGCCCTGGGAAGGAGGGCCTGCGGGTGGTAGGGTTGGGGGGAGCTGGGTTACATTTTCCCGTCTCATTCCCCGCCGCCGGAGCAGGGAGGTAGCAGGGGCATGGCGAGAGCTGGGGACGGGCGCGGGCCTTGCTCCGCGGCGGGAGAGCAGCCGCTGAACCAGCAGCAGCAGCAGCAGCAAGGCACCAGCCAGGTCTACCCCGAGCGGCTGGCCGAAGGGAGGCCCCAGCAAGGGCTCTTTTCCAGATTCTTGACCCATAACCAAAAGTGCCAGCTCATGCTCCTGAAGACGCTCGAGACAAGTAGGAGTCTTGACCTGGAGCCTAGGGTTGGCGGGGTGGTTTCTGAGACCCGGTTGGGGAGGAAGGGCCTGGGTTCCGCTCAGCCGGGGCTTCTGGTTCGGCTTAGGTGCTGCATGGGCGGGATTCCAGGCTCTCCCGCTCCAAGGGGGGGGGCACATTCGGCGTCCTGAAGGTGGAGGTGGGGGCCCGGGCCTCAGTTTCCCCACTGGAGGAGGCGCTGAGGCCTCTTAGCACTACTTTTGCCCGGTGGAATGAATAAGGTCGGACTAGGAGTTTGCCCTTGTGGGCCATACTCACGGATTTCTTGTGTAACTTGTGCAGCAACACGGAGACGTGAGTGTCTGGTTAGGAGTCCCTTTAATTCAGGTATAGCTATTGCTGGCAGTGCAAAATCAGTTTTGTAAAGCTGCTCTTCGATAGAAGGAATTCTTAACCTTGGTGCATGGGTGGGCTGAGTGTAGAAACGCCCCCCCCCCCCGACCGTGTGCATATGCACCCACGTGTATTTTTCTGGAGAGAGCTCATAGCTTAAAAATTAAGAACTATTGCTGTGGGTTAAATACGATCCAGCTGCCCACTGATCAATTTCTCTTCAGTCCCAGAATATTGTACTAGAGATTTCTTAACGCCTTTGCATTGGCATAGACTTCTTAAGTCTACTTCAGATAACATTTAGGAAATTAAAGTTTTTAAACATACTTGTCTTAAAGCAAGGTTACTGTTTTAATAGCTGACCAGTGATACTTCAAAATCAACTACACAAAAAATTTCCAACCTTCTTGGGATTACTTGCATAACGGGAAAATCTGCAGATGAGAGGAGGAAGGAGAGGAAATGTTGAAGTATATGCTTTACAAATGCATTGAAGGCCTCCTAGGTTGTAGTGGAGCGAGGTACAAAGCTGAGTAAGGACTCTGCCTTTAAGGGGTTTCAAAGTGGAATACAGTGTAAAGAACTTGAGCAGCAGAATAAGAGCTGGATTCAAATTCTAATTCCTCTCCTTAGTAGGTATGGAAGAGCAACTTAACCTCTCTAATCTAGTCTATACTTATCTGTAAAAGAAAAGGTGGAGGGCCTGGTATTTAGCTCAGTGGCTCTGTTGCAGCGCAAGGTCCTGAGTTCGATCTCCGGTACCAAAAAAAAAAAAAAATGGTGGAGGGGAGAGGAATAAGAATACCTCTTTTAGGACTGTGAGGAATAGATTTTGGTGACATGAAAGTGCCAGTATATCAGGAGCTGAATAAAGGGTAGCTGATCATACAGTGGAAGGCCCAGATCGAAATGGACAAGTTGAGGTAGAATGTGAGGAGGGTGGGGGCTTGAACTTGATCCCAGGAGGAATCAGCCAGTCAGGCTTCAAGGGAGAAGCTTGAATGATAATGCACTTAGTATGATTCCTGGCACTGGCACATACTGTATACTCACTCAGTTAATGATATTATTAGGAATAATTATTCTGTTAACACTTTTAAGAGGGAGCAGTTTAGTAGAGCAGTAACCTATACCTAACTTCTTTAAGGTTTTTTTTTTTGCTTTCAACATTTAAAAAAATCTTTGTTTCTTTTTGTTTTTTTTGGAGGAGGTTCTGTCCTCTGCATTTATACCCTCAGACAAGATGGCTGTGGGCAAAGTTGAAATTAGAGGCACCTGGGCTCACTGTGCTTGGCTATAGCAGTCACAGGCTCACCAGGTCTTAGGAGTGGATGGGCCCTCAGGGAGCATCTGGGCTTCCCCACCCCGTACAGGAAAACCTATGTAACATCACTGACCCTGTGTCTTTGTGTCTTTAGACCTCTCCTGGATCAGGTTACCTATTCCTGGAGGCTCACTGAATCTATTCTGTTCTGACAGCTTTAATTGTTGGAAAAATCTTTTCAGAGTTGCAGTGTGCCACATGTAATTTCTACTCTTTTGTCTTTGTTCTGCCCTTTGAAGCAATATTGATTGACTCTGTCCCTACTTGGCACCCTTTTAATATCTGAAGCCACTGTGGTCCTAGTTAAGTTTTCTCTTTTTGATACCCCCAAATCCTTTCTTGCTTCTTCCCAAGCATTATCTCACACTATTTTAGTTGCCTTACCCCATGAAGAACTTCAGTTACAGGCTCCTTCTGCAGTTTGGTAAGCAGAATGAGACACAGTGCTGTCAGTGTGATCTGACCAGCACAGAGAACAGTGTAGCCACTGCCTTCCTCAGATCTGGGTACTGTGCCATTTTCAAAAAAATTTTTTATGAAATGTGTCCAGGATTCCTCCAATCTTTAGGTATACATTACACAAGGTGTTTGGTCATTTAACTAAAAAAGATCTTTTGAGTCTATCCAAGATGCTTGGTGGTACCATATTGGTACCATTGGTATTCATATTAGTGTTCTATTTCATTGAAGACTTGCTTTGATGTTAATTTAAATGTGTTATATCCATTTTTTTCAATTTTAAGATAGAATTACTTGTGATTTGTAAGTTACTTTATGATAATGTTTTATACTGCTATTTGGATAATTTAATTGGTGCTAATTTTTCTAATTGGCATACTTAATTGAATCAATGTCTTTTTTAGATCCGTATGTCAAACTTCTACTTGATGCTATGAAGCACTCAGGTTGGTAAGTAAATCTTCTAAATGCTTTTCTATATTCTGGCTACCAAAACCAAAAAGTTAAAATATCAGTGCTACTTAAGAGTTCAGTCCATCAAGCCTTTTCCATGGGATAGATAATGATTCTCTCCAGGCAGGCCTTGTTCTCTTTTGCTATTTTTTGTCTTAATAAAGTTTCTGTTCAACTTGGGTATTAGTAAAGCTAGTACTCAAACTCTTTTGTATAAGTACCAAACCTACCCTTTAGGCATTGTCCATATGGAGAGGAAATCTCAGTTTGGTATGTAGCAGTCTTCCAGCTGTTAACTTTGAGGGTATTAGAGGAAATGATTTCTCAGGTGCACTTTTAAACATTCTGGCTCAAGAGCAGGAACTCTAGTGTGTTTTTTTTGGTACCGGGAATTGAGTCCAGTGTATTTACAATATGGTTTTAATCAGTTAACCAAAGGGTCTGTGTAATCATATCATACATAGAATTTGAACTAGGATGAATTTTGCAGAGACAGTCTTCCTGTTTTTTTTTTTTTGGTACCGGGCATTGAACTCGGGTCCTTGCACTTGCATAGCAGGCGTTGAAACCACTGAGCTAAATCCCCGGCCAGTCTTCTTGTTTTGCACATGAGAAAACTTGAGTCCTGAGGTGTTAAGTTGCTTTCCCAAAGTTTCATGTGTGTTGGTGGTGGATGGGATTTACTATAAGGTGAAAGGTCTCCTGACTCCTGGCTCACAGCTTTCCCTATATACACAGTTCTTCTGGACATTGTCCCTTTAATCTGTTCTTATCTTTTAGTGCTGTTAACAAAGAAAGACACTTCTCTTGTGAAGATTGTAATGGAAATGTCAGTGGAGGTTTTGATGCTTCATCATCTCAGGTAGGCTTTTTCTGCCAATTGTCTTCTTCCTTTTCATCCTTTCTCCTGATACTTGACGAGCAGCTTCCACATGCTGGGCATTCTGTTTGGTAGATTTTGTATTTGACTCAGAAACAATGAATTAATTATGATCCTGACACTTAAGGAGTTCATACTATAGGAGATAAGACATAAACTTTGAGCCAGGTTAAACTATTTCAGATGGGCTTGGTGTTAGCCTTTTTTTTGGGGGGGTGCTGTAATAAGTATATGAGGTTAATCAACTTATAATGAGGAAAAGTTTATTTTGGCTCATGTGTGATTACTTGGTCTCACTGCCTTTGTGGTCTGTGGTGAGGCAGGACACCATGGTGGGAGTGCAAGGAAGTGCCTCATTGGTGGCTGGGAAGTGAAAAAGGGGACAGGAGAGGGTTGGGGCTCCCATGTCCCCTTCAAGAGCATGGTCCATCAGTGACCTTACTTCCTAAAGTTTCCCCACCCCCAATAGTGCTACAGATTGGGGACCAAAGCTTCAACCTATGGGCTTGTGGGGGACATTCAAGGTCCAAACTAAAGCACTTGGTTACCACAGTGGGACAGTGATGTGGAATGGGGTAGCATTTGGTTGAAAGATACCCACAAATTCATCTAGAGGATATGAAGCTTCCTTTGGGGCAGAGAAGACAAAGACTGTTGCCCAAGCAGCAGCAGCACGAGCAGAAGTGGCATGCTGGGAAAGGACAAGGAATGTTAGGGAATGGCATATTGGCTAGTTTTAACTGGAGGGCAGGAACATATGGAAAGTAAGGGGAACAGGATTGGAAAGAAAGGCGAGCCAGATGATGGAAAACTTTGAATACTAAGTGAAAGGATTAAACCTTTATGTGGTAAGAAGTGATATTACCTGCGAAAGTTTTTGATAGGGCCGGGGATTTAGCTCAGTGGTTTTGCAGCCTGCTGTGCAAGCGCAAGGACCCGAGTTCCATCCCCAGTACCAAAAAAAAAAGTTTTTGATGAAGGGGAGTGAGTTTTCTCATCTCTAAAATATGAGTAACGATTGTATCTAATAGAATGATTATGAGAATTAAATGAGATGTCTCTTGTAAAGTTACATATCATGGTGGTTGGCCCATAATGAACATTTGATAAATTTTATTATTAATTTTCAGTCCTTGGAAGGTTTTGACAGGGTCTTAGAAGTGACAGATGGATTATGTCACATGATGATGGTAGATGAAGGTAAATATTTCCAATTTAAATACACAATTCACATTTACTATGTTTAGCTATCTCCATCTGGGGAATTTCATATGTATTTCTGTTATTTATAACTACTTTGCAGTAATCATGGGAAAAATCAGTATAGCACAGTGATGAGAAGTCTGGGTTTTGGAGTTAGATAGTTCAAATCCTAGTTCCTCTGCTAATTTGCTGTGGGGCTTGGGCAAGTTATTTTTCTTATTCTGTCTGTTTAGTGTTTCTTCACATGTAAATTGATAATCACAATACTGATATATCCCAAAATGACTCTTGGTAACTTTTCCTGATGTTTTGCCCCCAGGATTAAAAAGAGTGGACATTTTGAAGTATCCTAACTATCGAGAGTGTTGAACAGTTGCACATTCTTGTCTTTTATTTTGAATTAAAAATTTTATTATGAAGTCTCTTATTTCATCAGAAGAGTAAAAATCCTGTATGTACACTTTGAGTAATAAAGGAAACAGTGGTGTAACTGCCACCTAGATTTGAGATGTAGAACATTATCAGGACTTCAGAAACTTACGTGTTCCTCTTGAATTTCATCTCTCTCCTTCCTTATTCTATCTTCTGTGGAAAGCATTCCTTGCTTTCGGAGTGATTTACCATCCATATATACGGTCCAGTGATGCATTATTTAGGTGCTTGCTTTTATGCTTTATACATTGAATACTTTAAGTTATATGTAATAATTTATAGTTTTATGAAACCATATAATAGTTCCTAATAAATTATTTCTTTTTTTCAACATTATTTGTGAAATTCTTCTATGTTGTTGTGTGTACCTCTTTTGGTTAATTTCTCTGTTGTATAGTATTCCAGTGTGTGTTTATATTATAATTTATCCTACGTGATATTTAGTTTCCGACTTTGTTATTATGAATACTGCTGCTTTGCATGTTCTTGACCTTCTCTCCTGGTGGAGGTTTACAAGGGTTTCCTCAAGCCTCAGAGGAATTGCTGGGTCATAGAGTGTGCACATATGTTTGTTGGTAATGCCCAACACTTTCTTCCCATAGTTTCCAGTACACAACACTTTTCTGGTTGCTGGCTTACCTTCCTTTTCCAGCTCTTAAATGTTGAAGTTCTTTAATCTTTGGTATTAGATCCTCCTTTTTTCTTACTTTACACTCTGCCAAGGGAACCTCATTAATTTTTCTAGGTTAAAAAAAAAAATTTTTTTTTTTTTTTCTAGGTTAGAACTTTTGAACTCCATATCCAAATATCCAGGTAGCCAGTTAACACCACCACTTGGTCGTAAAGGTACCCTGGACCTGACATTGTCCAAGTCTAGATTCAATGATCCGCCCCCCAATCCCCACCTAACCTGGTCTTTAGTTTTGCATATCTCAGTGGATGTTTCTACCATCCAGCATATTACTCAAACCAGAAGTCTGTGGGCACTTCAGATCCCTTCCTCATTTTCTATCCATCACCATATTTTGTCCAGTTTACTGCCTGAATTCCTCTTTCAACTCCTACTATTATAGGTCAAGTACCTCACCTTCTGTCTCATCTAGGATACTTCATTAGCCTTCAACTAGTTTCTGTGCATCCAGTTTTGGTCTTCTACTTATTCTTCCAACTATAGTTTTTTTTGTGCTGGGGATCGAACATGGGTCCTTGCACTTGCCCAGCAGGTGGCAAAACCACTGAGCTAAATCCCCGGCCCTTCCACCTATAGTTGAATAAAAACAACACAGAATAAAAGTATTCCCCCTGCTTCAGCCCTGCCTTTCAGTACCTTCCCCTTGCTGTCAGGATGAAGAAAAGGCTGATGGTGATTTGGCCCCTGCTGAACTTGTTAGTCCTAGCTGGAGAGTCGACCACCCCTCAGCACTTGGTCCTGCTATCAGACTCTTAAACATTGTTCTTTGGACTCTCTCCCTCCCTTTACATATGTATGGATTAGCCACTTTGCCATTGCTGGGACAAAATACCTGACACCTGCAACTTAAAGGATAAGGGGTTTATTGTGGCTCATGGATTCCCTCTATGGTCATTTGGCTCCAGGGTAGAAACAGGATGGTAGAAGGGCATGAGGGAAAGGTGCTCCACCCATGGCAGGCAGGAAGCAGAGAGAGAAAGGAGCAGCCATGGATGAACACACCTTTTTGAGTCATGCCCCCAGTGATCCATCCATTCTGACCAAGCCCCACCTCTTGAATGTAAGGCTTTTGGGGACATTTTAGATCCAAACCATAACATTGTTGGTCTCTCTATCTTGGATACTCCCTTTTTCTCCTCTTCTCACATTTAACTCTCATTTAGCTGTTGGATCTCAGTGTAAAATTCCTACCACAGAGAAGTCCTTCCCTGCCCTCCAGACCAGGTCAGGCATTTCCATTGTATGTGCTCAGGATAACCTGCGATTTTCTCCATGGCGATTGTCATTGCATGCATTTAAACATTTTGGTAAACACTTGATTAATGTCTGTCTCCATTAAATTATAAATCTACTATTTTTTTTTTTTTTGGTACGGGGATCAAACTTGGGTCCTTGCGCTTGCGAGGCTGGCGGCAAAACCACTGAGCTACATCCCTGGCCCCTTTTAGTTCTTAATAAGTATAGTTGAATAAATTAATGTTGACTAAATGAATATAAAATATCTAGCACATATCTCAGTGTCTGGCACCTACTAGGTACACAGTAAATGGCAGCTGTCCTTATTAGGAGCCTTCATGTCTTTCTTGTCTTTCTTATTCTTATAGGGTCCTGCTCAGTGTGCTGTTTGCTGTTTGCATTTTTTTTTTTTTTTGGTACTGGGGATCCAACTCTGGGACCTTGCGCTTGTGAGACAGTGGAACCACTGAGCTAAATCCCCAGCCCTTTTTGCATTTCTTTCTGAGGATTTTTCCTCGCTTTTTTTTCCCCCTCAATCTAGTAGAATGAGGACAATGATGGTCATTCACTGTTCATTCTTTGCTTACTCAGAGACTTGCTGAGAAGTATTTTACATATAGATAGTCTCATTTAATTCTCACAATTCTGAGGTAGGTACTCTTAATTATTTCCTTTTATAGTTGAACCTGAACATAAAGAGGCTAAGAAAGTTGCCTGAGGTTACCAACTGTCTTAGTCACTTCCCTTGTTGCTAGGACAAAATACCTGACATCCGCAATTTAAAGGAGAAGTTTATTTTGGCCCATAGTTTGTAGAAGTTTCAGTCCATAGTCAGCTGACTCCAAGGCAGGATGGTATGGCTCAGAGAGCAAAACAAAGAGATAGGGAGGGAGAGACCCTGTTCCAGGCCATGCCGCCAGTGACCAGATCCCACCTATAAGGCCCCATAATCTAGGCACCTTCTGGAAGTCCACCTTTGAGCACATGAGGCTTTGGGAGGACATCTAGGTATAAACCATAACACCAAGTTAGCAAGGGCTGGAGCTGGAATTTCAATCTGTCAGTCATTTCAAAGCCTACTCTTGTAACTTTAATAATGTGTAGTCCAAGACTGGTACAGTCAGCTCAGTGAGGACACTATGTGAATAAATATCCTTAACCTTGTGCCATTGTGGGCTAGAGGGAGGAGAAGGGAGAAGGTAGTCATTGGGAAGGCTAACAGAGCACATGCAGTTGGCACTGGGATGTAACCAGTAGGCAGAGGTGGGGTTGATGGAGAAGGGTGGGTGGACGTATCCCAAGCAGATGAACTTGTGGGAGGGAAGGTGGAATCTAAAATGAAAGTAGATTTAAAAAATAACCAAACTTTTCTTAATTTGGTGTCTTCTAGATTGTTTTGTGCCAGAATAATATCTGTAATCAGGCCCATATGAACCGAGTGGTCACCCATGAGCTCATTCATGCATTTGATCACTGTCGTGCTCATGTCAATTGGTTCACCAATGTCAGACATTTGGCATGTTCAGAGGTGAGTTTTATTGTAGAAGACACTTATTTTTTCCCTGAATACTCTGTATTAAAGTTTAATTTATTTAAATATATTCTTTTATTGTTATCGTTCCACCTTAGTCTTGAATTTCTGTTTTTAACTACTATTCAATATATTTTTGAGATATAACTGGAGAAGTTTTAAGTATATATTGATTGATTGATGGTTGGATAGATGGATTGGTTTTTTGAGAAAGGGTGTCACTTTGTAGTGCAGGCTGGCCTTGAACTTGTGATCCTCCTCCCTCAGCCTCAGAGTGCTGGGATTACAGGCATGTGCCACCATGCCCAGCATTAAGTATATTTTTAGAATTATCTTAAATATAGCCTTTAAGACCTAATAATACTTAAGATTAATTTTAATTGTAATAAGAAACTTTTTCCTATGGAATAAGTTATATAATATTAAAAATATAATAGTGAGCATTTACTGAGAGCTATGTGCCAAACATTATTCCCTCTGTGTGGTTTCTTTTCTTTTCTTTTCTTTTGGTACTGGGAATTGAACTCGGGTCCTTTCGCTTGTGCAGCAGGCGGCAAAACTACTGAGCTAAATCCCTGGCCCATGTGGTTTTTTACTTAATTTTTACAACAACCTATGGGGGAAGATACTATTGTTGTCTTTGTTTTATACATGTGGAGCGTGAAGCACTGCTTTGATTCCATAGTCAGTAAATGCCAGAGGCAAGGTTACAACCAGTGTTCTTACCAGGGCTGAAGTCCCTTCAGCTTTGGTGTCAAACCCCTTTATTTTCTTACTCTGCATCCTGTCACTTATTTCTTTTGAACTTTCCTTTTAATTGTCAGGAGTATTGAACATTATTGCACATCCTCGTCTTTTAAATTAAAATTTCTTAATTAAATTATAGTTTATCAGTATTAGTTTGCTGTGTTGCCTTCCATAGGTAAGTCTATCCTTGCCTGGAGTAAAAGGTATAGTTTCAAAAATATGACATAAAAAGGGTATTTATTATTAAGCACTTTGGATTGCTTTTAAAAGTATGCATATATATGCTCCTAGAGAGGTATATGTATTTCATACTTGCATTTCATTAGTTGAGTGCATTATGATGACAAATTTAAAAAGTAATGTAACTCTCAAGCTAATATTTTACACTTTAGATTATTTTCTCTTTCCCTTGATTAACAAATGACCCCACTGCATCTAATGATAATTTCTATTCTTTGGAAAGTAGACTAAAACTTGAGTTTTTAAATAGGTCTGTCTCTTGAGTGTTATGAGAATTACTTCCTGAAACAAAAAGTTACATTCTATGAAGCAAAAAGACCAAAGTTAGAACCTATGGAACAAAAGCAAACTCTTACCTCTGACCAGTAATCTCAGTGGGACCTCCAAAATGATATAGGGGGAAGAGATGTAACTCCCAAACCTACTAGATATCTGAAATGTGAGTATGTGTTCTCTAAAATCGAAAAATGAATTCTAGGAACAATGGAGGTTAAGAGTAGGAAAAATTTATTGGGAGAAAGAAAGCTTCTGCCTAAGAGAGATCGAAGGGGGACCAGAAAGTGGGTTGCCTGCCCACCCCACTTTTTAAAGATGTTTTATACAGCAAAGTCATGTGGTGAGGGGGTTACAAAGTGGGACAAAACCATAAGACCCAATGGAAATTTACAAGGTGGGCATGAAGTGGGACAAAACCATGACCAACCAGTAAGATAACAAGTACAGTCACCTGGGTAATATTGATTAAATGGGAATCAAATGGGAAGACAAGTCACATACAAGGAATTTCCCATTCAGAATATCAATTACTGCTATCTGTCTCTAGGGGAAGTAGTACTTCTTTTTTATAATGCTAACCAGTGAATGTGGCTCAGTTGTTCCTCATGTTGGTTCCTTGCTGTGTTGGCTCCTGGAGGGCTGGCGCCTTAAGGGAGGCCCTGTCTACCTGCCAACAAGATATCTAATTAACTTACCTATCTATAATAGTTTCAGTTGCCCATTTTTTGATTGGGTCTTTTATTTTGAGGGTTTTAATTTTTTTGAGTTCTTTTTGCTTTCTACATATTAGTTCTCTGAGGAATAGCTGGCAAAATTTTTTCCCATTCTGTAGGTTGTCTCTTCATTGTTTTGGGTGTGCAGAAGCTTTTTAATTTGATATAATCCCATTTGTTGATTCCTTGTATTACTTCTTGTGCCACTGGGGTTCTGTCCAGAAAATGTGCCTGTGACTGTGTCTTCAAGAGTTTTACCAGTTTTATCTTTCAGCAGATTGTTTCTATTTTAACATTTGATCTTTGATCTTTTTTATATTTTAGTTTAGTATATTTTGAGATGTATGAGTCAAGACTCAAGTCTTATGCATGTGGATATACAAATTTCCCAATACCATCTATTAGAGAGGCTCTCTTTCTTCCAGTATGTTTTTGGCCCTTTGTCATAGTTCATATAGCTGAGTGTGTTTTTTGCTTCCTCTAGTCTGTTTCATTGATACACATTTCTGTTTTTGTGCCAATACCATGCTGTTTTTTATCACTGTAGCTTTGTAATAACTTCAGATCTGGGATTATGATGTTTCCTGCTCTGTTATTGTTACCCAGAATTTCTTTTGCTAATCTAGGTCTCTTTTGGCTACATATGAATTTTTGGATTGTTTTCTGTGAGGACTGGATTGTTTTAGATTATAGATCCATGAGGAATGCTGTAGATATTTTGATTGGGATTGTGTTAAATCTACATATTAGTTTTGGAAGTATGGCCATTTTAACTATATTAGTTCTGCCTATCCAAGAACATGGGATATCTTTCCATTTTCTAATGTCTTCTTCGCTCTCCTTTTTCAGAGTGGTGTAATTTTTGTTGTAGAGGTCTTTTTGGCATTGTTTAGCATAGCCCATGGATGTCTGCTCTTATTATCAGTAGTGTTTAAAAATTCTTTAAAAGAAAGCATTATACATACTGTGTTCTTGGAAAACCATGCTAATTTTATATTCTTTTCCAGTTTTAAAAAATTGGTTGATGTAAGGATATAGTGGATGAGGATCATTTTCTTTTCCTTTGCCTTCTGTCTTTGTGACAGGTTCGAGCTGCTAACCTCAGTGGAGAGTGTTCACTTGTAAATGAAATATTCAGGTTGCATTTTGGATTAAAACGACATCATCAGGTAAAAACGAAATCACCTTCCCTCAAGAGCGTTATGAGTGTAGGGCCGGGGATTTAGCTCAGTGGTTTTGCCACCTGCTGTGCAAGTGCAAGGATCTGAGTTCTATCCCCACTACCAAAAAAAAATGTTGTGAGTGGAAATAACAAATAAGAAATGAAATAACATTTAGTGTTCAACATTTGAAAGAATCACCTATGTGAAAAGAATATAAAATGTGTATATTTAAACCTAGTAGATAGAATTTAGTTTTACTTTATAATTATAGGCAAGCTGTGTGAGTGACTGGGAGATGTTAGTAGTGAAGGGTATTAGGATCTTTTTTTTTTTTTTTTGGTACCAGGGATCAAACTCAGGTCCTTGCGCTTGCGCAGCAGGCAGCAAAACCACTGAGCTAAATCCCCCGGCCCTGGGTGTTAGGATATTGCTTCTGAGATACTTTTGGATGGGGCTACATGAGGAATGGAAGTGATATCACAACCTGTCTTTTATCCTAACAGTCCTGTTTCTCTATTTGGAAAGTACCACAGTATCCTGGAGACAGGAAACATAATTCCTTTCAGAACAGAGAATGCCTTGCAGCACGGGTCATGGCTATGTGTCAGTGCGCCTTGAAAGGTTGTGACATGATAGAAAAGCTTTTCTTTTTTTTTTTTGTACTGAGGATCAAACTTGGGTCCTTGCGCTTGCACAGCAGGTGGCGAAACCACTGAGCTAGATCCCTGGCCCATAGAAAAGCTTTTGAGTGGTACAGACTTGGTTATGATGAACTGAACTGAGAGGAATTTTCTAAACAAAATTTAATAAACGAAGAAGAAAACTGCAAGTCAAGACTGTCCTCCCAGAAAGCCTTTAAGATCCACAGTGAATGGACCTGGGAAGAGGTATGGTGGAGCTCATGGGTTGGTAATGAATGTGAGCAGTGCTGCCCACAGCAACACAGGCTCTGTTCCACACCTTGGAGGAAGGGTGGGCAGAGGTTTCCTGTGGGCAGAGCTTGCTAGGCCACTTTGTGAAGTACAGGGGCATCAGGAGAGCAGTTTCATTCAGATGTAAAAAGGATAATCTTGGAATAACATGCAGGCCTTTGGTTTTCTAGTCAAGAGAGTAACTGGACTCTAGGGTGAAGGTGTAGAGTGACAGTGAGCTATGGAGTGACACTGTGAACTTAGTGAATGGGAGATGGAAGAAAAGCCTGCTCCTGCTCAGGGTAATGGTCTCACTGATTGCTAACTTCCAGCCTGTACCGACTTGTCTTGGCCACATGTCTTCTCTGCCCTCAAACCTCTGCTTCTCCAGTAACTTCTGTGTATCTGGCTTGAAACGGAGAAGATGGAAACAGTACTTATCAGAACATCCTTGGAATTCATAGTAAGAAAATGAGATTAAAGCATGTGGCCCAGGGTTTTATAGTCTTTGAAAGAGAAGGCTTTCCTTTTTTGTTTTGTTTTTTTTTTTTTGTCCTGGGGATCAAACTTAGGACCTTGTGCTTTCAAGGCAGGTGGTGGAACCACTGAGCTAAATCTCTGGCCCAGTCTTTCCTTTTTTTATTGTTGAGTAGCAGCAGGCTGAAATAAGTAGGACTAGCAATATGACGGAAATATGTGGAGGTAGTAGACTTGAGCTGAGGGGAGAGAGTCTTGGAAAACAGAGTCCTTGCTTCTGAAACTAAGAAATGTAAGGCGTAATAATGGGCTGTAAGACTGCACAGTTATGTTTTTATTTTAACAAAAATGTTTTACATCTGGACAAAAGTAAATTTGAATTGTGGTCTACACTTTTGTCTCCTGACCATTTGGCTCTAGGAGACAGATTTTTGACTCTGTTTCCTGTGCCCTGGGATGGAGATGTTTCTTCTCATTTGGCACTGGCTATTGTGGCTCCTTATGCTTTTTCCTTTCCTTGTTCCTTTATACCTGGGATTGCTTTTTTTTTTTTTTTTTCCTGGTACTGAGGAGCAAACTTAGGACCTTGCACTTGCCAGGCAGGCGCGGTGCCACTGGGCTACATCCCTGGCCCTGGAATTGCTTTTCTTTTTGGGTGCCGGGGATCAAACTCAAGACCTTGAGCTTGTGAGGCAGGTGGTGGCACCACTGAGCTAAATCCCTGGCAGGGATTGCTTTTTAAAATTAATTTTATTTTTTGGTATCAGGGATTGAACTCAGGACCTTGTGCTTGTGAGGCAGGTGCAGTGCCACTGAGCTAAATCCCCAGCCCTAAAGTTAATATTTGATGTAATATAGGTTTATATTCCAGTGCTAGTGAGTATCTCCAGCTTGAGCATACTGAGCAGGCTAAAGTAAAACTGAAAACAGAGAACAGATTGGTGATTGTCAGGATGCACAGCCATCAAAACAAGTATTTGAGTTGTTTTTCTTTTTTTGAAAAGATGAAATTCTTTTTTTTTTTGGTGCCAGGGATTGAACTTGGATCCTTGCACTTGCGGGGCATGGGAAAAGATCAAATTCTTTTCTTTTGAATTTTAGTTTGGACCTGAGGAGAAATAAATGGATTAAAAACTCTTTAAGATTTGGAATGACAGTCTTATACTTCTCAAAATATTTAAGTTGAAGTACTGAGAAATTTTAGTCTATGATTGTGTAATATTAATTAAATTATTTTCATACAATTAGAACTTTATTAGCTATGCAAATAACATTCAGGAAAAAAGTTGTTTATTTATTTATCTTTTTGTGGCACTGGGGATTAAAGCCAGGGCCTTTGCACTGAGCTACATCCCCAGCCCTTTTTTATTTTTTATTTCTGAGTCAGGATCTCACTAAGGGCCAGGCTGGGCTTGAATTTATGACCTTCTTGGCTCAGCCTTCTAGATTGCTGGGATTACAGGATTACAGGCATGTGCCACCATGCCTGGCTTAATTTTTTTCTGTTTAAAAATTAAGGTACTCTCCAAATTTAGGTCCATATGTGTGTGTTTTCTGTTGCACCCAGGGAAAGGAATTTTCTTTTTGAAGAAAAAGTTATCAAGCATCATTCACCCAAAAGTTAAGGAAGAGAGGTGCAGATGTGAAGTATGTATATTTAAAATTTGATTAGATTACAGAAAAGCCAGTCAGGACCTTACTTACAGTCTTTTTTGTGATTTTGCAAATTGGGACAAACACTGACTGTTTATACTATTGGAAAAGATGAGAAAATGAAGGTCTTACTTATGTTTAAATAATTTGAAATTGAGCTAAGTATGTTCCATAATTTGATTTGGTTTTTTTTTTTGGTACCAGGGATCGAACTCGGGTCCTTGCGCTTGCGAAGCAGGTGCCAGAACCACTGAGCTAAATCCCCGGCTATGTTCCATAATTTGAGAGTTACATTTCTTTCTTAATTTTGTTTTCTTCTTTGGAATGACAGGAATTAATAAAATGAGAGGAAGTTAATTTTAATTGTGGTTCAGATGATATATAAAATGATATTTTATGATTAAATTTTCACAGAAAATTAAAGCTGCATACTTTTCCTTTTCCTTAGACTTGTGTGCGAGACAGAGCTATTCTTTCTATCCTGGCTGTTAGGAATATCAGCAAAGAAGTAGCTGAGAAGGCTGTTGATGAAGTTTTTGAATCTTGTTTCAATGACCATGAGCCTTTTGGAAGGATCCCACATAACCAGACTTATGCAAGATATGCTCATAGAGACTTTCAAAACCGTGATCGATATTACTCCAATATATGAAGACAATGACATTTTATATCACAGAGCCTCAGTGATCATGAAGAAACAAATACGGTTCTCAAGTGATCAAATGTATAAAATGTAAATGATCAATTAAATACACAAAGATCCAGAATATGCTGATTTTAGCATATGATCAGAAAACTTCGGAAAAAAATGAAACTGCCTTAAACTCCAAGGCAAAAATGGTATCTTTATAGTATATCTATATACTTTATTTGATAAATAAGATAAATAAATTACATTTTTGTACTTCCTACAGTGTATTTGTGTTTTTTCTTTTTTGGTACTGGGGATCAAACTCGGGTCCTTGCACTTGTGCAGCAGGTGGCAAAACCACTGAGCTAAATCCCCGGCCCTGTGTTTTTAATATTTTATTTATATTATTGTGATTGTTTTTATTACTTGAGATTATTTCAGAATTTGGTTGTGAAACCTGTGAAATTTGCTCTTGAATGATGTTGGTTGGTAGTCCAAGATTGCATTTACATTAAATATAAAGAAAAGTGAACTGATTTTATTGTAAGATATTTGTTGGGATGTCATGATCAACACATGGAAAGAGTGAAAGTTGAGAATAATTCATTTAAAGGTCATTGCCATTTTCTTCCTATTCTTTCAGTATATTTGTGGGGGGATGGTATAGCTTAATTTGGGGGGGGAACAGTCCTGATTTCTTAGTAAAGGTACATTAAATTTATAAAATAATTTAGCTTAATTTTTATATAAGATTTTTCATATACTTGTTTCAGATCTGTTGTCAGGCCCTGTGTTAGACTTTTGGGCTCAGCAAATATTGTCACCTTATCTATACCCCTTAACAGAGGCATCACCTGGATTTTCTATCTGTTTCTTGAAAACATTACTTGGATTACATCCAGACTGAAAGTTAACGATACCAATGTGTAGATGTAGCTGAGTAGAGCTTTGAAGAAAATGAAGTTAGCAAGATTCTTTTGAAGAATTTAAAATTTGATTAAATACAAATTATAAAGTGCTGCCTTAAGCCTAGTAATTTATTAGACAATGAGAACAAGGTTTGGAAGTTATGGGAAGGGTAGAGTAGGAAATGCCAGAAATGTCTCCTGCCTGAGCAACACTTGCACATAGCAGAATCTGTCTGAGGTAACTGTTTTGCAACTTGAGTTCACTGAAGGCTTGTAACTTCCAGGGAGAAGCTTGGGTGGTAAATTATGGTTGATTTCAGTCAATTTTAACCCTTAACACAGTAGCATCTACTGATCCCCACTCCTGTGGGAGGTGGCTATTCATGTATTCCTGGAGCAGTTTGCACAGAACTTGTAGGAGACCAGGGTGAGCAAAAAAGGGCCTTGTTCTCCAACTACCAGGGATCGGGGCTCTGAAGGCTCATTGCTCCTTCTGATCATAGAGGTGCAAAGAGGTAGGCAACCACTGTACCTCCCCTGATGCTTTACACCCCCTTTACCTATGAAGTGAGCAGAGGTTTAACAGGCTTGGGTCTTTATTACCCCCTTTATTTTTCTCTCCCCATCCCCCTTTTTGGGAGCCAGAGATTGACGACTAGAATTTCAAAAGAAAGGTAATATACCAAGGAAATAAGAAAGCCACTGAGCATGGCCAGGGGAATGCACAGTTTAGAAAGATCTGAAGTTTGTACTTCAGGCTGATCAGTCCAGGGACAGCTTACACCCATGAAAACAAACCAGCAAATCTCAAAGAAGAGGATAGTCTTAATTTCTACATTATGCAGTTCAGATGTCCTGTTTTCTACAAAAAATCACAAGACACACAGAGGAAAATATGGCCTGTTTAAAGGAAATGACAACAAAAATAAAAACTGTATATTTCCCAGGCTGGCCTCAGACTGTACTCAAGTGATGTTCTGCCTCAGGCTCTGAAGTATCTGGAACTTAGAGGTATATACTGTTGTGCCTGGCTTAAGATAGAAACTTTAAACAACTATTTTCTTTTTTTGGTACCAGGGATCAAACTCCGGACCTTGCGCTTAGGCAGGCAGCGGAACCACTGAGCTAAATCCGCAGCCCTTAAACAACTATTTTAAACATGATCAAAGAACTAAGGGAAAGGGCGGGGGATTTAGCTCAGTGGTTTCATCGCCTGCTGCGCAAGTGCAAGGACCCGAGTTTGATCCCTGGTACCAAAAAAACAAAAAAGAGAACTAAGGGAAGACTGGAGCAAGTCAGTAAAAGTATAAACAAATGGTAATATTAAAGATAGAAAAAAAAGGTGGGTGTGGTGGTGCAACATCTATAATCCTAGCACTCTGGAAGGCTGAGGCAGGAGAATCACAAATTTGAGCCTATCCTGTGCAATTTAGAGACCGGACCTGGCTCAAAATTTGAAAAGGGCTGGGGATGTATCTGTGAAGGCCCTGGGTTTAATCCCTACTACTGAAAAACAAAAACAAAAAATATCTCTAGCTGAAAGTTACAGTAACTGAAATAAATTCACTAGAAGGATTAAAGTCAGATGTGAGAATTCAGAAGAGAGACTCAGTGAATCTGAAGAAAGGACAGTGAAAATTAATGAGTCTGAGGGACAGAAAGGAAAAAAGATCAAAGAAAAGTGAACAGAGCCTAATGGACCTGTGGAATACTATCAAATGGACCAACATATATATTGCTGGGGTCCTAGAGAATATTTGAAGAAATAATAGCTGAAAATTGCCTAAATTGGATGAAAAACATTATCATTAGCATTTAACAAACTTAATGAACTAGGATGAACTCAAAGAGACATTAAGATAGTATAATCAAACTGTCTAAAGACAGAAAATTTTGAAAGCAGGAGAAGGCACTCATCACATACAAGGAATTCTCAGAAAGGTTATAATTCTCATTAAAAACCTGAGGCTAGAAGAGAGTAGGCTGATATAATTAAAGTGTAAAGAAATAAAGTATTAATAATTCTATATGTGGCAGTTCTATGTATGTCCTTCAGAAGGGTGGGATATATTAAGACATTCTCAAATAAAGAAAGGCTTGTTATCAGTAGACATGCCCTGCAAGAAATACTAAGATGAATCCTGTAGTTTGAAATCAGAGGATACTAGACAATAAATGGAAGAAACAAAGATTTTAAGCTGGGCATGATGATCCATGCCCGTTATCCCAGCACTCTGGGAGGATCACAAGTTCAAGCCCAGCCTGGGCAATTTAGTGAGACTATGTCTCAAAATAAAAAGGAAAAAATGAGCTGGCAATGTAGCTCAGTGTGAAGGACCTGGGTTCCATCTCTAGTACAACCACAAAGATTTTTTTTCAGTTAAGGTAAGTTCATGGACAATATAAAACTAGATTTTTTAACATGGATGTATAACTTTGATTTTTGTTTTCTATATGAATTAAGAGAATAATACATGAAAAATGACTACTCTAAAAGGTAATAGTATTGTACTTTGATCTGTAACTCTACATTTTGTTTTCTGTCTAAGAGACTGATGCATTAAAATTATAATTATGTTTTTGGACACAATGTATTAAGAATTTTGTGATATCAACTTAAAGGGGTGAGGATGGAAATGTTAAGGGGACAATGGTTTTATATATTACTGAAGTTAATCTGGTATAAATTCAAGTTAGAATGTTATAACTTTAGGATCTTAAATGTCTCCATACATAAAGAAAATAGGTAAATATATACAAAAAAAGGAAATGTGAAAGAGGTTTAAAATATTTCACTGTAAAAATCAAGTAAACAAAAGATGATAAAACAGGAAGTGAAATATAAAAGTTCAGTAATACTTTGGTTATGAGTGGTTCTGTTTGCAAACAATGTGGTTCAAAAAAAAGCGTTCATCTAAACTTTTCTTCTGTTGGCAAACTGCATTAGGTGACAAACATGACCAATGGCTATTTTCCACATATAAACATAAATGTAGCCATCTTCCCCAAAATTGTAAAACAAATTAAGTTCGTAAACTGAGGTACCACTGCACTTTATACCATACTGAAAAGAAAAATGACAGAATTCCCTTCTTGTCAGTAATTACTTTCAATGTAAATGGGTTTAACTCTCAAGTCAAAAGAGATTTTCAGAAGGGTAAAAAGCGATTCAAAAATATGATGTCTACAGGAGGAATTTGTTTTATATCCAAAGATACAAATTTGTTGAAAGTGAAAGGATGGAAAAGGATAGTCCATGCAAATGGTGACCAAAAGAGAGCAGGTGATTACACCAAATATCAGACAAGTTACAAGAGACCGAGAAGGACACTGTGTATTAATGAAAGGTTCCATACAGCCAGGAAAATATAATTATTGTAAACATTTATGTACCTAATGATGGGCTATCAAAATATGTGAAGCAAAAATTGACACACAAGGTAGAAATTGTCCTACAATAATAGAGAGGGGCCGGGGATTTAGCTCAGTGGCAAGTGCAAGGTCCTGAGTTTGATCCCTGGTTCTGGGGAAAAAAAAAAAAGGAGAGTTTAATAACAGCTGGACAAAAAAACAAGTAAGGAAATGGGGGACCCACAAATGGTCTCTTCTGGTCTGGTCTCCTTCCCTGTACCCCTAGCTTGCTATCACCTCTTCATACCCAGGTTTCACTTTAAATGTCACTTCCTTTGGACATTTTCTCTTGAGCCTCCAGCCTCTGTTGAGTGTCACGTTATTATCTCCAAATCATCTTGTACCTCTTTGGTATAGCTGTTCCCCATAGCAACAAAGACCCAGTTAGTGTTGATCACTCCTGAGTCTTTTGTGCTTATATCAGTATGTAATAGCCAGTGAGTGCTTGATAAATATTTACTGAATAAATACAGCATCTCTATTTCCCCTATTATAGTTTGTGTCTAGACATCCCCCTGAAGCCTCATGTGGTCATAGGCTTTTTTAGAGGTGGCTTGATCTAGAGTGTGTGATGCTGGAATTGATTCATGATGCAATGCTAGGCTCAAGGGCGCTAGGATTAAGGGTGTGAGTGCTACCTGGCCTAAGTAGTCTGGATAAGATAAAAGGGGCAGAAAGCCGCTGTTAAGTTCCCTTGCTGCCTTTGCTGTCTTCTGCTGCCGTGAACTGTTGCCCCTCTGCCATGTGCTACTCTGCCTTGGAGCCAGCTGATTATGAACTGAAACCTCTACAAACTGTGAGTTAAATAAATCCTTCCCCCTCTAACTTTGGGTGTTGGGTGTTTTGTCTCAGCAATGAGAGAAAGTAACTAAGACACCCCTCTGATTAGTTCCCTCATGCATCATTGAGATAATGAGCTGTAGTTCTCATGGTGAGCTCTGAGTACAGCCATCTTGACTCTTAGGAGGCTCCTCAGGGTCTCCTATTAAGTCTCCTATTGTTGTATGGAGACTTTGGTTGCAGGAGTGATTGAAATGAGTGCAAAGATGAAGGGACCCCTGGAGCAACAGCACAGGGCTCCTAGAATGCATGGTTAAATATCAGAGCAGATCTGCCAGGCAATAGCTGAACAGAACTAGAAATAAAGTTACTCTTAGTGATGTTTGCTCCAGCCATTGTGTTCCTTGTGTTCTGATAAGCTTGCTTAGAACACCATCCTGTTCCTTCCCTTTCCTCCGACCAAAATTCTTACACAAATGCTTTTCTTCTGCACATTTGTTCTCACATCTTTGGGTTACAGATAACAGGTTAGGAGTTTCTCAGATTGGAGCTGTTTTCCTGAGAAATTCTCATGCTGATGAGTCTTGGTGAAGCAGTGCCTCTTGGAGTTTAAACTGAACTTTGACTACAGGTAATTTTTTATCTTCTGCACTGCCACAGTCACATTCTGCAAGACCTTGGCTGGTGCCTCCAGACATGTCTGGCTTTGATGCTATAAATCTAGGTTTGAAGTGTGAATGCTGCATACAGCTTTCACCTTTGCTTTGAAGCATTATGTTAGCAGAGTTTTCCTGCCTCCCTCTCATTTTACTGCCTTGAATGTGAGGTAGTAGACATGCAGTTAGCACTCAGAGAAGGTGTCACTTGCCACTTAGGATGAAATATGACTTTTATCCTCTTCTAACTTAGCACCTGTTGAACAATCATTATTGTCCTGATAAAGTCATAAGTATTGTGCTTGGTAATAGAACCAAATTCTGCTTTTTGGGATTATTAACACTTGAAAAAGTTAGAAGTGGAAATCAGCAAGGAAGAAAAAGAAGAAAGCAAATAATGAAAAAAAATGTTGATTACTAGTAGGAGTCAAGGCTCTTGCTACTCAAATATTATAAATTCAGAAAAAAGTTTAAAAAACTCAAGTGTAACATTATCATCAACATAAATTAACATTTATTAATTATATACTGAGGGGATTTCTTTGAAGTGAGTTTAATGAGCAAATAACTAGGTTTGGTAATATCTTGGCTGGATATTTCTGTCCCTTTGAGAAGGAGAAGTTGAGTAGTGGAAACAGCATGGTCTGATTGCTGCACACTATTGTCTTGTTTCAGTATTCATTCTGCCTTTCCTCCTCCCAAGGGCAGAAATGAACAAAACAAATGTTTCCTAATTGTTCAGCACTCAAATTTCTGCTTAACAAAGACTGTGTGGTTATAACAGTTCTTATATGATTTGAGTTAAAAAAGATTATTATTTTAAAATTCAGTGCATGCTAATATTTAACTCATTGTCATCAGATGGAAAAAAAGATTATTGTAGTAAATTCCAAACACTTAGAAAGTAAATAGAATAGTGTGATGAATATTTGTGACCTCATCACCCAAGTTTTACAATGATCAGCATATTGGCCTTTTGTTTAATCTTTACCTTTATTTGCTCTTCACCTCCAATTATATTTTAAGGTAAATCTCACATATATTGAGATGCCCAAATATTAATTGTATAGTTTTGACAATGGATATATGTTGTGACCTCTGTCATAATGAAGAGATAAGATACTTCCATAATCCCAGAAAATTCCTTCCTTTTTATTTGTAGTCAGTTTATTTTTTTCTCCATCCACTGCTGTTCTGATTTTTCACCATGTATTAATTTTGCCTATTCTAGAGTTTTATATACATGAAATCATCAGCATGTATATACTTTTGTAATAGGCTTCTTTTTCAAAGTCTGTGAACTCATTTCATCTTATTGCAGGGGTCAATAATTCCTTCTTTTACTGCTGAGTAATATTTTATGGTCTAAATAGATAACAGCTTATGTACTATTTCTTCTGCTTATAGATATAGAGTTTGTTCTAGTTCTTAGGTATAAATAAAGCTGCTACAAATATGATGGTATTCTTTTGTGGCTGTTTTTATTTCCACAAATATGTTAAGTAAAACACCAAGGATGGCATAGCAGGGTCAAAGGATAGATATATGCTTAACTCTCTATGACACTGTGAAAACTTTTTCCAAAGTTGTACTATTTTTCATTCCCACCACAATGTACGAGAGTTCTATTTGTTTCACATGCTATCAAATACTGTCAGCAGTCTTACGTTTACTTCTTTGCACCATTTATTTTTAGTGGTTACGGTAATCCTTTTTTGTGGTTCTTTCAATCTTACAATATATTGTACTATTACGTGTAAAATATAGAAAACTTGCAATAACATAGTTCTATTTACTTTTCTCTTAGGTTCTTGGTAGTACTGCTGTCATTTACATTATATTTAAATATGTTATAACTACCAAAACCCAATGTTTAAACTATTAAGTGCACATCTTTTAAATAAAGAGAATAAAAATAAAATATTTATATTTACACACATATTTATCATTTCTGGTACTCTTCTTTCCTTCTTGTGGCCTGTGTTACAATCTGGTGTTGGTTTCGTTTAGCCTGAATAAATTTCTTTTGTGCATATTTGCTGATGATTTTCTCAGTTTTTATTTATCTGAAAATGATTCATTTTGCCTTTTTTTAAGTAGGGAGAATATTAGGGATGTAATCCAGGGCTTCACAGATGCTAGGTGAATACTTTACCACTGAGCTACATCTCTAGTCCATTACCTTTAATTTTGAGAATATTTTGGAGTGCTAGTTTGGTGGTCATGAATTTCTTCAGGTACTCTTTGTCATGAAAGTGTCTTATTTCTCCATCAATTTTGAAAAAGAGTTTTGTTGGGTACATCACTCTGGGTTGGAGGTTGTTTTCTTTTAGGGTTTAAAAATACTTCACTCCAAGCTCTCCTTGACTTAAGGGTTTGTGTTGAGAAGTCTGCTATGATTCTGATGGGCTTCCTTTATAGGTGATTTGTTTTTTTCTCTAACAACTTTTTTTCTTTTTTTTGGTACCAGGGATCGAACTCGGGTCCTTGTGGTTGTGAGACAGGCGACAGAACCACTGAGCTAAATCCCTAGCCCTCTCTAACAACTTTTAATGTTCTATTCTTGTAGAATTTATGGGATCTTGACTACTATATGTCTTGGTGTAGATTTTTTTGATCATGACTAATTGAGGTTCTATAACCCTCAGTTATCTGTATGTCAAATTCTTTTTCCATTCTTGCCATTACTTCTGTGAACAGGTTTTTTTGTGTCTTTTGCACTATCTCCTGCTGTTTCATTGACTCTGATAGATCTTATGTTATTCTTCTTTGCGTCATCTAGCAGCTGTTGAATTGATTTTTCACCACCCCTTGCTATTTTAAAAATTGTTTTCACTTCATGATCGCTAATCACAATCTTGTCTTCTAGATCTGATATTCTGCCCTCACACTGATTCATTCTACTGTGTATTCTTTCAATAGAATTTTAAATCTCCTGGATATCTGTTTGAATCTGTTTCGTGGATTCCATTTCTTTCCTTTTTTTTTTTTGGGTACCAGGGATTGAACTTGGGACCTTGTGCTTGCAAGGTAGGTGGCAGAACCACTGAGCTAAATCCCTGGCCCTCCATTTCTTTCCCATTTTGGTCATTTATGGTTTCCATTATTTTTCTAAGCTCCTCTATTTTTTTTTTTTTAAATCTGTATCTACTCTAGATTTTCTAACCATGTTCTTCATTAGGGTAATCATCTCTGTAGTTATCTGAGAAATTATTTCTGATTTGATTTTTTCTAAGACCCCACTCATGCCTTTAATTTTGAATGGCCACCTCATTGTATGCAGAATCCTGCATTGGTAGTTTTTTTTCAAGATTTGTATTTAAGTTGTTTGACCATGATATGTTCTAGCTCCCCAATTTAAAAAATTTTTAAATTATTTTGCTTGGAGTTTGTTAAGCTTTTTGGAACTATAAATTTAGGTTTATCAACAAATTGAGAAAATTTCTTCATTCTCTCCTGAGCACTTTTCTATCCCATTTTCTCTTTCCTCTTCTTCTGGAATTCAAATTTTATGTATATTTACTCCTTTATATAATCTCATAGGTCTTTGAAGAGCCATTCAATTTTAACATTTTCTCTCTATTCTCCAAATTGGATAATATCTATTGTGCTGTTTTCAAGTTACCAACTTTTTCATCCACTTCAATCTTTTATTAAGCCTATACAATGAACTTTTCATTTCACTTGTTACACTTTTCAAGTTTAGACTTCCTCCCTCCCTTTCTCCCTTCCTCCCTTCCTTCCAGTGATGCTGGAATCAAATTCATGGATCTGTTTTATAGTTTGAAATTTTCTACTGATAATTTCCATTTGTTTATTCACTATTGGCATATTTTTAAGTCCCCAAAGCCAGTTTTACTATCTATATTTGTGGTCCACTAGGTCATACTGAAATTGGCTTCTATTTAATCTGTGTTCTATTGAGTATGGATTATATTTACTATATCTTTGCATGTCTAGTCATTTTTATTATTTATTTATTTACTTATTTTTGAGACAGGGCCTTGCCATGCAGTTCAGGCTGGCCTTGAACTCACTGTGTAGCCCAGGCTGGCCTTGAACTTGAGGCAATCCTCCTGTCTCAGCCTTCTGAGTGTTGGGATTACAGTCATGCACCACCATGCCTGACTTAGTCATTTTTAAGTATATTTAAAATATGGACATTATGAATCATGATTTAGATTTAGAGGTACCAGATTCTGTTCTGCTGCTCTGAGGATTGTTAATTTTTGTTCTAGCTGATAGTTAATTTATCTGTACTTCCAATCTGGTCTCCTCTGGATTGGGCAGCAGCTGAATTCTCTACTCAAATCATTTCAATTCCATTTGCTATTTTTCACCTACTTCCCTGGGGTGTCCTGAGTGCATGTATAGCTCAGCAGTTACCCAAGGATTTGGGCATGGTTTATTTACTGTGTTCACCCTGTTTGCTTCTCTTTTGCTTTTGGGATTTCTCCGTAACAATGTAGTCACTTTTCCAGCCCCAACTTCTCTTCTGTCAGCTGCACTCAGGAAGACAGCCTCAGGCAAAATGTTGCAAACTCTTAAATCTTACTAGACACAGTTCACGTCTTTCAAGACCTTTCCAGTTTCTGCCCGCTTTGGACAACTCTCCTGCACCTCCAAACAACTATATATGTGCCTAAGTTTTATAATTAGTATTTGAGGGAGAGTTAGTTTGTCAGTACTTTTCCCCAACATTTGAGTCTTGGCTCAGTCTTACAGAGTGATGAGAATATAGAGAACATATAGAGAAAATATATGTTAGTGCCTGGTGTGTAATAAATACTATATGAGTATTAGCTATTGTCATCTAGCTAGTACTGTTCAATAAGACTTTTTTGTCATGAGGGAAGTGTTCTTTAGTTGAACTATCTGATATGGTATACATTAGCCATGCATGGTTGAGTATTCTTAATCTGTTTTGTGCCCTATAATGAAATACATGATACGGAGGCTGCTTATAAAGAAGCAGAAATAGGGAAGGATGGAGGAGTTGAAGGGAGGGCAGAGGAATGGGGTAAAAAATAAGACCCAGGATATATCATGAAAAGGTACAAATTCCCAATGATGAATGTGATCATATTGTATATCTAAAATGTACCAATAAACTTAATGAATAAAAAAAAGAAAAAAAAAGAAGCAGGGACTTATTAGATAATAGTTTTGGGGATTCAAAGTCCAAGATCAGATGGTGGTGGAAGGACACCATTGGTTTGACCTCAGTAGAGTACAGTGCATCACATCATGGCAGGAACATGAGTTGGAGGAAGGATCCCATCTGGAGGCATGAAGCAGAGAAGATGGCTGGAACTAGACTTGCTCCTTTCATAACAACTCTCTCACAAGCACTGTCAATGGGCTTCAGGAAAGATATCTCATGCCCCCAGTGGCGTAGGGACTTCCCACTAAGCCTCACCTCCCAATGGTTTTACTACCTTCAATTACCTTGATGGTGTAGACCAAGCCCTCAGTCTCATGGAACCCTTGTGGGCCAACCAAACCACACCAAAACCATAGTACTGAGTACTGGAATGTGGTTACATCTGACTAAGGATTGAAATTTTAAATTTTATTTAATTTTAATTAATTTACAGGCCACAGGTGGCTAGCAGCTCCTTTATTGGATAGTATGGATCTAGGGCTTGGAGGAGAGCGAAGGCCTGAACTTATAGATGGAGTTATCACTTTATGATTGATAGGTGAAGCATAAGAATGAAGAGACAAAGACTAGAATGGGAAAGGAAGAAGATCAAGGATTAGAAACTGGGAGATGTGGCATTTAAGGTTCTGTCAGAGAAGGACGAGTTGGAAAAAATGGTTGATCAAAGAAACCAAAAGGAGGAATAATATTCTATAAGAAAAACAAGGAAGATTTCCAAGAAGATAGGGAGTGGTTGCTAGTGTTAATTACCACTGAGTGATTCATAAAGATGAGAACTGAAAATAGATCTTTGACATTGACTGTGGCTGTGCTCCGAGATGCCAACTTTTTTTTTTTTTTTTTTTTTTTTGGTACCGGGGTCGAATTCAGGTCCTTGTGCTTGTGCAGCAGGCGGTGAAACCACTGAGCTAAATCCCAGGCCCTCGAGATGCCAACTTTGAAAGTGATGGGGTGGGAGGATCGGCTTGGCAGTGGAACATGATGTAGTTTATAACTCTTTCACCTTTTCTGGTGAATACGTGCAAAAGGCCCTGCAAAGGCCTTACTTAGCTTTGAGGCAAAATGTGAGTGCTTGAAGGTGAGAAAATTTCAATACCAATTCTTATGACTAATTTTGAAAAAATTAAAAAGACAACACTATATGCATTGCTTTTTAATAACATGTCCCTAGAAGACATGGTTAGAAGGCACTTGAAGAATTATGGTGACTGTTTCCATATTAAAATGTTAATATGTGAATCAAATTGATGGTTTTTGAACCTGAAAGATCAAATAGTTTCATTTAATTATATCAATCAAATTGATTTTAAATCAGCACAATTATTTGCAGTGCTTAACAAGTCTTTATTCTCCAACCAGGGGAGATAAATGGGTCACCTTGGGATTTGCAGTTCAAGTTTTCCTTTTTGACAATGCATTGGGAATGAAGTCATTTGTCCTAAAGAAACTCTCTCAGCAAAGGTTCACTAAACCTGTCTTGATTAATTTTTCAAAATCACATGAGGAGATTTACCAATTACCCTTTCAAGGGTTGATTTGATCAGCTTCACATCGTTGCACAATCTGCATATTGCTACTCAAAGCTCCACAGACCAAAGTGGTTAAAAAGGTCTGATGGAAATGATCTAAGAACTAAATTCTAATATGATCTAAACTTGTGTGGTTTAAATTACTGCATATTGAGCTACTGCATAGAAAATTATTTAATGCATATTCTCATACTATTTCTGAAAAAGTGTCAGGGAGCAAATACCAGCCCCCTTTTGCTAGTGAGAGACACTGTGACAGAAAAGAGCAAGGTAACTGAAGATAATACAGCAGATGTACAGCAGAACTTTTTTTCCCTCAATGGTGAGAATTGAACCTAGAGCTCCACACATGCTAGGCAAGCACTTTGCCCCTGAGCCACATCCCCAGATCCCACCACAGAATTATTAAATTTTTCTTTCATTCCCGTTCCTACTCTTCATCTCTACATCAGTAATCACCACACTGTGACAGTAATGTGGATGTAAATAATTTGGATTTTCAGTTTACCACAAAATTATATGATTTGATATTAAAACAAATGGTTTTCTTTTTTTTTGTCTTGCCTAAAGTTGTTCTCTCCAAGTGTGATCCTTGCCTAGCAGCATCAGCATCAATTGGTAGCTAGTTAGAAAGGCCTAGATTATGTTGAATCAGTGTGTGAGTTGATTCACACGCACATCAAGATCAAGATGCATTCCCTGAAGGGACTTGACAGACTTAAGAGAGTGGTTTCTCCCCTGGGCTGCAAATTAAAATACCCTTGGGCTCATTTTTAAGCATTAGGTTTCTTGGGGTTCCAACCATAGAAATTCTAATTTAATTGACCTATAATGGGCCTGGGAATCCTAGAGTTTTAACACTTCTACTGGTGATTCAGCGATGCAGGCTTGAGACTTATTATTTCAGAATAATGTTGCTTCTGGGTACTTGTCCTTTCAAATTAAAAATTCTTAAATTTAGTTTTATTTTTTATTGTTATATTTTGCAATATATAACAATTACATTCATTTTAAGAAATTGGTATGTACATATATTTAATGTCAATGAATTTACCACTTTTTTTTTTTTGGTACCAGGGATCAAACTCGGGACCTTGCACTTGCGAGGTAGGTGGGCAGAACCACTGAGCTAAATCCCTGGCCCGAATTTACCACTTTTAAAACAAAACATAGTTTTTAAAATATGGCTTTATAGGGCTGGGAATTTAGCTCAGTGGTTTCACCGCCTGCTGTGCAAGCACAAGGACCAGAGTTTGATCCCCGGTACCCCTCTGCCCTCCCCAAAAAAGGCTTTATATAGTATCTTTATTGCATAAAGAAAGTCAAAGAATTCAGGATTTTTCTCATTTCATCCTTCTATTAATTAAATAACTTTTCTTTTAAGAACAAATGTTCTTAACCTCATGCCTAGCTGACCCTGATAATTTAATTTTTTGCTTTAAGCTTTGAAATGTTAAAACCTATGAGGGAAGAAATAAAAAACAAAGGTATTTTACTTTTATTTTTTGTAATGATAAAATAAACACTCTGAATATCACAAGAAAAAAGAATTTCTATTACGAAATTCAGAGCACACAAGAAAATAGGCAAGGTCATCAGATAAAATATGACAACTCTATTAAATTTGAATTTCAAATAAATAATGAATACATTTAACTCAATAATTTAATTTTTTTAGCATAAGTGCATGGGATATATGTGTATAAATCCTAAATCTGGCAACACCAAGAAATAAGCCATGTAAAGTGAAGAAGAGGTTATATAAATTAAAAATTGGAATCTATATGATATGCTATTTATGTACCTATACCTACTTAAATTGTCTTTTATGAGATATTTTACAATTTAAAGAGCAATAATATATACTCCATGATTACTCCTCAATAGAAAATCTCTTTGAGGTGACGTTGGAACACATTATAATTCTATACATTCTCATTACAATTATACTTATTGAGTATTTTTTTGGGGGGGGGGTACTGGGGATCGAACTCGGGTCTTTGAGCTTGTGCGGCTGGCGGAGAAACCACTGAGCTAAATCCCCGGCCCTCATTACCATTATACTTATAATTTTATTAACTTATATGCAAAAAACTGAACCAAAACGAACCACTACAATATTCTTGAAAGAGAAGGAAAATAAAAAGAAGAAAAAAGAAAAAGCATTTATGTACTGAAAATCTGAGCTGTTGGAAAAGCTTCCTGGCAGCAGAGGGCGCTAGAGTATCACTGATGAATTTCAAGTCACAACCAGCCTAAGTATTTTTGTAACGCCTTGTGCAACTTAGATTTTGTTTAAATATTTATTTGAATCAACTTTGCAATGCAGTGGTGCAGAAAAAGATCATAAAATAAAAGCAGGTTTAGAGTACTATTTTTTTTTAATATTGGAGAGCACTTTAATAGCCTACAGATCAGGGCAGTTTTATTGCTGATACCTCCAATCATTTTATAGTAATTCTGAGTCATTTTATAGTAAAAGAAGAGACACAGAGGAAAATAATTTCGCTATTCAGCAAAACACATGAACTTTCATTCCTAATGGGGATTTCCCACATCTGTCAAGTTTGTGCCCAGAACAAAAGAGAGCTGCTATACTTCACTCCTATTTTTCTGTTCAAGTTGCTTCAAATACTAACTGGGAAATTAGGACTGACTCGTGGCAAAGGAAAAGCAAAAACTTCAGTTTCCTGGCAGAGTTTTAAAACATGGGTACGCTGCCTCCTTTCTCTGCAAAGACAGGTGTGGTCACTGCTGTCACCTTTGTCCACAGAACACCCTTCCACGGACTGCAGAGGACAGCGGACCCCAAATGTCCTCTCTGTCCCAACACTATTGCTTTTCGTTTCCTGAATGTGACCGAAGCCCGTGGAAGCAAGGTGAGGACGGGGCGGGAAGTGAAGGGAGCTCCTTGTTTTTTTTTGGTACTATTCAGCATTTGCATTTCCTTAAATGATGTATTTCTTTTGCCCACCCTTCTTGGCTAAGAAAACACAGGCCGTTTTCACTGTGCTTCCCCTTTTTGCTTGAAGAGTTGGGTCTCTGCACGCGCCTGTGACTCTATGAGGTTGATCATAGGCCTAATTAAGTGAGCCCCTGATGGGCGGAGGTTTATCAAGTTGAGGAAGTGAAAGGGGCCACCCCTGCTAGGCTGACTTGGGTCCTGAAACAAAGCGAGGGGTGTCACATGCCACAGTTCTGCCTCCAAATGCACACACCTGTACAAACATATCAGTCTAGCAAAATTCAGGACAATTTCATTTTCCTCTTAGTGCTGCCTTCACGGACAGAGAAGAAACATACATTTTGGCTTTCTTTGTGCTTGCCTTAGCATTTTTTGTGTATGGTGTTGCTTAATGAGAAGGATGGGTTCTGAGAAATATATTATTAGATGGTTTTGTTTTTGTGTGAACATCAGAGACTGTACTTACACAAACCTAGATGGTATTGCCTGTACATATCTACATGGAGGCTATATTGCTCCTAGGCTATAATCTTGTAAATATTGTTACAGAATTAAATAGGTTAGTCAATTGTAATACAATGGTATCTATTTCTATAAATATATATAAACATAGAAAATATATGGTAAAAACAGCACTTGATAAAACATTTCAGCTTCATTATAATTGTATGAGACTGCTCTTATATATGTGACCCGTCATGGACTGAAATGTCATTGTTCATCGTAGCACTGTGATATGCGATGCCTTGACTATATTTGATTTCATTTCAATCCTCATGACAACTGTATGAGTTAGGTGTTATTGTTATTTGTTTACAGATGGAAAAATAACTGAGGCTAAGAGGAAGGGTATGTTTCCATGGACGCTACTCTTGCATAGAGTGGGTAATCATTGAACCTTTTTTTTTGGTACTGGGGATCAAACTTGGGAACTTGAGCTTGTGACCTGGTGCTTGTGAGGCAGGCAGTGGAACCACTGAGCTAAATCCCTGGCCCTACATTTTTAAATGTAGTATTTCCTAAACTTTTTTTTTGAAAGAACCTGGTGTCCTTCAATAAAATTTCTTTCTCAATTTTGGGAAATGTTGCAAACCTTCTCTTACAGTTTCACAAGGCACAAAAATATTTTAAGAAATTTTGATGCAATGAAACTTTTAATTAACTTCATATAACAGTTTTTCCAATCTTAGTTGAGTAAAGAACAATTCTCTCTCCCCATGTTTTGCGCTGGGGCCTTCGCACTGAGCTACATCCCCACCTCCTTTTTATTTTTTGTTTTTAGGCAAAGCCTTACTAAATCACTAAATTGTCCAGGCTGGGTTTGAATTTGGGATCCTTCTGCCTCACCCTTCCAGAGTTCTGGGATTACAGGCATGCACTTCCACAATATTGTAGGACATGTTTTGAGAAATATGTGTCTAATGAGTAAATATAGGAAATATATTTCCTGGTAGGAATTATGAGGAATTAGTTCATTATTATCATTATGATCGGAAAACATGTATTCAGCACCTTTGATTTGCAGGACATTGGATTAGGATAAAGAAATATGACATAGATTTTGGCATAGGGAGAGGAATTTGCAGGTTAGAGGAGGAGGAAATAATTCCTTTGATTTGAGTGGGAATATAGCTTTAATTCCTGTGATCTTATTTCTTCAATTTTTAGAGGTGATAATGGATAACAGGGTTTTCTTAAGGTGCCATTTTGTTTTGTTCCACCAGTGAACAATTGCCATCTTCTTCCATCAATTTAGCATGGCTCTGATGTTAGGAGGGTGGGAAATTTAAGAATCATACATCTTGGCCCACCCTGGGAAAAATGGGTCTACTCCTTTGCACACATAAGAACACACACTTGAGTGCCTGCACACACTCAATTTCATCTTACCAGTGCATCACATTCTCATGTCATTTGTTGGATGAATGAAAGCAAATGAAGGATGTGGATTTTTAGGTCACGGGATTGGTCAATGGATTTGGAATAAATGAGCAATTTCAGGTTTTTTTTTTTTCAGGTATTTTCGATTACTAGTGAGTTTACACTAAGCTAGGGGTCTCCAGTCTTCTCCAGAGATGTGATGATGTTTCACACTAGTCTGAACTTTTTCTTTAAGAATTTCTTAAAAACCTTGTCAAGCAATGTAGCATATTACCAACCAGGAAAGTGAAATTAATTCATAGTTGCACCATTAATAGAGGAGTTGGGAATGAAAAATTCAGCTGTGATTAGATATGCAAAGGGAAATGTGACAATGATGAACAAGAATCTAGATAATTAATTAATTTTTTTTTGGAGACAGGGTGTCGCTATGTAATCCAGGCTGACTTGGAGCTTGCTATGTAGCCCAGGCTGGCCTCAAACTTGCCATCTTCCTGCCTCAGCCTCTTGAGTGCTGGGATTGTAGGCTTGTACCACCATACCTGCTTCTAGATAATTCAGTTTCGACATATGCTTTTTCATATGGTTTCACAACAACAACAACAACAAAATTTTCTCTTCCTGGTTCACCTTACTGAAGGACCTCATTGCTTCAGCCTGCGCATCCCTGTGAATAGGGTTCTACACGCAGAGGCTCTGGGGACAGCTCTGGGTGTGAAAGTATCGTGACCACATCCCCATCTCACCAAGTTCATCTGGGAGGGAAGAGAGGAGAGGTTTCCATCTTTGCTTCTCCTGATCTTAGCAGCATTCTAATCTTAGGAAGGCTCTAGCCTTATTTATTCAGGTCATAAGTACCTGAACAGTATAGAAATAATAGGATACTGATGGAAAATTGTGTTTTTCCACCTTGTGACTATAGATAAGTTACCTGAGACAACTTTTCGGAAGCCAATTCCAGTATAATGGTTTAAACCAAAACCCAATGAAAGGAAGTCATTTCTTCACATAATGTGGTCCTGATTAAGAATGATTATTTTCTCTTTACATTGCTGACACCTAACCCTCAGCCATTCTCATGAGATTTGCTTTAATATTTAATGCTAACGGACACTTCTGAAAGTGTGCTTACAATGACACTTGGCTCTAAACTCAATGGGTGTCACAGAATGTCTGTGTGGGAGTTTTCATATGAAGTTGGGAGCAGTTCATGATGTCACTTTTGGGTAGTTCTCTAGGAGAATGTGACACGTATGTGACCATATAGATGGGATAATTTGTCTCCTGATCCAAATAGGTACAATTAGCCCTATTCTGCCAAGCGCTCTCTCTCCATTTCACATAAGCCCACTGTGAGGTCCTGGAAGAAACAGCTTATCTAATTATTTCAGCTCTGTTTCCTACACTAAGGAGATGGAAATGTAAGAGGAAGGAGTTAAGCCTGGACTGTTGGTTTTGCCCTCTTCCAGAGCCGCTCAGCGGTCACAGATCCAATGTAAACTTGTCAGGGTGGCTTGGGACCCTGCAATCACTTGTTTTAGAGTAGAAATCGAGGTTTCTAACATGCTCAACTCTAGTTGTGGCATAAAATCATCACTAGATCAGTTAACTGATAACTTTTCTTTAATACTTCTATCGAATTTCTTTTACAAATGTTTATTGAGCACCTGTTACCTTCTAGGCACCATCCTTGTCACTGGGATATTGGTGAACATGATGGATGGAGTCCCAGCTCTCTTAGGGTTTACTTTCCAGTGGGAATAAAGACAATAAATAAGACAACAAAGAAGCCATAAAAAAATAAAATGGGATAATGTAACAGAGCGATGGGCCTGGGTGAGAACAGGTCTCTCTGAGGGAGTATTGTTTAAGGAAATGGAGTCTGTCATGAGGAGAGGGAGAGGAATATTTCAAGTAGAGGAAAAAAAATGCAAAGCCCCTAAGGCAGGAACAAACTGGGTATGCTTGAGGTACTGGATGAGATGTTGTAGCTGGAGCCCAGTGAGCAAAGGGGGAAGAACAGAAGATAGGGAAGAAAAGGCAGGCATGGATTGAGTCACGTGGGATCTTGGAAAGCCCTGGTCAGGAGTTTCAATGTCTTTCTAAGGGTAGTTAGGGACTGTTTAAGAGTTTAAAAAATTATTCGAGCTGCTGGGAGAGCAACTGTGGATGCTGGAGGAGCAGTTTTGCTACTTCATGTAGCCAGAAAAGTCCAGAAGCTTTGGCCTAAAGTGGAAATAGTAGAAATGGAGAGAAGTAGTTGATTCCAAAATGTATTTGGAGAGAGAAATAATAGGCTTTGTAGATGTATTACATGTGGGGATCTTTTTGTCCTGAGGGTAAGAGATGTTTTCGTGCTGAACAATCTACTGAGATGGGAAAGGAGAGTTTTAAAGGATTGAAATTAAAAAGTTAAATTTGAACGTGGTTAGTCTCAGATATCAAAACATGGATATCAGGCAAATCTGAGCTGCAGATACACATTTGGATGTACAGATGTCTGGATTTGCAGATGAGTGATACTTAAAGACTGCTGGCTGGACCAGCTGACCTAGGAAGAGTTACAGATCCAAGAGGGGATGGTCCAGAACTGTGTCCCAGGCCACACCAACACAGAGGCTAGAAAGGGGGGAGGCCAGCAAGAGACAGAGAAGGACCAGCCAGGTGCAGTAGTCAGGCAGGGAGGTGGAGAAATATAATGTTATGGGAACCAAGAGGAAAAATCATTTTAGGGAGGAAATGTCTGCTGCTACCAAGAGGTAAAATAATACAAGAACAGAGAGACAGTCATTACATTTGTCTCTTAAATGTTATCAGGTGACCTTGAGAAGAGTGAGGATCCTGACTAGGATAACAAAAAGAGGAGACTCAATATTTTTTTCTTTTAGTAGTACTGGGGACTGAACCTAGGGCCTCATGCTTGCTAGGCAAGTGCTCCACCCTCAGCCTCAGAATCAGTTTTTGGTCTTTAAAGAACTGACAGTGTTGTCACAGAAGCAAAACAAGTTTTAAGTGGAACTTCATTTTGAGGCTACACTTAACTTCTGGGAGTACCTGTGTTACCATGGAAACCCAGAGCTATTCTGTGGAATAATATTATCTCTAGATTTAAGGGCCTCTAGCGGTTGGGTAGTCTAAACTTTCACCTTAGACCTGCCACGACAGATGCTCACATTTGCACGAATGTTCCCATAGATGGGAAGTTCATTTTAGGAGAGTCCATTCTGTAGCTGATTGGTTTTGGTGAGTTGAAAGGACTTCCACACTTTAAATTTAGCAGTGTTTATTTGAGCAAAGAACTATTGATGAATCCACAGTACTCAGAACCAGAAAAGGCTCAGGCAGCTTGCTAAGCAGCTGCAGTGAGTATAGAGAGATATAAAGTGGGGCACAGAGTAGCTTAGCTGGTTGCCCCTGTTTGCCTAATCAGGGAGCAGCCTGTGATTGGCTAAAGCTCAGTTGCTTATTATTGGCCTGACTGGACTATTTGTTAGGATGTTTTTCAATTTGTTTACACATTAAGTTTGGTAGCCTTGAGCCAGTGATCTGCTGTTTATTTAGTTTAAAAGATTGCTTTGAAAACATGGAGATTTATCAGACCAGGATGTTTTTAATGTGCATCTTTTTGCTGTTCCTCTCCTTTCTCCTTTCACTCGTGTGTGTGTGTGTGTGTGTGTGTGTGTGTGTGGTGAGTGATGTGGAACATAGAAAAAGACTGGGCTCTTGAGGCACATGCCTGTAATCCCAGCAATCTTGGTGGCTGAAGCAGGAGGATCACCAAGTTCAAGCTCAGCTTGGGTAACTTAGCCTTTCTCAAAATAAAAAATAGGGCCGAGGATGTAGCTCAGTGTGAAGGCTCTAAATTCAATCTCCAGTATGACACATGCACACAAAGTATGGTCTCTGAGTTAGGCAGAGGTTCATGTCTTGGCTCTGACACTTGTAATTGTTCAATTTTAGTCAAGATATTTTAATTGTGGGATATCAGTTGCTTAACTAGTAGAATGAAGACAGAAACACATTTCAGAGGGGGATTGTGGGGGTTGAATGAGGTAATCTGTGCAAAACGTTCATCAAGTGCTTGGTAAATGGCAGGAAGACGAAGTAGATGGACCCTGCTCTCCTGTTCTTTAGCTCTTGTAATGAGACTAGCCTGGGCTTTGCTGGGGGCTTCTTCTGAGAACATTGGAGAATCCACACTCTTTCCAACCACTAGGTCACATTTGGGGCTTCTTTTCCATTTTGTGCATACTTTTTTTTTTTGGTACTGAGGATCAAACTTGGGACCTTGCGCTTTCAAGGCAGGAGGCAGAACCACTGAGCTAAATCCCTGGCCCTGTGCATACTTTTATCAGGCCAATTAGCACAGAGATTGTGATTAGCTTCTTCAGTTCTCCCCAACTAGATTATCCACCTCCAGAGGTTAGGAAGGGTTTTCACTGTTAGGGAGGAAAGAGCACAGTGACCAAGGGTCCTCTTGAAGCCAGTTTGCCTGTTCCATCTGTGACAGCTTAAGAGTATTGGGCAATTTTGCTGAACCTCTCTACATTATGTTCCCTCATCTGAGGAATGGGTATAATCCTAGTACTACAGCACCCTCAAGTGAGGGTTAAATGAGATAATTCTGATAAAGTTCTTGAGACTGCGTCCAGCACATGGTCAGTACTCCACATGTGTTGCTGTCACAAGGATTGCCTTTGTAGGCCCTTTCTTTCCCTCCTGAAAGGAGCTGAGATGTGGACTGACTGAACAAAGTGACCAGATAGAGAAGAGGGATCATTACTTGAATGGGTAAATATATCACAGATAAAAATATTATTTTATTTTATTTATTCTTTTGGTACCGGGGATTGAACTCAGGTCCTTGCACTTGTGCAGCAGGCGGCAAAACCACTGAGCTAGGGGCCGGGGATTTAGCTCAGTGGTTTCGTTGCCTGCTGTGCAAGTGCAAGGACCCAAGTTTGATCCCTGGTACCAAAAACAAAACAAAACAAAACCACTGAGCTAAATCCCCAGCCCAAAAATTTTATTTTAAATGATACTTTCAAGTAGAATTTTAGAAGATGTATATTAAAATGTTTACTATAAAAATTCACATAGTATATAGCATTACACCAAGTTGGAGAAAAAAAAAATCCTCATTAAAACTCCTTTCCTTGCCAGTTCCTCCCCTCTGCATATAAGTTTGGTGTGTAGCCTTCCAACCTTATGTACTGCATTTCTTGTTTATTTTTAGTGGTTTGATGTGTAATCTTACATTTTTCTTTTTGGTACTGGGGATTGAACTCGGGACCTTGAGCTTGCGAGGCACTTTCGAGGCAGGCGGCAGAAGCACTGAGATAAATCCCCGGCCCTCAATGTGTAATCTTATACCGGTAGATGAGAAACAAAATGTAGTACTCATTCACCAAAACTGTCAGAGATTAATAAAGCAAGTAGAATTAATTAGGAACTTATAACTAAGAACTTGCTTTAAAAAAATAATTGTTTTATGCCTCAATTATACCGTTCATTTCCTCTTCAAGAGGATGTGAGAGGAATACAGATTGTCCTTGAAGGCTTGTTTGACAATCATGGGAAGAGGTGCTTTTTTCAGACATTCTCTCCCACTGCTCTGTGATATGCCTGTTATGTGCTTATTTGAGCTGCATTTCTTTGAGTTAGTATTTTATTACCAGAAAGCCCCTGTAAAGTGGCAAGTAAGCATGGTCCCTAGACAGAGACGCTTCCGGGTGTCTGTGGAAGGAGGGAAAGGCCCTGGGGTTGAACCCTGAAGTTTTGCACGTGTGATGCTTTGACCTTTGGTCCATCCTGAGCAAGGACTCAGAGAAGTTTTCATCTTTTTGTTCCCACTGTTAGATTTTGTCAGGTTCTGGTTCTTCAGGAAAAGTGCTTCTCTTCAGATTCCTTTTATATTTTGGAAAAACGGTAGGAGGAGCTCTGAATAAGCTGAGGGTGTAGCCATCCTTTGATAATAAATTTTTATTTCTAAGGCACTGTGTATAGACTTGGAGGCATTTTACTGTAGTAGATTTTTTATCTTGTTCTAAAATAAATAGAAAGGACACTTAAATTTTTATCAATCATCAATCTA
>NW_004624802.1:9936972-9947791 GCF_000247695.1 Heterocephalus glaber | reverse complement strand
ACTTTATAATTTTTATTGTTCTTTTTTTTTTCTTTTTTTGGTACCAGGGATCAAACTCGGGTCCTTGCGCTTGTGCAGCAGGCAGTGAAACCACTGAGCTAAATCCCCGGCCCATATACTTTATAATTTTTAATGGAAGTTTTGAGCATGTGTGTGTGTCTTCAATTGCATAAGCAGAATTTAAAAAGTGATAGGAAGCATCTTCCTTGCTGGATTCTATTTATGAATATGAGGGATTGCTATGACTGACTTGCTTTTAAGTGGTGTTTTGTCTTAAACATTATGATTGCAGTGGATATTTGTCTCCCATCAGCTACCTATCTTTTTATGAGCATCCCAGTTTTGTTTTGGTGGAACTGTCAACCAGTGGCCTGATGACCCCTAAAGCAAGCCAGGCAGTTCAAAACTGTAAGAGTGAGGTAAAGACCAAAGTGGCCGACAATTTTTATCTCTGTAGCACTCCCTAAAAGAAGTCAGGTCCTGCTTCCATTTTTCTCTGGGCTTCCTAGTTCCTGCCTTTTCTGAGCCTGTTTATTCTACATAACAGGCTCCATTATCCAGTGTTCCATTTTCTGAGTTACCATTTCTTCTTCTCATACAGTCCTTGTCTGCTTAAGTTAGCTAGGAAATTTCCACTTCTTGCAACCAAGTCATTTTAACTGATAAAATAATTCATTTTAACATTAGAGGAGAATTTGTATGTTATTATATAGATTGAATATAATATGCCTGGATCACTTATTCTGTGGAAAATATGCTTTTTGAGATGCTGAATATTTAACATAAAAATGCCACCTTTCAGCAGTGTATATCAATCTTGATAGACTAAAGGCATTTAGGCAAATCAGATCAAGAAATAGAAATGATGTAACTTCTGCTCACATTATATTAGATACAATATGTGGTGTTTTGGATGCCTCCTTTGGATTTCTTGTCACCATCAGTAGTTTAGAATGGGTGATTAATATAGTTAGGCGTAGGTTAAGAAAGGCTCAGTTGAAGAGGAATGAGAGGATCTGTAGTGAATTGATGTAACAAAATGGCACGATACAGGCTCTTTTGTTATACAGGGAACATCTTCATTCTATGATAGCTGGAATAAATTTTAAGGAATAAAGGAAAATGCTCCACGCACCTCATTTCTAAAACTATTTTCTGGCATAATGAGAAGGTTAAGATATCTTCTGGTGATGAGGTTAAGAAAGTTGACACATTTTTCAATTCAAATTAATTCAAGATATCTTCATGATAAATATTGTAAATCTTTGTTAAAATGCTATAAACTCTGGGGAAGAAAATATAATACCTGTGGGAAACAAAGTAGAATATTAGAAAAATATGCTCTCTTTAGTAGAGGCATTCATGATTAAATAACTAATTTTTTTCCTTGAAAATTGGTAAAGATGTTCAACTGACCATCATACAAAATAAACTTTGTTGGATTAGCTTCTATTTTGATAATAATAATCTTTTTCTTTTTTAATCATTTACTTATTTATTTTTGTGGAGCTAGGTATTGAGCCCAGTGCACTTGACCTCTGAACTACATTTTCAGCCCTTTTTGGTTTTTATTTTGAGATGGGGCCTTGTTGAATTGGTGATCCTCTTCCCTGAGCCTCCTAAGTGACTGAGACTGCAGATGTGCATGTCACTGTGCCCAGCCACATATATATGTATATATATGTGTGTTTGGGGGGATCACTTTCTTCTTTTTTCCTTTTAATTTTTACACAATATTGGATTTTGATACAGTATTTTCATACATACACATAACGATCTTTTTAGAAGCCCAGGACTATAAAAAAATGTGCACTAGTCATTTGTTTTGAGTGATATAGTAGATAATAGGAATTTCAAAAGAGTTTGTTTCATTTCAGTTCTTAAATTCCTTTGCTACAGCAATGCATCATACCCCAACCAAAACAATTGATATTTCCTAAAAGGGACTTCTTAGATAAGTTTGGGAATCTGATGTAAACATTTTTTACTATGAAAAATTCTAAAAGAGAGAGAGAGAAAGGGGGGGAGAGAGAGAGAGAGAGAGAGAGAGAGAGAGAGAGAAATGTTGCATGGATGTGTACATTAGAATCACCTGAAGAAGGGCTTGTTGAAACTCAAACTGCAGGGGCTTCGTAAGGTGGTGCATGCCTGTAATCCCTGCTACCTGGGAGACAGGAGGATCAAAAGTCTGAGCCCAGCCTGGCAACTTACTGAGAACTTGTCTTAAAACAAAAACAAAACCAAAACAAACTGGCCTGGAGAAATAGCTCCATGACCCTGGGTTTAATTCCCAGTACCACAAGCAAACAAAACCAATAAAACCAAACAAAACATACCACTGGGCTCAATCTCCAGAGTTTCTGGTTGAATAGGTTGGGAACATGAATTTTCATTTCTAATAAGTTTTTAGATGCTGCTGATGCTTTGGGCTCAGGACCACACTTGGAGAACCACCAGTGTGGTGACTCCCATTCTTAGTTAATTACCAACACATGACCAATCTTGTTCTGTTTATGGTGCCCACTCTCATTGCCCTTTTCTTCAATAGAAGACTTAAAGCAAATTCCATTTATTTTATACTTTCATACATAAGTCCTTCTGAATCTATCTCTAAAACAGAGTTTAGCAAAATCTATTGTTTGTTTTTGTAAATAACATTCTATATTCACATAGCCCCACCTATTTGTTTATGTGTTGCATATGGCTGCTTTCAGGACACAATGTCATGACTGAGTAGTTATACTAGAGACTGTAGAAACATAAGCCTAAAACATTTGCTAGTTGGCCTTTCTAGAAATGTTTTACTAAATATACACAATGTTACCTGTCAATTAAAAAAGAAAAGGGCCTGGGATTGAGCTCAGTGGTTCTGCTGCCTGCCTCGCAAGCGCAAGGGCCGAGTTCAATCCCCGGTACCAAAAAAAAAAAAAAAAAATAAAAACTTTGTGGACCTAAAAATTAACATAAATGACTTAATATCATCAAATATCTAATAATACTAAATTTCCTTGATGGATAAATTTTTAAAAAAACTGTTGATTTGTTCAAATCAGGACTCAAACCAAACCACACATCTTATTGGTTGATTTGTCTTTTTCTGTTAACACTCTTTGTGCATATGCTTTCTCTCCTTTTAAATTTTCTTGTAATTGGGGATTTTTGGAGGGAGGGGGAAGTAGATTATTCATTTTGGAGATTTTTCCCAGTCTGAATTTTGCTGTTTTCATCCTGAGGATACTCTTCAGCCTATTAACACCTCTGTTCCTTAATATTTTCTGTAAGTGGAAGTTAAATTAAGAGGCTTGATCAGATTCAGGTTGACTTTTTGATAAAGATAAGATGAGATTAGATTTTTTTAAAAAATTGGATCACATCTTGTGGTGGTGGCAGGATTGATCAGTGGGCTTAGCTATTATTCAGCTGATTCATCTATTCCAGACCAGCAGTTTATCTAATGGTTCTAGAGGCCATCAATGAACATTGCTTGCCATTAGAGTTACCTAAGGAGGCGTTCACCTTCCCCATATCTCATTGCTAGCTGCCCATAGGTGAATCAAGCCAGAATCTCTGCAGGTGGGATCCTCTAATCAAGGTTATTCCCATCTGCTGGTCAAGGTTGAGAACCACTGGTCTCGTCCTTTATTTTACTAGGAGTTGGCAAGTGATGATATTTGATCATTCCTAATAATTGTTAGCTAGGATTTCCCTATAGAGAACTTTTTCCCACCTGGGATTTGAGATGCAGTTCATATAGTGAAGACAGAATAAGTGCTTGATTTCTTTACTAATACTTAGAATGATGACTTCTGGGGATGATAATTTTGGGAGTAACAGTCAGCTGATGGTCTGTTTGCTCCAGGAATCTCTGCCTATGACAACACCTGGAAATCCTTTGGTTTGGACCTTAATATGACAACAAAAGTGATTTTTTTTGGGGGATGATAATACACTGTGTTGTCTGTGGGTACAAATGAGGTCATATAGATGTAGCCAAGATTAGCCTTGAACTCATGATCCTCTTGCTTCAGCCTCTGGAGTGCTGGGATTACAGCAGTTTCCATTTTTACATTTTGATGATTCATGGTGCCATTCCCATTTCTACAGTGCTCGGGCCCTGAAGATTCTTTCTTTTCATTTATTCTTGAAGTCTCCTTGGTGCTCTCTCCCATCCATCTATCCATTGAACAAATACTTGTGTCAAATACCTTCCAGGTGCCAGGCATATATATGTAGGAATAATTCTAGTTCTGCCATGCTGTTGCCTTGATAAGGGGCTTCATCTTCAACTCTGTGTCAGTACCCTCCTGAAAGTGCCAGTGTGTGCCAAGGCTGCCACCCGCCAGTGCTTCCAAACCCAGCATTCTTGGTTGTGCTGGCACAGTGCTGGCTCCTCCTGCAGTGGGGAGGCTTTTCCTCCCCCTGTCTCAGTTGCTGCAATTTGTCTTCTGGGTTCTGCAAGAGAACTCTTTTGCAACCAGGGTCTCACTGAGTCTTTTATGAACAAAGCCACTTCACTTTTTGACTTTATCATTTTTTGTTTTTTCTACTAGGGCTTAAAAGACCACACCATCCATTGTCCCATCTCCTCCTTTGTCTCCAAATACCCATGCATTAATCCTCTTATTCCTTAGAAGGCAGACAAACAAACAAACGAACGAACAACCCCAAACCAACCTTCCCATTCATCCTTTCTATTGATTCACAAAAGTAAGTTTTTGAAAGGATCACTAGCTTCACAATTCCAAGGTAACAAGATCATTGCTTCTTGAACTTTAATAAGCAAATTTATTACTGGGGAGCTGCTTGTTAAAATGCAGATTGTGGTTCAGCAGGACTGGGATGAGCTCAGTCTCTGTGTTTCCAGTAAGATCCCAGGGGTTACAGCTGCTCCTAGCATAAGGACCACATTTTAAGTAGTGAGAAGCTAGGCTTTGCATCAGGTTTTGGCTCAGCTGGAACATTCTATTCAACAATTAACTCACATAAAAATATATAGCAGACTGTATGTAGTCACACCTTGTATATAGGATCTTGATACAAAAGCCAAATTCCCCAGTGTAGAGCCCCCACAAGATGTGATTGTAGTTCAGGTCCTATATCTGCACTGTCCAGGGTCTGCTGATCTGCACCTGCTGGGTGGATCTGCTTTGTGAGGTTTCTTTCTATAAGCAGGGTCCTAATCTAGTCTCTGTTTATGAACTTTCTCCACACCCCAGGTTTGCTATTCTCAATTTCTGTTGTGCATCAGAATCCCTGTTGGAGCATTTTAAAAAATGCAAAGTGTTTGAGGGCAGGACACAGGCATTCCTATTTTAAAAAGCCTCCACAGGTAATTCTAATGTACAACGAGAGTTGAGAATCAGTGTTTTAAATATCAGATTTTTCATTTCAGTTTTGCTACAGTGATTTGATTCCTCAAAAATGGCTCTGCAGAAAGCCTGCTGCTAGTCCTTATGAACTTGAGAATTCCTGTTTGGTTTGTACAGCAACACGGTTCTGCCTTTTTCCAGCTTGGAGTCTTTGAAGGGGTATGGATTCTGCTCTCTTTATGTGCTTGCCACCCAAATGGAAGGGTTTTATTTCACAAGATGAGCAACTTCCCTATTGTGGCCCAAGCTGAAAATAGGATGTCCCATTAGGCAGAAACACAAATACCACAAAATGTCCTGTGTTGTTAAAAGGCTGTTTTTTTTTTTTTTTATGTTCAGAAGGTCTGCATTGGGTGCTTTTCTCAATACAGGCAGTGGACAGTTTTTAGGCCATTCAAAACACAGGCAGTAAAGTCTGTTGCAGACATCAGCCAGAAGGAAGAAAAGAGAAATGGAAAGGCCAGTTGTTGTTTGTATTTAAAAGGCTTTAAAAGGTTGCCAACTGAGAAATGAGTCCTGCTGCTGCCCAATTATCCATCTACCTCTTCTGGTCCACTGGTTTCATGGTATCTGCTCTGAGAAAAAATAGATTCTCGGGCTGAGATTTGGAAACCAACCTCTAGAAGTGTTTGCCAGATTCTAACATTAAGTATGTTGAAGTTCATCACTTTTCAGTTACTAGAGGCATCTCTTTGTATATTGAGCACTGGGTTAAAATGACTTTTTAAAAAAGTGAAATAAATTCATTTAAGCTTCCTCTCTTTCATTCCTGGACTAGACAAATATATATTGTTTCTGTACTTTTCCCTCACCAGGATAAAAGAAAAATCCTATTAAAAAAAAGAAGAAAGAAAAAGAAAAAATTATTGACTCTGGAAATCCTGTCTAATTTAAACTGTGCTTGTACAATTGGACAAGTGAATCTCTAAAAGAACAAATGTTAAAGTCATTTTGAGCATGAATCATATGGTTCCAACCAGTACCTAATGGTTCTCTATTCCTGAGGGACTATGAGGTAAAAGATGAGATGTGAATTGTTGTCACCTGGACCTGCCACCCAGCCTATGCACTCACGGAAGGAACTGCACTGCTAAATGGCCCTTCACTAAGTGTTCAGAGGAAAGAGTACCAGGAAGCAGAAGTGAAATGAACTCAATGATTAAACCCTAGAGACAGGGCCATCTTGGCCTGTGAAGAAAGAAGACAACTTCTGGTGAGTTTCTTTCTGGGGAAGTGACATAACGCTTGAAGAGCCCTCACCCTTGTGATGAAACAAACAAACAAACAAACAAACAAAAAGAAAATCCCTCACCCCAAAGAATTTCCTTGTGGATTCTTTTGTCATTGTTAGTCTCCAAAAACACTAGGCTATCTGACCAGAATATTCCAGAGGAGACATAAAAATGGCCAACAGATATGTGAAAAACCACTCAACATCATAAACTGCCTGGGAAGTGCAAATTAAAACCATCTTGAGATGTCATCTAATAGCTGCTATGGTGGCTCTTACTGAGAAAATAAGAGATAACCAATGTTGACAAGGGTGTGGAGAAAAGGAAAACCTAATACATTGTTGGTAGGAATGTAGATAGGTTCAACCAATATGGAAAACAGTATAGAGGCTCTTAATGAGATTAGAAATAAAACCACCACAGGACCCACCGACCCCTTTTCTGGCTATATATTTAAAGAATATAAATTGCCATCACATAAAGGTATCCATGATAGCCAAAATATAGAAAAAATATCTGAGGGCTTGTTGATTGATGAGTGGATAAAGAAACACATACACACCTAGCATTTAACATTTTTTTTATTAGTAAATGTTTGTAGGACATATTTATTATATTCATCATGAGGAATTAGAATAATACATCTTGATTATTTTTGGGTCCCTTTCCCCTTCTCTCCCTCCCCTCCTGTATCTCTTGGTCCCCTTCCTATTTGCAAAAGACCTATAGCTCTGTTTCCTATTTGTCTGTCTTTTATTTTGCTCTTTTGGATTTCTCATATAAGAGAAACCATGTGATATTTAAGCTTGTCTGATTTATCTCATTTAATATTATTGTCCCAAGATGCATCCATTTTCCTACAAATGACTTAAATTTATCCTTCTTTACAATAGAGTGGTAAGCCATTGTGTATAAATAGCACATTTTTTTATCCATTCATCTGTTCATGGACATATAGACCACTTCCAAGATCTAGCCATTGTGAGTTGTGCTGCTATAAACATGGGTGTGCATATATCACTGTAATATGATGTCTTTAACTTTTGAGAAGATACTCAGAAGTGGAATAGCTGGGTGGAATGGAATTTTTATTTTTAGTTTTTTTTTTGTGTGTGTGTGTCCTGGGATTGAACTCAGGACCCTGTGCCCTGTGCTTGCAGGGCAGGCGGTGGAACCACTGAGCCAAACCCCCAGCCCTATTTTGTTTTGTTCTGTTTTTTTTTTTCATACCGGGGATCGAACTCGCTCGGGTCCTTGCTATTTTTAGTTTTTTTGAGGAATCTCCATATGGAGTTCCATAGTGGTTGTAGCAGTCTACATTCCCACCAATAATGTAGAAGGGTTCCCTTTTCCTCAGCCTTGTCAGCATTTGTTGTTGTTGTTGTTATTATTATTATTTTTAGTATTTGTTATTATTTCATTTCTTGATGATACTCAATCTTTTTGGAGTAAGATGGTATCACAGTGTCGTTTTAATTTGCATTTCTTTAATGGCCAGCTATGTTGAATATTTTTTTCATGTATTTATTGGCCATTTGTATGTCTTTGAAAAAGTGTCTATTTATTTCAGTTGCCTAGTTTTTGATCGGGTCTTTTATTTGGGGGGGGTGCTAATTTTTTGATTTCTTTATATATTCTAGATATTAGTCCTCTGTCTGAGGAATAGCTGACGAAAACTTTTCTCCCATTCTGTGGGTTGGCTTTTCACTCTGTTGGTTGTTTCTTTTGCTGTGCAGAAACTTTTATGTATTTTTTTTTTTTTGGTATCGGGGATTGAACTAGGGACTTTGCGCTTGTGAGGCAGGCAGCAGAACCACTGATCTAAACCCCTGGCCTTGTGCAGAAACTTTTAAATTTGATGTGATTCCATTTGTTGATTCTTGAGGTTATTTCTTGTGCACTTGGGGTTGTATTCAGAAAGTCCTTGTCTATGTCTATGACTTCAAGAATTTTACCTCTTTTATCTTCCATCAAGTTGTGTTTCTTCTTAATATTTAGATATTTGATCCATTTTGATTTTAGTTTAATATATGGTGAGAGATGTGGGTGTAGATTCAATCTTCTGCATGTGGATAGCCAGTTTTCCCAGCATCTCATTAGTTCAGCAAAAGTTTTTGGAGACTTTGGCAAAGATCAGAGAGCTAAATGTGCCTGGAGTTGTTTCTGTGTCCTCTATTCTGTTCCATTGATCCATAAGCCTTTTTGTGCAAATATGATGCTGTTGTTTCACTGTAGTTTTGTAATATAACTTGAAATCCTGGATTGTGATTCCTCCTGCTTTGCCCATCGTTTGGTGAATAGATGTTTATAATTGTTATCTCTTCCTGTTAACTTGTTCTGTTAACCAATATGTAGTGGCTTTCTTTGCCTCTTAGGATAAGTTTTGGCTTAAAGTCCAGTTTGTCCGAAAATACTATAGCTACTCCTGGTTGTTTTTGGGTTCCTGTTGCATGGAATATTCTTTTCTATCCTTTGATTTTTATTCTACAAATTTCTTTTTGAATTAAATGTGTTTCTTGTGTGCAGCATATTGTTGGAGTTTGTTCCTTGGTCCAGCCTTTGTCTTTTGATTGCAGAATTGAGACCATTCACATTAAAAGTTATTACTGAAAAGTATTGATTTATTTCTGTCATTGCACTAGTTTCCTGTTTCTGATTCCTTTTCCTCCCTTATGTTCAACTGCTTACACTACCTGGTGTATTTATTCCATTAAATTTTTTTTTAGTATTGTTGGTTTCATTGTCTCTTTCTCAGATATCCTTGAGAATTTTTTGGAGTGCTGGTTTGGTGGTCATGAATTTTTAAAGGTGATCTTTGTCATGGAAAGACCTTATTTCTCCATCAATTTTGAAAGAGTTTTGGAGGATATATTAGTCTGGGTTGGAATTTATTTTCTTTTAGGGTTTGAAACACTTAACCCTAAATTCTTTTGGCCTTTAAGGTATGTGTTGAGAAGTCTGCTGTAATTCTAATCGGTTTACCTTTATTAGTTATTTATTGCTTTTCTCTAACAGCTTTTAAAATTTTGTCCTTTTGTTGGACTTCTGGGATTTTGGCTATATGTGTCATAGAGAGGTTCTTCTCTGATCGTGTCTATTTTGGAGTTCTGTATACCTCACTTTATCTGTATGTTACATTCTTTCCCCATACTCTGAAAGTTTTCTGTTATATTAGTTCAATAAACAGGGTTTTTATGCCATTTGTGCCATCTTCTAATTTCTCACTAGCTCCAACTAATCTTAGGTTAGTTTTCTTTATACCATCTAGCAGCTGCTGGATTCATTTTCCATTTTCTCTTGTTATTTTTAAGGTATCTCTTAGTATGTGGTTATTTGTATCAGCTGTCTTCTAGTTCTCACCTGTGTCCCCCACTGGCCACTTCTGCTGCCTGTACTTTTAATAGATATAAAAAAATCTCTTCAATTTCTGGTGGTACCATTTCATGAACTCTAATGTTTTTCTAAGCTGGTCATTCATATTTTGTACCATTTTATTTAGCTCAGGTCACTTGTTTTAGAGTCTTTTGTAAGCTCACTGATCATTTTGTTTATGAAGTCAATTATCTGTTTAGTTAGTTATATCATCTTTGAGCTTGCTGAGCACCTTATTGATTTTTTTGTCTCCTATTTTATCACTTCATATAATTCAGTTTTTTGGCCTTTAATTTCTTCTCCCTTAGTGGCCCCATGGATCAGCTATGGGGTAATTGGGAGCTTTGGAGGTATTTTCTTGCCTTGTTTTCTCATGTTTGTATTGTTTTTTTGTATGTGTGATGAGGGTTGAGGGTTGGTTATAGCGGAAAAACATTTTTGCTAGTATGGAGATCTCTTTACTGTCTGCCTTCCTCTAGTCATGTGCTTTGGATGTGGCTAATTATAGATCTTTGCCTCTGATCCCATAATTTAACCAGCTTCACTAATTTGGAAGTGGAGGGTGCATTGTAATTGGCCCAGCACCCAGTTCTCCTGAAACAAAGTGCAGTATTGTTGATGAGGCAAAGACAAATATTGACATATAATAAAAACAGATGAATAGCAGCAACTATGCCACTCTGGCAATAGTTTGAAATCAACAACTGTAATAGAGTAGAAGAGAAACTGAATTTTTTTAGAAGACAAACTGAATATTGACATACCATAAGAATGAATAAAAGTATGCTTCTAACAATAGAAAAGAAATCTCTAATTATAATATAGATACAAAGAAATATTGATATA